>LS501153.1:125038-253092 GCA_900490845.1 Pristionchus japonicus | reverse complement strand
TATTGAATAGGCAAGGGGCCATTATATCTTCATGAACGGGGCCATCATATTTTTCAGCGAAATTTGGGGCCACTAAATATCGACGGGGCCATTATATTCCGGGCCACTATATATACGGGGCCACCATATCTATAAGGGGCCACCATTTTTAAGTCGGGCCATTATTTCTCTATGGGTGCACTATTTCTTACTTCAACCTCGATTTCTACTTCATATTCGGCTTCGGCTTTGTTTTTGGACAGCCATAGGGCGACAAATGAAGTACGCAAAGTGCTCGTAAGCTTCAAAAAGTTGCATAATCTGATATTTTGATAAATACAAGGACTTGAATACCAAAAGCCCACACAAAAAATGGTAAAACTGTATTTTCTGTTTTGGGACCATCATTTTTTTCATTCATTTTTAGGACCATTATATTTGGTTTTCCGGGACCACTATTTAATTTAGGCGGACCATTACATTTCGATGGTCCGAAGATGGGACCATTACTTCTCTGGGAACACTATTTTATAGTGGGACCACTATATCTTCATGGGTGCACTTAAACCAACTTCAACCACTACGTTACCTTGTTCTGATTTCGATACGTCTGGTTGCAGAGTTGCACGAATAGTTCGTCCCTCATGGAGATGTTGTCGATTGCCTGGAATATTATTTGATTATGACAAAGTAATAATGCTAAACCTTGACCTCCGTTCACCAATTGTGCTCTTCTATGCTGTTTTTGTGAAACACAATCATACTATGAGATAATTTCGCGAACTATCAACAATAATGCTGATGCGTGAAACGCAGTCATTCCTCGTTATGCTTTCACAATTCATTCCTATTTTCTGAGCTACTGCGATGTGTCTGTGATCTGTGCTAGAAAAGATCCCTGCGGACTTGTGAGTCACACGTGTTTCGCAGCTGTGTCCCTCTCCACCATCCCCGATCCCAGTTCGAGTGTGTAATGAGGAGAATCCACTGCTTTCACTTCGTTCTCTCTCTTTCACTCGTGTTTAGTACTTTTCCCCTTCTCTCCAGCGATTTTGTTCCTTACTCACGCCCAATTGCATTCTGACAAAACCCATTCTGACACGTTTGATGATTACTCGTTCATGTGCTCTTATTCACATTAAATTATTCCAGTTTGTACTGTCTACACCAGTACCTCACTCCATCTGGAGCAACACCATCCAATCTACTCTACCATCATCCAATCTGCCACGGAAATCTCCATGGGATACTCTATGCTGTCGTCCAGGAAGAGAGGTGAGAATGATTTCAATCAGTGTTTTTGGCGAATCCGTTCAGTTCCTTACGACCACAAAGCCTGTCGCCTTCTGTTTTTTAGAGTTTGCTCCCAAGACCTGACCATTTCCGCAAAACTTATAAATTGATTTTTAGATCAACGATCGCTCGGATGCTAGTGATGCAAGGATGCTAGAATGCTACACTGCCGTCAATGGAAGAGATCGACAATGATCGAGTTCGCTCTGAACATGAGACCCGACCCGATACCCGATTCAAGAATGCGCCACATCGTCCTTTTCTACAAGAAGAAGATATTGATCTCTGTTCGACACCATCGTTCTATCTCTCAAGAGTGATGCTCCTATATTCCACGTAAGAGGCTGTAATCGAGATCATTCCTTCCATATTTGTATATTGTATGATTCTTCGTTGATATGATGATAAAGTGCAGTTTCTCAGTCACTTTGCAATGCTATTCACGTACAAAAGATTGCCTAGTATGAGAATATTGTCAGGAACCACAGAGAAACAGTCCTTAGTCCTTCGGAATGATGACATCTGCTCATTGTTGTTGACGAGCTAGTCTTCTTTCAACTTCCTGTTCTACGAAGACTCGCTGGGCTGCTATTTCGCTGTTGTTTCCGCTCAGTGTCAGCTCTCTGTTCATGTGTAAAGCAGAGAAGTCGGCCCTCCTCTGCTCTCACTTCGCTCTCTTTTACTCTTGCTTAGTACTTTTTCTTCACTCCAGAAAGATTCTTTCGCTATTAATTCGAATAACTGCTTTGAGTATTCCATCGAATGCCTGATTTGCCACAAGTTCCCTACCTATCTTCATCATTTCGCCGACTTGCCATGGTCATTGCTCATGCAAACAATTCCAGAATGTGCTGCCTACATCAGCACATCACTCCTTCTGGAGGAACTCTTAACCATCAACTACAACATCATCCAATCGTCCATTCAGCGCAATAACCTGGCTTGCACAGAAAAGGGTGAGCATAATTTCCATTTCACGACAGTTGTAGTTTACAAATAAGCCTGAAACATCGCATGTAATGTTATGCTCCCATCCCCAAGACCTGATCAATCCAAATTGAACTAATCAAATGCTTCCCAGATCGTCGAGAAATCCCGGATGCCCGAACTTCGAGCTCTACTCAGCCAGCCATGTCTACCTTCCTCAAGTCGAAGGCCGTTCCCATCACAGGAGTGGAAAATGATCTCTCGATTCGGTTCGCAATCCAGATGCCGATGCCTTGGTAAAGGAGCATATCCCGTTCATATTTGTTTATTGTATCATTGTTCTTTGATGTGGTGATGAAGTAAAAGTTCCCACTCCTCTCGAAGTGCAATACACACAACAAGAAATGAAGTACCTGAGAAAATCACTCGGTGTCCCTCGGTTAGAAAAATAAAGTTCATTCTTGTCACCCCGGCAGATGTCGTTCTAGTATTTCTCTTTCCATATTCTGCCCACAGGCTGAAGCAATGACTCATCCAACCCTCTCTCTGCTCCCCTTTTCTCCCACTCTTCCTCTGAGTTCGCCCGAGCGTGTAAAGAGAAGAAGCCAATCTTCCGCTGCTCTCGTTTTGCTCTCTTTCTTCTCTGATTAGTGCTTTTCTACCAGTTACAGATGATATTTAGCATCTCAATTGCTTCCATCCCCTTCTGAACGTTTATTTCTCCCTTTTTTTCCTCGTTTACCGCGTTCCATTTGATTTGATCTTGCTAACATGCAACATTTGCAGTTTTTGCTTTCTACACAAGCATCTCACTCCTTCTGGAGAATCGACTATATCAATCTTCATACTTCTACGATTCATGGAAACAGACTATTGCAAATATCAAGAGGTTGGCTTCTATTTCATAAACATGTCCTCAGTGAATCCATTTCATCCCTTTTCCCCATCCTGTTGCATAAACCTGCGCACTCTGAGCCTCAGACCAATTGACTTTCCTCAGATCATCGACGCTGCTGACTGTCTCATCTTTTTGTGACCGTCTCTGGAGGTACGGAAACGGAAGGAGGCTGAATCACGCCTTCGGAAGGATCTCCACAAGAGTGGTGCAATTCCTCCTGCCGCTCTCCTATTCCTATTCGCCCTCGCCATAGAGGAAGCTGTCGTAAACGAAGATGACTGCGACATAAAAAGATCCCATCCTATTTATATTGTAATTAATGATTGTAATGTGAAGTAAAGTTTCTCTGATCTATCGCAGCGCAGTCACACCCACCATACAGAGATTCCCTCTTCCAGTAACTTTATAGTTCACTCTTTGGCTGATAATTTAGTCCCAACTTCGCATCTGGTTCGCACGCATTCTTTGAACTTACACGCTCACTCGTGAATCCACACGTGTTTCGCAGCTGTGTCCCTCTCCACCTCCGATCTCAGGTCGAGTGTGTAATGAGTGATCCTCCCCTGCTCTCACTTCTCTCCCTTTCTCCTCTGCTTAGTCCTTTTCCACCTCTGCCAGTTTTTTTACGTTCATTTACCTTACTCGCGCTTGTAGATACCCCGAATACTTTCCAATCAAGACCCTCCTCGCACGTTTGATGATTTACAATAGCACTTCTTGACGAGTTTCCGCTTGATTACTATTCATTCGCTCCTGTTCACACTAAACTATTCCAGATTGTGCTGCCTACACCAGTACCTCACTCCTTCTGGAGAACCATCATTCGATCGACTATATCAATCATCGTACTCCCACGATTCATGGAAACAGACAATTGTACGTTTCAAGAGGTTGGTTTCTATTTTATAAACAAGTCATCAGGGAATCCAATTCATTTTGACCAACCTTTTGCATTAACCAATTCACAAACCAGCGCACTGAGCCTCAGACCAATTGCTTTTCCTCAGGTCAACGATCTGAAGTGGCTCTTTGAGTTCATCGTGAAGAATTCTGGAGGAACGGAAACGGGAGGAGGCTGAATCACGCTTTCGAAACGATCTCCACAAGAGTGGTGCAATCCCTGACGCTCTCCTATTCCTATTCGCCCTCGCCATAGAGGAAGCTGTCGTAAACGAAGATGAATGCGACATAAAAAGATCCCATCCTATTTATGTTGTATATTATTTAAAGTTTGTAATGTGAAGTAAAGCGTCCCTGATCTATCGCAGTGCAGACACACACAACATACATAAAGAGCTTGACAACTTCACCCAGTTTCTTTTCAGTTTCTTCCATTTATTTGGCAGTTCACTCTTTGTCCTTGGCGCTTGTTAATTTATTCCCAGCTTCACATCTGGCTAGCGAGTTTGAACTTTCCCGCTCACTCGTGGATCCATCCACGCGTGCTTTGCACCTATGCCTCCTCCTCCCCTCTCTCAGTACGAGTGTGTAAAGAGGGATCCTCCACTCCTCTCACTTAGCTCTCTTTCAGATACACCTGGTACTTTTTCTCCTCTCCTCAAAAATTTTTTTACTTTCAATAACCTTACTCGAGCCCTCGTCACCCCATTCCATTCTAATTATGACCCACCTCGCACATTTGATGCTTTTCAATGGTTTTTATCATTCGTACTCTCGAATTTGTCTCTGCTCGTCGATTTTGCGTTACATCTCATTTTTTTTGCAATTGTTTTATGGAACAATTCCAGTTTGTACTGCCTACACCAGTACAGCACCATCCGATCCACTCCAACAAGATTCAATCATCCAACATGCTGCAATGAAGCTCTCAGTTCCTCGTTCTCAGCGAACTGGTTCGTGTTTTATCTGTTTTGGTAGTGCCTATCAAACATTGCCGTGATGTTGCCGGATAAGAGTCGGTCTTGAAGACTGCTCACAAGATGAATGGGTTCTTCGCATCACAATGAGTTACGTTTTCAGGCGGACGATGCCAAGTCTCTCCTCCTCCACATTTCCCCAGACGGAAATCAAAACTACCTTTCCCATCCCGGTGGAAACAATTCTTCCTATTCCTTCTCGTTGCCTCTTCCGAGGTAAACGCACCTGTACTGCACAGTAGAAGTTGTTCTCAAGCACCTTCCCTTTGTATATTTATTTTGTGAAGATCAATAAAATGATGAGTATTCTCCTCGCAATGCAATAAAGTTCAAGTACGAAGGTTGATCCTTGGGTGTTCTCAGGTTATCTTGTAATCTCAACTGGAAGACAAATCAATCCAACCTTCCATATTCCATCTTCATCTCTCACTCGACAGAAAAGTTTTCTTCGTCAGTGTATCAATTGTTCGAAACTGGGATGAATTTGTGATCTCTACTAGAGTAGATCCCTGTGACTTCACACGTGCTCCGCAGCTGCGTCCCTCTCCTCCCCCGATCTCAGTTCGAGTGTGTAACGGGAGGAAGTTAGTCCACTTTCACTTCTCTTTCTTTCTCTCACGCTGAGTAGTTTTCCTCCCCATGACTTTTCTTCTTAAAAATAGTTTCAAGCCTTTGAACGCCTTATTAGCTCCTAGCAGTTCGAATTCATCTATGGCATCCCGTTTTGATCATCTCTTGAATGTCTCGTCAGCGCGTTGTCTCTTTTCGCATGAATTTGCCCTCGTTGATGGATGGATCAATTCCAGTTTGTGCTGTCTACATCAGCACCTCTCTCCATCTGGAGTTCTACCATCTCCTAACAGTCCAATGATGAATTCGAACAGGCAACGATTCCGTTAAGAATCTGGTGAGTACTATTTATAGTTTCCGAGCACTGTCCATGAACCCGATTCTTTCCTTCTAATGGCTATGAAACCGACTGGTCATTGAAAGGGGCCCAAAGCTTCCGCAATTTCACCTCTAATTCACGCTTTTTAAGCTCAACGACGAATGCGAACAGAGCAAGTTCGCATACGGTTCAAGAAAAGGGGGAAGATGGGATCCGTGATCAGCCGACTCGTCCCTCTCAACCTTCAAGAAAACCCACAGATATTCACCTTTGAGAAGCGCCTGGCATCTGCAGAGAAGACATGGCCTTCAAATCGATGCCCGAGGCCATTTTTGTATTGTATGATTTTTTATGGAGTCTTCTCTAAGTAAAGCACCTCACACGCATCTGATGCAAACTACACGACAACAAACCAGAAGCACACTAGACAATGAAGCAAAGACAGAGATTCGAGCATAAATTCGACTTTCGTCCTAATTCCGACATCTGGCTAGCAATGAGTAACCATCCCCTCTGCTCCTCTTTGCTCACATTCTTCCTCTTCCACTCCTGATCTCAGTTCGTCCTAGTGTGTAATGCAGGAGACGCGAGAAAGACTTCTCTGCTCTCATTTCGCTCTCATTGACACACTTCTAGTAGTTATCCCTCCCTTCCAGATCATATTTCTTCAAAAGAGTTAGGGGACATGATTTATCCGCATTGTCATACAACGGCTCCTCATTTTTGATTCGCGTCATCTTCATTCCCATAGAATTTGCGTTTTTTCGTTACTTTTGACCTCGTTCATGAAACAATTCCAGTTTGTGCTGTCTACATCAGCACCTCACTCCATCTGGAGCATACGATTCACTCCAATATCACCAAACCAACGAAGTTTCAAAATGAAGGCTGTTGTTCTGTTCAGAATCTTGTGAGTACTTCTTTTGGATGATGAGTGCCATGATCCCATTTCTTTCATTTGATGACTAAGCGAAGGTCTTATAGACATTTTAGTCACTGAAAGGGGTCCAGCACTTGCTCAAGTTCGCCTCTACTATACGCTTTTTTTCAGCCCAACGATGAGTTCGAAGAGGGCCACAACTCGATCTCATCTACTGAAGATCAAGACGCAGTTCCCGATGCCGAGATGAAACGACACGCTCCCCCTTCTAATCAAGAAGAATACTCTTCGTTCTTCTATTCGCCGAAGCAGCACGTTCCCTTAGCAAAAAGCACAACTGGAGATGTCCGTTTTGTATTTATGCTGTATGATTACTCCATGGATTCTCACTGGAAGTAAACGATCAAAGCACTACGATCAAAGCAGTCCACACCGCAAAACACAGAGAATCTGCGAGAAACTCCGTTACTTTTCTACAGTAGTTTTTCCTTCATCCATATTCTCATCATTGGCAAATGAGTCATCCTCCCCTCTGCTCGTCTTTTCCCTCTTTTCACCGGATCTCAGTTCGCTCTTGTGTGTAATGAGTGGAAGTCGGTCCTCTATTGCTCTCACTCTGCTCTCTTTCTCTCCTGCTGGGCATCTTCCCTCATTCCCCAATTATTTTCTATCCAAAACATCCTTTAGGTGCCGTTCTTGGCTCTTCGACGCGAAGTTGTTGTTTCTTTCTGTTCATATCAGAAATCATATGCAATGAGCGGAGCGTGGCCTCTTCTCCCTCTTCCTTCTCCCAACTAACCCCGCTTACACATCTTCTCCTCCTCTTTCTGCTATTCTCTTTAACGCTCGAATTCTATGCAGCCCTCTTCGTTCTTGTGAATAGGATTAGAGCTTCTCAGGACTCGAGCTGTTTCTTCATCTTATTCTTTGACGATTAACTCTTCTCACTCATAGAACGTCTCATCATCTCTTCATTCAACACCTTTTATGAATACTGCCAGCGAGTATGAACCATTATCTCTTCCGTTCTTCTGGTTATTGGCTTCCTTTGCCAATGTTTTTTTGCTATCCCAAGATGGGCGATATCACTCCCGTTTGTTCTCCGTTCTTATTTCATAGCCCTCTTCCTCGATTGGGACATTCCCAATTTTCCTGTATTTGAAGGGTCAATTTTACATCTTCCGTTCTAGATTATGATGTCAACTCGAGTATCTCAACCTTCCATATCACCGCACGTGTTTCGCAGCTGTTTCCCTCCACCCCCGATCTCAGTTCGCTCTAGTGTAAAGAGTCCATCCTCCCCTGCTTTCACTCGTGCTTAGTAGTTTTCCGTCTTTTCCAATTACTTGATTCGTATGTAGCTTTTGCTCTACTTCTGTATTCCCATCCATTCGCTTTCCCCAACAATGTCTATAATATCTTGGCTCGTACTTATCAAGTTATTTCAGTTTGTACTGTCTACACCAGTACTTCACTCCTTCTGGAGCACCACCAAGTCACCAACTATATCGTCGAGTCCTTTGATCTTCGCGGACATCGTATTCATCTTCAAGTCCAGAGTTCTGGAATGCTGCTAAGCCCAAGAGGTATGCGCGGGTTTTTTTTTAAATAGTGTTGCTCAGTAAGCCAGTGCTTTTGGCTAAGAAAAGACTAATTGCAACCTGCCTAATCAGTACGTTTTCAGAAGGAGTTCTTCGCCTCATTCATCCGGACTGCCTGCAGATTCCAAAACGACAACATCATGGACGTCCTTGCCAGCCTGCGTTCAGATGATCCTTCCTCTGTCCTTTCCCCCAGTCTCTCATGCGGAAGAGCTGATCGATTACAATGGAGGTGACCTTTGTGTACGTCCCATTTGTGTAAATATATTGTGGTTGAGTTCAATAAAGTGATGAATATTGCTCGAGATCTCTCACACACACATGATGAACGATTTGTGCATTGGGTATCTTGATTACTTGTTGTTCCTTCGGTATCTGGTCTTCACTCTCTTTCACCGAGTTGCTATTTCCTTCTGCACATGCCAGAGTTCATGAATATGAGCGGAGCGAGGCCTTCTCCTCCTTCTCCCTTCTCACTTTCTTCGTCACTGCTTGAGAGTAGAGCATCTCAGCTGTTTCAGACCCTCTCATTCGAACTCTTATTCCTTCCATTAACCTTTAGAAAGATCCTTCCTCTCCTTCTTCTTCTTTGTCTCTCCTTCTTCCACTTCACTGCATCGTCTCTTACTTCACTGTACTAATTCTTTTCTTCCTATCTCAGGATATATTTGTTGTGCTATTTCTCTCCCGTTTCTTCTCCGATCCCGAGAACTCTTCAGCCCTCCTCCTGGATAGAGACACTAATGATTTCCATCTGATTGAGGCTTGAAGATTTTGCGGGCTACTCGAGTATTTCAATCTTCCAATTCTTCACACGTGTTTCGCAGCTGTGTTCCCTCCACCCCTCAGTTCGCCCAGAGTGTAAAGAGTCGATCCTCCAATCCTTTCACTTCACTCTTTCACTCGCGCTTCGTAATTTTCCTTCTTATCCACTCACTTGAGTCAGATAGGAAGCGTCATTCTAGACCCATTTGCATACAGTATCAGCTCATGCTTTCCGTTTTCCCATTCACTCGCTTTCTCGCCAATGTAACTGACTGAACATCGTCCTGGCTCGTGCTTATGAAGTTATTCCAGTTTGTACTGTCTACACCAGTACCTCACTCCTTCTGGAGAACGACCAAATGACCGACCAAATATCGTCGAGCCCATTCATCTTCAAATCCCGAATTCTGGACTGCTACTACCTTACGCATAGGTCGCTGATTACTCAGGACAGACTGAACGCTGAATTGGCATGGGGGTGGCAGAGCCCGCCCTTGCGTGGAACGCCTAACACCTTTACCTTTACCTTTACCTTTACTAAACCCAGGAGACAGGTGCGGGTTTTTTTGTGGAAAAGTGTCATCCACCAACCCATTGCTGTTTTTTGACCAATCACACAGAGTAAGAAGAGTAGATACGGGGCATTAATTGCAAATGAATTGCAATCTGACTAACGAGTATGTTTCAGATCAGCGACTAGTTTCCTCGTTCCTCTACCGCCAACAGACTCCAATACGAGAAGATCATGAACGCCCTTGCCAACATGCGTTGAGATGATCTCTTTTCCCCCATTCTCTCATGCGGAAGAGCTGATCGATTACAAGGAGATCTTCTTCAAAAATGTTCCGTCCGTTTGTATAAATGTCGAGTCCAATAAAGTTATGAGTACTATCCCTTAAGATCTCTCACACACAGCTGAAGAACGGGGAGGGGTTGGATGTCTTGATTACTTGTTGTTCCTCTGGTCTTTGATCTACACACTCTCTCTTTCTCTCTCTCATGGAGAAGTCGTTTCCTTCTGCACACTCCAGAGTTCTTGGCAGTGTGTAAGCAAGAGGGAGACTTCCTCCTCCCCTTCCCCTCTCTCTCATCTTACCCCGGGGGCACATCTTCCCTCCTCTCTTTCCGACGAACTCTCTTCTTCTATGCGAGCGTTTCCCCGTCCTTGTGGATAGGATTAGAGCTTCTCAAGCCTTAGATGTGTATCCCTCTTCTTTTTTGACGATGAACTCTTCTCCACCCACTCCCTTTATTCATTCCGCCAGCGGGTTCGGTCTATCAATCACCGCTTTCCCTCTTCTGGCTCTTCTTTTCCTTTCCCAGTCTATCATTCAATGTTTTCTTCAACTCCCAGCAAGATATTTGGTGATTTCTTGAGACTTCCTTGATTTTAACCTGGTTGAAGAGTCATTTTCAGCTTTTCTGTTCAAGATTTTGCTGTATACTCGAGTATTTCAAGCTTCCATTTCGCCACAGTTGTTTCGCAGCTGTTCCCCTCCACCCCCCGACATCAGTTCGCCCTAGAGTATGAAGAGCCCATCCTCCCCTGCTTTCACTCCACTCTTTCAGTCGTGCTTAGTAGTTTTCCGTCTTTTCCAATGACTTGATCCGCATGTTGCTTTAGCTCTACTTCTGTATTCACAACCATTCGCTTTCCCCAACAATGCCTATGACTGTACTTCGTCTTGGCTCGTACCTATGAAGCAATTCCAGTTTGTACTGTCTACACCAGTACCTCACTCCTTCTGGAGAACCACCAAGTAACCAGCTCTGTCATCGAGTCCAATCATCTTCGTGGACATCGTATTCCTATTCAAGAGCTATTCAAGAGACAGCGCCCAATTCCAGGAGGTTGCTGCGGGGTTTTTAGTGTTATTGATCGAACAATTACTGCCCTTTTCGCCAATAGAACATACTAAGAAGAGAAAGACGGGGCATTTTTTTGCATGTGAATGGCGATCGGACTTATGAGTATGCTTTCAGTCTATCGACTTCATTCAATCGGTCATCCGGAATTCGAGCTCGACTCCTCGACTGCCACATTCCCCAACTCGACCAACTCTTCGCGATATTTGCCAGCCTGAAGGAGATAATCCATCCCCATCCATCCCCTCCGTACTCTCACTCCAAGGAGGTAGTCACGGTCTCAAGCAATACTCATCAAGCACTTCCCTGTTGTGTAAATATATTGTGGTCGAGTTCAATAAAGTTATGAAAATTACTGCCCTCCTCGTATTGCTGGAGATCTCCACACGTGATGAACGGGATGGGGTTGTGTATTGGATGTCTTCATCTTTCTTGCTGTTCCTTTGGACCTTGGTCTGCTCTCTCTCTCTCTCTCTCTCTCTCTCTCTCTCTCTCTCTCATGGATATCATTCCTCCTAAATACACCAGAGTTCGTGTCTAATGAGAGGGACGGAGGCCTCCTTCCTTCCTCTTTCGTCCCCTCTCGTCCTTTCTTCCGACGCCCCCCCGAGTGGCACATCTCTTGACGCCCTCTCTCTCCGACGAACCCTCTTTTTCTATGCAACGTTTCCGCTTCGTCCTTGTGAATAGGATTAGGGCTTCTCAAGATTCGAGTTGTTTCTACCCTTTGCCCTTTGACTATAAATTCTTCTCCAAGTGCTCAAGTATGTTCACACAAGTAAAGTGTTCATTGAAATGCCATATTGGTTCCTTTCTGGGCTCTCTCCATCATGGAGACGTCGTTTCATGTTGCACACAACAGCGTCCGTCCCAGTTTAAAGAGCCGGAGGGAGTACTCCTCCTCTTCCCCTTGCTTCTCTTCTCCTTTCTGTCGACTACCCCCGAGGGGCATTTCTCATCTCGTTTTCTACTCCGGCGAACCCTCATCTCATATGCAAGCGTCCCCGCTCCGCCCTTGTGAATAGGATTAGCCTCGAGTTTTTTCCACCCCTCCCCCTTTCACGATGAACTCTTCTCATGAGAAAGTCCCAGTTTTCCGAAGTGAATAGCGTGAAGTGTCCTTAGATTCATCAGGTGCTAGAACAGATTCTACTTCTTAGGTGGCTTTGTCAACAACTTCCCATTCGACGATTGAAGTCCTTCATCTACTCATAGTAATTGCCTACGATTCAGCCAAGAGTACTCCACCTCATTTTTCCTGTTCGTTTCCCCTCCGTTCGCGTTTGTTTATTTGCCGACCCACGAAGTGTTTTTGGTCCCTAGCTTACTTCCTCTATTCCAGATTTTACTGTCTACATCAGTATCACACTCGATCGCGAGTATAACCACCACAATGAACACTTCAACAGCCATCACAGCCACTGACTATCACGAACCTGTAAGGTTTTCCTCACTTCTAGACGAATTGGCCCACTTACGATTATCTACGTCTATAAACGAGTACTAGATGGTCTGCATCTGATCAAGAACCTTTCAGAACGATCAAGGTCAAGGCCACGAGATCCGTCAACCTCCACTCGAGTAACTACCGTCCGACTCCTCTCTCTAATAGCTCTACCCCTAGGTTGCCCACAACTTCGTTATCACTGGTGGTGCAAATGATTTCATCGGCCTCAATTTGTGTTGTAGCTTTATTCGAAATGGTCTGATAAAAAAGTCCATGCACAAGTCGATGTGTTGAATATGTTCCAGTTCACCCAGGGTTTGCTTGAAGAAGTGAATTGAGTAAAGAGCAAGATCTCGTCTCTTCCCACGTTCTCTGACTTGCCAAAAAAAAACCCAGGAAGAGGAGAGTGTGATTGCTGCTTTCCTGTCACAACTGTAACGCCAAGACCCTGAAAAAAGCGGAGCAAGCAAGGGAGTTCCATTCCCTCGTTCTCTCCCTTGGCAGAGAAACTAGGAAGAGGAGAGCGTGCAGTCCGAAGTCACAGCTGTTACGCCAGGAAGCAAGTCCAGTGTTTCCTCTCCCTCCCTCTCTCTCAACTTCTGATGACGAAGCCATTCACTCATTCTCCCATCCCTTCTCGAATGTTCTCCCTCTCCATCCAATTTGTCCCAATGGAATGCCGAGAGCCCTTTCTATTCCCTCGGGGCATCTTCTAGTCCTCTTTTCACCCTATTCTCGTTCTCCATCTTTCTCGTCCAACTCTCTTCTCCATCTCCCGATGTGGCTCGTGAAGTATGAACTGGTCAGCACATTATGAGCCAAATAGATGTAGGCCATCTGGATTGGCAAGTTTTCAGAGGAGTTGCACTCTGCAGAACTCAGTTCCTCATGTGTAACGACCGAGAGATGGACTCCTCCCTCAATCCACTCTTTCTCTCTCTTCTACCCACGACTAGTTTCTTTCTCTTCGTTCTTGCTCTCATTTCGAGTTCACTTCTCCTTTCATCCATTGTTCATTAAATTCACCGTCGCTTTTTCCTTCCTTTATCATTTCCTCAGCTTCGAATCTTGATAATACCTAGGGTGTTTTCTTTCGTTCCTGAGAGTGGGCATTCCTCCTCATTTCGCACCCTACCCCCTTTTTCCTCTTGCTATCGCATCGCAACGATGTTCCCTGCTAACCTAAGTTCAACATAATTGCAGTTTTTACTGTCTACACCAGTATCTCACTCTTCTTGGAGAGTCATCATTTCGATCAGGCTTTCCAGCTATCAAGGTAAGCTATCCCAAAATTTCGAAACTGGTTCATCTAGATTAGAATCCTATCTTATGCTCAACTACGTTCAGGTTCTACTTCTGCACCGATACTACAACCAGTTCCTCGAGACGATCACAAGAGTCAAGAAGGCAATGATGATTACCTTCACTACCGAGTAGAAGTTCCGAGTTTGAGCAATGCCATCAGTGTCATCTCGATTAGGAGGGTTATATCTGTTCCCCTAGTGATGAAGTTGTCCTCAGTGCCTTCAACGCTCTTTTCTTCTCCCTTCTGTGAGCTTCTGTTTGCTATTTATCTATGGCTTACGCTCCATCTCTCTCTTCCCTGTTCTCCGTTGTCGTGATGATAAATATACTTATCGAAACGATTCCGTCACAGATCCATCAAATACACTGCCACTGATTCAATACTAATTACATCAACAGAAGAATAAAAGACAGGAAAAAAAGTTGAGTGGGAGATCATTTCCCACTGCAGTCGATTCCCCTCAGGCGATCTCAGTTCGTGTGTAACACGTGGAAGCCGCGGTTCTCCCTCACTCTGATCTCTCTCATCCTCTTTCTGCCCATCATTCACTCATTCGAGAAAGAGATAGTATCTAGCTTAGGGAATCACGCTTTCTACATTCTCTTCTACTCTCTCTTCACAGTTGTTACGCCAGGACTCGGAAGCAAACGGGGCGAGTCCAGCCAGTCTTTCTCTCTTCCTCTCTTCTTCTGATGACTAAGCAATTCTCCATCCACTTCCAAATGTTCTCTTTCCATCCAATTTGTCTCATTGGAATTCCGAGCGTCGTTTCCATTCCCTCGGGGCATCTTCTAGTCCTCTTTTCACCCTATTCTCGTTCACCATCTCTCTTCTCCATGTGTCGATGCGGTCCAAATAGATGGGTGCCATCTGGATTGCCAAGCCTTCAGAGGAGTAGTTCTCTACACAGCTCAGTTCCTCCCCATGTGCAACGACCGAGAGATGGACTCCTCCCTCCATCCCCTCTCTCTCTTCTACCCACGACTAGTTTCCTCCTCTTCTTTCTTGCTCTCATTTCGAGTTCACTTCTCCTTTCATCCACCGTTCATCTCATTCACTGTCGCTTTCACTGTGTTAATGAAATTCTAGAGCTCCTCTGTGTCCTTCCTTAATCATTTCTTCAGTCCTGAATATGGAGAGTTTCTGTTGAATGCCTAGGGTGTTCTCCTTGAGAAAAAGCACTCCTCTACATTTCGCGTCCTACAGCTTTCTTCCTCTTGCTATCGCGTCGCTACGATGCTCCCTGCTAACCTAAATTCAACATAATTCCAGATTTTACTGTCTACACCAGTATCTCACTCTTCTCTGAGAGTCATCATACCGATCAAGCTTTCCAGTCATCAAGGTAACTTTTGCGTCTGTCTATTTTCGAAACGGGATTCGCTCGATCTCAATTGTTTCAAAAGGTTACATCTTCAGGTCTACATCTGCACCAAAACGCCCCGACAAGTTCCTCGAGTCCTGAGCTCAAGCGTCAAGGAGGAAGAGCGAAGACGAAGACAATGACGAAGAAGATCAAGAGCACGAGCAAAATCTGAGCACAATCATCGGTTCCATCTCGATTAGAATCGTTTTCTCTGTTCACCTAGCCATGAATTCGTCCTCGTCGAAACCTTCAACGACGTTTTCTTCTCTTTACTGTTCGTGTCTCCCTGTGATCAACTTATGGATTACACTGCACGGGTCACTGCAATCCCACTTGTCGTGCTGATAAAGTCGTTTTTCTCTTAAGGATTATGCAGCAGATCAATCAAATACACTGTCACTGAGAGAATACCAAATATTATTCAACAGCCCTCAAAAGAGTGAAAGACAGAATGAAAGTTGAGTGGGAGTTCACTTCTCAATGCAGTTCATTTCTCTTTCATCCTCGGCCGATCGCAGTGTGTAACACGTGGAAGCAGAGCCTCTCCCTCACTCTGATCTCTATCTCTCACCTTTCAGTACCAAGCTAGTACCATTCACTCATTCGAGAAAGAGGAAGTATCTAACTGAGGGAAGCGCGCTTTCTCCATTCTCTCCACAGCTGTTGCGCCAGTCGGAAACAAACTCGTCGAGGCCAGCCGGTCACTCTAGCCTCCCTCCCTTCCTCCTCTTCTGACGCCATAGCATATTCTCCATTCTATCAAATTTAACTCTTTGGAATTTGAAATATCCGTTTTATCCCCTCTGGTCATTTTCTTTTCCTCCTATCACTTTCCAACTTTCGGTAATTTCTCCCACCCCCGGATCACGCTTGTGCACAATTTAGCCTAGTCAGAGATGGAGAACATCTGGATTGACAAGTTTTTAGAAGAGTAGTTCCCTCCTTTGCACAGCTTAGTTCCTTTCAATGTGTAAAGAGCGAGAGAAAGACTCCCCATTCCTCCCTCTTCCTCTACACTACTTACGAGCAACTCCTCTCGCATAGTTTTTGATTGGACTCTGCATTCTTTCATTCGTTATTCAACACCATGTCATTCAATCTGGGGAAATATATCTCCATTTCGTACCGATTTCTGCTTTTGTATCATCCTATCGCGTAGTTCGCTTTCTTCCTGCCTAATTATCTTCTTTCCTGCTGAGATTCAACCAAATTGCAGTTTTTGCTGTCTACACCAGCATCTCACTCTTTTCGAAGAGGAATCATTCAAATATTTCTCACAAGTCTTATCCAGCAAGGTGAGATTTCCGTCTCTTTCGCATCTGTTTTCTATTCAGTTCTCATATCCATCCTTTGATTGAATCTCTTCAGGTTCTCATCTGCACCAGACCCCAATAATGAGAAGTTCACCTTCCAGTCGCCTACTCCATCCCAAGATCATCAAGCGCGCGAAGATAGCGTACACACCCATCAAGGAGTATGATTTCGATTTAGAATGCTACGTAAAGAATAATGTCGATTAGGGTTGATGTTTCTGGTCACTTAGACTAATCTAGTAGTCCATCATCAATCGCTTCCTTCTTCTCATGTGCCTGCCTATACTTATGGCTTACTCTTCATCTCTCTCTTCTCTGTTCTCCGTTGTCGTGCTGATAAAATGCTTTCTCTCTGACACAGACCTGCCAAGAACATCTCAAACATTTCCGCATTGAACCACATGAAGCCGGCTCGATTTACACATTCGCAATTTATCTGCTGCCACTGATTTACTACTAATTTACTACTAGTCAACACTCAGATGAGTGAAAGACAGGATGAAAGCTGAGTGGGAGATCATTTCTCAGTTCAGTCGTTTCTCCCTCATCCTCAGTTCATCGCATTGTGTAACACGTGGAAGCCTCTCACTCGATCTGATCTCTCTCTCTCTCTTTCTCTCTCTCTCTCTCTCTCTCGCTCTCTCTTCTACCTTCCACTCCTACCATTCCACTGGCTTCATTTCTTATCCCGTCGTCATCTATTCCTTCCATATCTGATCTCTCCTTCTTGCACCCACGATCTACCCCATCCCATCATGTTCTGTATCTGCTCGTGTTCGAACGCGTCGTTCCACCTCAATATCTATTCTTCCCCATTTCTATCGTTGGTGAAGCTTATGAATTCTCAATCGTTCCAGTTTGTGCCGTCTACTCCGGCACTGTACTCCTTCTGGAGAATAACCAACTGGACATTAAACCAATCAGAACATGCTAACACGGATCGAGGAAATGTTGGTTCTTTTCTTCAGAGATTTCGGCACCAGAAGCTCTCCATTTGGCAACTCATTTGATGATTTCAGGATGACTGAGTTCGAGGGCAAGGATAGTGGATGACGATTCCGATCGCGTCGATGTCCTCATCAAGTGCCGACGGAGATACATCAAGGAAGCAGCTGACGAGTTCAGACAGATCTCTTTCGTTTTCACCCTTTTGGATTTGTTTGTTTCGAAACTCTCCATCATCGTCAAGGAGAGGACTTTGTGAAATTGTAAAATTTGCCTTTTCTTGCTGATAAATTTTGTACTTTCATGCCGATGTGATGTCCATTACAAGCTCATGTTGATCACAAAAGGAAGCTAACAGATAATCGATATTCCGAATGAGTGTCAAGAGAGCAAGTCCCTCACTCCAGATGCTTTCTTCCCTCCTCCATCTCAGATCCCTGCCATGTGTAAAGTTCGAGTCCTCCAAGTTCTCCCCCATCCTCCTCCTCCTCTCTCTCTCTCTTCTCGCTTCCCCCAACTTGTCCTCCTCCACTCACGAATATGATTATTATCACCATTTTTACGATTATTCTTGCTCTGTGTGGAGTTATAGTCAAATATGTTTCAGATTATGTCGTCTACACCGACATCACACTTCTTCTGAAGGAAGATCGAACGAATAGTATGCAAGCTGCAGTCTAATTCATCCCGAAACGTTAGTTGTTTGCTGCATTTTTCTCTGGTGGCCGGATTTCCAGTGTGGTGTAGTAATCCAGTATCATGGACAACTCAAGAGCGAATAGAGATCGAGGCCTTGCTATTCCTAAGCATGCATCATTCAGAACCACAATCCGCCACATCTTGGAGTACAAAACGCTCTTCAAGGACTTCCAGCAGAGACGATGATCGCATCAATGAGCCCACTTCTTCCACCCGACCGCCCAATGTAGACCTTTCCATCTGTGGTTAGTCATCGAGCCCGTGTTGTCACCAGGAAGATGATGTTCTCTAATTCTCCTGGCAGTTGCCTTCCCTGAGGTCTCATCATCTGCCTCGTAGCCCTTTGCAGATTTTATTGTTGAATGATGTATGTGACGTTGATAAATAATAGCCCCGATTGAAATGGCACCACTGTGTGATTTTCGAATAGAGAAAGACTACTCTCAAGACGTGATGTTGCAAGGTGGCGAGTTGGAGAGATTGTACCTTGTGTTCAGGTCTCACTTCGTGTCAGAGAGTGAAGCGAGAAAGATCTCTCATATTACATCTTATTCTCTGATCTTCTGACCTGACGAATGTTTACCGGGAACAAAACCAAACTAAGAAACGGAGTATTGGAAGCTAATTACAGTGTTCATTCCGATCCCATCTCCCATCCGCATGTTGGATCTAGTTCATCCTACTTTTTGCAGTTCACTTCTCCTCTCCACCCCTCCCCCAATTGCATTCTCTCCCATGAGAGTCCTCTGACGTTCTCGTTTGCTTGATGATTGTCCTTTAGGATAACCAAATTGCAGATTTTACTGTCTACATCGGTATTCTAACTCTCGAGGAGATCAACTTGATAATGATGTACACAAATGGTGAGCAACGTGTCCACATTTCTCGGTTTTCGAAGTGATCGAAAAGTGAGAAGTTCAATTCTGCCTTCAGAGAAACGACCCCGACCTCATCTCTCTAAGCGACTACTGGCTGTTACGACGTCTCAATCAGACGGTTCTAATAATTATCACGGAACTACTTCAAATTCTTCAAATTCTGCAACGAGACCACGAATTGCCCAAGATCATGTTCATATCATAGTAGACGTGTATGATGACACATGCAAAGACTGATGTTAAAGCAGTAAACAGATTGCGCAAAATATTTCGTTTTCGTACACAATGGAAGATCACAACCAGCAGGCAAACGCAATATGTGCACGAATTCCTAATATTTTTCCAACATTTATTTATCTCACAGTACACCTTCTCGACACGCTCTTTCCCTTTCTGTTCTACTCTTGTCCTCCTACCCTTCGCTAGGGTGCGATGAATTGGGTGAGGATGTGTAAACCAATCAACTCTTTCCATCAGCCATGTTGCTTTTTGCATTCCATTGCAATTTCCTATCTGAACTTTTGCTCGAATACGGACCAGATCTCCCGATATCCAATAATTTTCTGCTTCTTTTTGCGTGCATCCCTCCTCATTCTATCCCGTCTCTCCCATTTCGCCTTTGTTGTGTACAGACCAGTGTCCTCGTTCGTTTGATACTTTCGAATTGTTCCATCTCACATCTCAGTATACCATCATATTCTGGCCTAGTCGAGTTGTAACTCGTTGTTACCCATTTCTACCGTGTTGCTGGCTTACTATTATAGTATACTCAATCATTGCAGATTGTGCCGTCTACATCGGCACTATTGTGTTCATTATGATTAAACCTCTACAAACGGGTGAAAACGATTCCAATGTAAGCTAATTATTATTTTTCCAATTATTCCTGAGTATTTGATCCTTTCAGCTGTACGTGTGTGTCGAGCTGATTCGTTTGCATTCATCATGTCCACGAACCAACGCGATCAGATTTCAAACACAGCAAGCTGCTAGATGCACACTGTCTTCACATGATCTGCTCGTTATTTTGACCGTAAACTTTTCTTAGGCAATGTCTTAGCAAATCTTCAGCATACCCAACAACGCTACGGTGCAATGATGGATTGGGAATTCGTACTCGCTTTGTAATTGTGATATCGATAAAATTGATCTGAACTCGAGTGTTTCTGCAACGGGAATTTATCTCCATCTTCTCGACTTGCAGTTTCTCTCCCGTTACTACCGTATTCCTAACGCCAGTTCGAGTTCGATAATTAGGGTGAGGATCCAATCATCTCTTTCCATCTTCTCCGGTGCTTTTTGCACTCCATGGCTCTTTCCAATCTCGGTTGCTCAAATACAGTCCAGATCTTCTCGAAACCAATCAATTTTTTGCTTTTTCTTGCGGGTGTCCCTTCTCAGTCCATTCCTTTGTTCCGTTTCGCGTTTAGTTGTGTATAGACCAGTGTCATTCGTTCGTTTACTACTTTCGTACTACGTCATCTCGCTTCTCATATCTCACAAATAATTCCAGATTGTGCCGTCTACATCGGCACTACACGATTATCACGCAAATCTACGATAAAAGAAAGCAGAATCAAATAAGGGTAAGAGTAAGTTGATAATATAATTTGTAAAGCACTAATCTGCATTTCAGCCCAATGCACGTCTCGCACAACATCGCAAAGGGAGTGGAAAAGGAGTGAATATACGATATTTTATGTGCAATTTTTTCCGGCTGTTCAGAACGCGCTTGGAATGAATTTTCGAATAATATATTTTTGTATCATCGATAAACCAGATCTACTCCATAGTAAATTGATTGAACTTGTTGACAATTCTAGCTGATAGTTGTCGTGCCACGAGTTCTAGCTCATTAATCGGCCAACTGGGAGATCAGGACGTAGCAATCATAACATTAATATCTTCTATTTTCTGCACAATTGACACAATTGGCACAATTCACACATATCAGAGTAGGTAAGCGTTAAAAGACTCACCAACTGCACTATTCTCCTCGCAAGTGCGTGCAGATCTCCCTCACTAAGTGACGCGTCGTTCGTGTACTTGAGCACGAGTTTGAACATCTCCACGGAGAGAACGAACTCCATTTCCGTTTCCTGGAATAGCTCTTTCTTCTCTTCCTCTGCTCCTCTTCCACTCTGTACTTCTGCACATATCTACTTTGAACAACTCTCCCTTCTTTATGGGCATTCCTGTTAGTGAAGACCGGATACTGAATTCTCCAATTCTCGTTGTATTCAGTGCCCGGTCTTTACTTCTCTAACAGTAATGCTCTCTGCGGAACGAGTCCCTGCCAATTCGAATACCTTGGGCAAAAACGGAGTCTGGATGGGCTCTCTGCGCACCTCGAGAAGGTGACCCTGAAAGGAGGAAAGTGAAAGTTCGTATGTGCCAAACAAAGTTCCAAGAGGCAAATTTAGTTTGGATGATAGTAAGATCAATGATCATCTCCTCCCCCACCTTGAAGTGCTTCTTCGCAAACTCCTCAATGGGCACGGCCTCGATCGTCGGTCTCTGCATCTCGGCGGGAATTGTCAGATAGTAGTTGACTTTCTTGGTCTGGAAAACAGGGATGAACCAAAATAAACTAGACATTTTATGTAATACTCAACTATTTTAAAAAAAAACGCAATTTTTAGACTCGGCTCTATAAAAAACTCGACTTTTTATATCCCAGATAATTTTTAAACGAAAACTCATATAATTCATCTAAAAACTGATAAATTCAATCGGGAATTTGAATTCCAACCTCGAACTCCTCCTCAGTTCGCACTCCGTAGTTGTCATCGGCCAGGTATTTGGTCGGACCGAGCAGCGACTTGGTTACCTGAATGACATCTTATTTTAACACGTCTTCCTTTCAAAGCGAGCAATACTAAGTAGAGAGCATTCCTCGAAGAAGAAACTACTCAGAGAAGACAGACTGGTTGTACAACTTGAGTTTGAATCACCTCCTTCTTCCTTCCTAACTCATCATCCTTCATCGTTCGATGGTAAGTCCTCAGGGTTCCCGTATTCTTCGTGCAATTTTCTAGTGTCTTGATCACATCCGACCGCTTCCTCAGCAGATCTCTACGACCGATCCAGCCTCTGGAGAAGAAGGATTTCGAAAATGCTGTCTGATCAAGACTTCGCATGTTATTCTTGGGCACCATTGACTAGACTTTTTGAGAGAGATCGGCACTTAATCTGTGTGAGTCAGAGTAAACTATTTCCATTTGTCTCAAAATAAATACTAGCCTGCAAGCCGCCTGTATCTTGACAGCTGCACCCCTTCTCTTGAGGAAAGCACGACGGAGCAGAGCAGCCTGACAAATATTTTCATCTACTGTCTCATCTTTGTCTCTTTTGACTGAGTTACGTAAAAAACTGAGTTACTTAAAAAGACATACTCTGACTGTTTTCTGCACGATCACAGCTGACTTTCCGATGATTGCCTTCCTCTGGCGAGTCAGTCTCTCAGCGAGTCGCTCTCGCAGGAAGACGTGAGTCGTACCTGCATTACTCACTTTCACTTTCGATTAAAAAAACTGATAGTATTGTAAAGATCTTGCTAATATGCCTCTCACTTCTTTCACTTGCGCCTCAGGGCCGAGATAAAAATATTGATCATATCTCACCAATCTGGAAGTCGTCTTGAAAGAGCGACCCCTGTCCATCGAGAATGTCCGTGAGGATCTCCCTCTCCTTCTGGCACGACGTGATCATGGACGAGAGAAGGCAGCGGTACCTGAGATTTTTACGTTAAATCTGGACTAACAATGGGATGTAACCCAAAATCCACCACAAAATCAGTTCCATTCTATCTAGAAACACGATTGAGCGAATAACTTTGTCATCATCCAGTTTCTCAACAACGCTATTTTTCATCAGGATTTTATTTTTTTTAACGATTTCTATGATTAGTAGTGGCATGAATGACGATAGTTCCTCACTTTGCGACGAAAGTAGCGATCGGCAGCTTCACTGGGTATCCCTTCGTGCGGAATTCGAGTGTCTTGGGGACGGAGTAGGCTCGAAGTTGACGGGCGATGGTCGGTTCATCCCACTTCCACTTGGTCTTGTCACTGTTGGAGCGAATGCATCGGACGAACTGGCAAGGAGAGCTGGAAGATGATAGGTTAGAATATCAAACACAAAAAAAATCGAAGTACGACACGTGTCTGAACAAGTGTGCAACTTCTACTCTTCTATATGCTGTGTTCACCATCTCGCGTTTTCACAGAAAGAAAAATTAGAGTGTGCCTGATGTATGCAATGATGATGACGACTTGACCTCTTCAGTTTCTCCACCAGCGCCGCACAGCTCTTGAGGAGATTGGTGGCCGCGAGTTGCGTGTACTCATCCTTGCTGCGGGAGATGAACATGGCACGGAAGACCGTGTTCACGAACTGGAAAATAGTAGAGTGAGGAGTGGGTTGGATCACTGTGCTATCCGTATAACTAGGTTGTTTAGGTCGAAAGATAAATCGTTTCTGAAGGATGTTGAGTGGGCATTTTCGAATGAAGATTGGCTCTCCTCATTTTGCACAATCTCTAACCGATCAGGCACGCTAGAGAGTGTGCGAAATGAGAAGAGCCTATCTTCATTCTGACATCCCTAATGCTGAGTATCGCTACTGTCACCATCAGTGCCCACTCAAATCCATACTATCAATCGTCCTGTATGCATTTGAAGTACTGTTCAGGAAATTCTAAAACCTACCACATTTGAGCTCTCACTGAGCAGTTCCAGGAAGGATCTGTTGATGGATCTCCTGTTTCCAGAGAGGAAATTGTGGACTGAATACCAAGTCGTTCCGTGGAAATGCTGGATCGAGAATTCCGGCTTCTCCTGAAGTTATGATAAATTGTGCTGAATTATCAGTCAGAAGCTTGCAGAGTTCCTAAAAACTTCCAGAGTGAGTTCAGGCAGCATATTACCTTGTTCTTCGTCTTTCCGAAGACTCCATTCTCGAGATGGTTGAGATTGCAGTGTTGTAGGAAGGAATCGTCTGAGGCCTGAAGTAATGCTTCAACATAATTGTCTTCAAAAGTTTCCCTTTCACTTTCACTTGTCCTTCGTTTCTTTTTTTATGACATGACTCTTTCACTCTCCCAAACTCTCTCTCTTGTCAGACTCGTGAGAGACTCTACGGAGTTGAGAGAGACAGACGATTAATGTATTCGTACCTTGGGGAACTTGCACTCGTCATCAAGTAGAGGAAGCACTCCGTACGGTCTCTTAGTCAGCACTTCCAGTGCCTTCGAGTTGCTCGGGATCTTCTGGTTCTACAATAACACTTTAATCTTTTTAAAAATAATTATTGAATTACAATTAAAAACGCATTCATCATCCATGGATCACCAGAGACACCAATATCCATTGTCAGGCTCTCCTAATACCTATTTTACACCGTGGAGGATAAATCAGCCGAGTTGTAGTTACTCACCTCGAGTGCACACTTTATGTGCTCGGCAGTGTACGTTTCCGTCTCCTTCTGGAATATCTCAGCCAGAATGAAGTTCTCGACGACTTCGTTGGCCGTGTTGACGAGCAGCTGCTCGATGCCGTTGTTCTGGTTGTAGCGCTGCAAATGAGAATTATTAATGTTATTTTAAAATTAATTTATTGAAATGTATTCTTGAATTGATCGAAAAATTGATCTCGAGTTGATCGAATGCGTCCTATCCCATCAAGAAGGTGACAAGCATAGTCAACTGAGTTCTCAAATATGATTCTCAGATCGTCCGATAAGATCATACTTCCCACCATCAAGAAAGATTGTTTACCTGATTGATCTGACTGTCTTGGCATAAGCAAAGATTTTCAGATAAGATCCGAGGTCGTAGGATAAGATCAGATAATTAGCAGCGGAGCACATTTGATGATTGTTTATCTAATGCCTTCATCACCCACCGTGATTAACAGCGAAGAAGTGATTGTGGCTGACCTCAACGCCATAATAATCCAGCACACTGATGGTGGCAGTGGGTTCATTGCACTTGAAGAAGAAGGAGATCCTTGCTAGCATCCAGTTGAAGAGTTCCTCGTAGAGAACCGAGGCGAAACTATCTCTGAAGATATAAAATTTGCCTCGGATATTTTTTAGATTCTCGATTCCTACTTCAGACAGAAGCACTTCGTTTCGCATGATCCTTTTATCAAAATATGAGTTGATTGAGCACCTAGTGAAGCGAATCCGGGTACAATACCTGATATCCAGGGCCTTATCCAAAGTGAAGCTGTGGATTGTCGTCGTCTTGTCTTGAACCTGCAAATCACTGATGAATTATTGAACCGGAAGTGCAGTTCCTACCGTTCTCTTCTCAGTGAAAAGTGGCACGAATTTCTTCGTATCCAATCCGAGCAGAGTCGCGATCCATTTAGCCTCACTCTCATTGGCAATGACTACGTGTTCGACTCCAGGCTGGGTGGTCTGGAAGAGTATCGGTGCTTGTCGAGTTCACCGGAAGAGTGTCAACCCACTATCCACCCCGACCACCAACATTGCGTTGGGCAAGATAATTTACAGTATGAATGAAACATATGCGTTCTTACATGGAACTACACAAGTGTCATAGTATCTACGCTATTTATTCCGCTATCTATACACAAGCAAGTATACACGCATTTAGTCGACCCGATAACATCAAAGGCACCTCTGGCGAAAGTTTACTTTCACTTTCTGGGAGGAATGTGTTCGGAGGCTGATTACCGAGTATGGATCCAGAAATGACCGACCTTCTTCTTGCCAAAGTAGAGATTGCCCGTGTGCAGTACACCCGCGAGTACAGTGAGGATGAACTGTCGTTGTTCTTCGGTGAATCCGAGAGTCTCGAGAGCTGAGAGGAGCTTGACGAAAGCAATTCGGTCACGATCAGTGTCCGTTGTGTCCTGAAAAAATATCTGTTTGCTATCTTATTGCCAATCAAGATCACAAATCCACTTCTTTGTGACAAAACAGGAAATTAGCAAGCTCTTATCATAGCTTATCATCGGGAGAACCAAGAATGACTGCAGAACGCACCTTGGAGAGGTAGAAGAACTTGTGATCGGGGTTGATTCCGAGTCGGTTCTGCTCGCTTTCCGACAATCCAGCAACGAGTTGATGCAGGACGTTGAAGTTCCTCTCCCCGACGGGACGATTAGCGAGACGGGAGAGATCCAGAGGAAGAGTCTCTCGGATGGAGAGACCCTCGAGATGGGAACTGCAAAGAGCTGACACTCATATTTCGCTTTTTTAGTCGCACAATAGTAGGTTCCAGTGATTTACATGAGGGTGTGCTCTATTTTTCGATTTTTATTCGATTTCTTACCTTCTGTACATCAGCTCCACCATGTATCCGAATCTCGTCGACTGGTCATTCTTCATCGTTTTCGCACTCGCGAAACTCGAGATGACCACTTGGAGAGCATCGATCTAGAATGATTGCGCTGACTTTTACTTTCATCGATTCTGCATTCTGATTCTGCACGCTCTTTCAGTGATGAAAAATAACAAAAATCATGTGGAATGACCATTTTCTGATGCAACATCGCTCGAAAAGGTTACAGGTCACACGTTCACTTTCGCTTTCGTTGACACCTCTAATTGACTCGTGGGGTGAAATGAATCGCCCTCTATTGAGCAAGAGGAACAGTTCACTCTCAGCATAGGCTCTATTTTCTGCAGAGAGACTAGCTATGATTACTATCCAGGTATTCTTTATTTTAAATGCACTTATCTCTTGTTTTCCAATTATGTAAATCAGAATATCCTTTCCTTCCCCGACCACAGCGGGCTACCATCTAATCAGTATCGATAAGAAGAGGAAGGGGAATATGCAATCGAGCGAGTCAAACTGACCACAGCGGGGCATTCATCTCTGACTAAACAGTATCGAGAAAGAGAGGGAGAGAGAGAGAAATAGAGAGAGAGACTCTAGATTGGAAACGGTCAAGCCAACCACAGCGGGGCAGATCTTGTTCCTTGTCGAGGATGAAATCGCAGCGAGATATCGGAGAGCAGCCATCGCATTGTGCGACTTGCCCGAGCCTGATTCGCCACTGGAAACAGAATTCGTGACATTGTATTGTGAAGCTCTTGATCAGATGATCCCGTTGAGTACTACTACCCGGCTGCATGAAAGACTACTGTAGTTAAAAGGCATTTTCTTAGAATATACATACTACGAGAATGGTATTTCTCCGTTCGAATGCTAACCGATGGTCATCTTTTAGACTATCTTGAAACAATGTCAACGGCAGTTTCAGGGAGCTTGGGAAGTGAGGTATTATCCAAGAGCTGATAAGATCTCTCCCCATGGACCAAGAGTACTCACGAGAATACAATATTGTGCGAGGGTGCGCCCTCTCGTATGGCCAGGTACGCATGCTCAGCTGTTGTGAAGATGTGACTGGAAAGTAGAAGTTACCGAATCGATTTATCCATCGAGCTTTTCAAATTAAAGTGCGATAAACTCTTCCATTCTAACTTAGCTGCTTTATTAATGAGACTATTTCGCTTCCAAAAGACGAATTAAAGACCACTCACGCCTCATTGGTGATCTCATGCTTGTAGAGGTCAATCACTTTGGCATCGTAGATAGGCAACTTCTCGTTCGGGTTGATGGAGACGAGAATGTTGCCGAGTTTGGTCTGAATTTCGGTGATTTCCAGTAAGAATCGATCAGTAATCGCTTAAAATCACGCGAATCTTGACTACGGAAAGGAACAGATTGATTAACTCACGTAGATTCTATTCTTCCTGAAGCGTTTCTCGAGTGTGTTCACAACCGAAGCTTCCTTGGTGTCTCTAAACAAGAAAATGACCAATCGTTTAATTGCAATTGAGAAAAATGGTTCGACAGAGGCGTTTTGGAGAAAAAACAACTAAATATTGCACAAAAGTGATACTCACTCGAGCTCCAGAAGGTTGTCCGTTATCTTCGCCATCATTGCGATCAGAGATGAGACATAAACGACAAAATCTGAAAAGACAACACTCTCTCAGTTCTGTATGATCTCTCATCGGTTAGAGAAGCGATAAGGTTCACGAAAATGGCTGAAAAGGGTAACGAAGGACAAAATAGGGCGAATTGGACACATATGCATTGGGGGAAGTGTTCGCATCTCGAGGAATGGGGGATAAATCGATCTGATAGTGGGGACAAACGGAGGGATAGTTCATGGTCACCCTTAGGGGGCGCTCCTCTATCACTATTAGTGCGCACCACCTAGATAGGATCGGGATCAGGGAAGAGGAGAGGAGAGATGTTCCCTTCGCTTTCCCCCCATACCACTCTCACTTGCGGGCGATATCGGGAGTAGCCAGCTAGTTTTGCTTCCTTATCAAATCATCATCGCGAGTTGAGATGCAAGACGGTTTATCGTGGGCAAGATATCATTTACAATACTTACTTGGAGACATAATGAGAAAGTTTACTTGCATTCACGGGTCAAAGACAGGGACTAATCTGGACACAGAGACAGTCATAGTTTCGTGAGAGTACGTCGATCAATGGGTAGTTCTGTCCTCGGGAAACAGCCAGGCGAAGAAGTGGACGAGTCCGTAGAATAGGCCTCCCAGTGCGAAGCCCAGAAAGAGGACGGCCAAGACGATGAAGATGACGACCTTGAGAATCGGCTTCTGGAATGGTCGCTTATTGTCTTTGATCAACAGATTCGCATTCATGCACTTTGTACGCAGGTCTTGTCGGTATTGCAACAGACTCAATCATTGATATGCTTCTTTCACTTTCATCCTTTCTTAAGCGATATCTCACCAAACAGTATGATATGTATGCAGCTCTATCTACATTGCATTCGGAAAAGGGTGCTTCGTAAGAGGGTCTTGTCGAAATTTCAACAGGCTTTACCATCTAATGCGCATTTCACTTTTCTCTTCTCTAAATCGCTAAGAATAGTATGATAAGTTTGCAGCTTACCGCCCTCTGCCAGCACTCCTTCCTGACTTCCTTGGGGAGATTCGCGATCGTGTCGTAACGACGCATTTTCTGCAATTCATTCGTTGTTAACTAAAAGGTAAAGGTATCCCCGTACTCAAGGCACTTGCGTCCTGCGGGAGCCCACTGATAGGCCACTATCTACTTTCATTCGCAATACCTTTCAGGGGTATTCTGTTAACAGTTGAATTTGATCGAAAAGAGATCTGAGACTTCCGGACAGGAGAGATTAGATGTTTTGATCCTAAGAAAGTTTCAGAGATAGGAAAGCACTGACTCTCAGCTCCTCCTCTTCCTCCTCTCTTGTTCTGGCGGCGCGAGAGCCGGCACGGGGAGGGATGAGATCCTGGAATTTAACGACAGTTGACTGCATTTTGGACTCTAGACTCGAGTCGAAACCGTCTCACCTCCTTCTTCTCCGTGAGGGGAGCCATCTCGATCGATATGCCGCCGCGAGTGCTCATCCTTCTGCAAACGGAAGTTTAGAATGAATGGGAATATGATCTCTACATTTCACATGCTCTATAGCCCTAGAGACAAAGCCAGAGAACATGTGCACCGGAGAAAGACGAATATCACTGACGAAGGTACGATACAAAACCACGAAAGGCAATGATGATGACCAACGTGAAGCGAGTACTGTGCATGAGGTCATATATTCAAACAAGGAGGTTCGCAAGATACTGTAAGCGCTGATGAAGAGAGGTGGAGGCAACCATAACACCGTTCACTCACTTTCGATCCAATTGGCAGAGGAGGAGAACCTTGTTGGGCGGAAGAACAGAAAAAGGAGACAGCGCATTCTTGCCGATTGAGGGAAAACATAACGTGTGATGAGGAGAATGAGAGAGGAAGAGCCCATTAATGGGATGATGAATTGCTTGCAATAACAGTTCAATCAAAGCCCAGAACCGATCCCCACCCTTCATTGTCGTAATCATCACTCAGCAAAGCGTGATTGTGAGAAGGGTTTATCACAATTTATTCTGAATAACAATGAATCATTCGATCAGGAGAGGATTCTGACTATTTTATGGGGTTCTTAGGCCACACAATCGAGAGGAAGAGAAGGAGTACAGTGAAGACGAACATGCCCATGACAACCGCGTACCCGGGACAGCAGAGAACGGGCACTCTCGATTTCTGAAACGGGATTCACTCCATTCTGAATCTACACACTGCATCTTTCTTCATTGCTCGATATTTAGCTACTTTACAATATCCAGAAGACATTAAAGAGAGCGAATGGTGGGTGAAATGCGACTGTCCGTTCAGAATGAAGGAAACGCTTACCGTGGTTCGGATATCGTGTCTCGTTTCTGCGTCCTGGTTATGATGGACGAGAGGAACCTGAAATTCTATAAAATATTATACCATTCATCGTTTCAGAAGGAGAGAAAGGGACTCCGAAGCACCACAATACGATTGTGCACAGCACTTTCACTTTTCATACGCCTGTTCCCTTGAACGGCTCTCGAAAGTACCCAACGGGAGGCGAAAACTGACTGACCTCGACTCTCTCCGGATGGGTAACTGAACTCATCTGTAAAGATGAGAATGTGATAGAAACGATGATAACTGGACAGAAATGAAACATACTAACGACATGTTGCGTGCAAATTCCCAATTGTGCCAAGAGTACATTCAATTATGTATGAAAACCACATTAAAATTCAATGGCGCAATTCGCTCAGGGAAACCCAACAATAGCGCGCAAAGTACGTGGGGTCTTGCATGCTGGAAGGCAATTTATGGGAGGTTAGAGATGAAAGAGCAAGGGAGTGCACTCTTTCGGCCGGTTGACATCCAAATTGCGCGCTCGGAACAGGCCCATCAAAAAAGTATGGCTGGAACTACGAAGTTCGAGAGAACACAGAGAGAAGGGGAATTGATCAATGTAAACTTGACACTTATTTCTTTAAAAAGTATGACTGGCACTATGAAGTTCAAGAGACAGGAAGGAGGTAAGGTGGATTGATAATGTGTTTTTGTGGAACTTTTCAAACTTTTGTTGTAAAAACATACAGAAAAATAGTCCCGCCGTTCCTTCTAGCTCGGAATACAACAGAACTAGAGAGGCTCAGTTCGCTCTCGAGCATCTTTTTCGTTGGTTCGAAACCGGTTACTATACCAAAAAACGGACACTGCACTTCGCATTACGAGAGATCGAGCGTTCTCTCGTTTAGTTGGTGAAACACGAGCACAGGAAGACAGAAGTTGGACAAAAACGCTTGCGAAGAAGACTTTATCCCACTATACATCAATCATGAAAATATGTGTTTTGTTTCTTCTCCTTCACTTCCTTCTGGTGTTATGGAAGACGACCACGATGATAATGAGGACAACGAGGGACATTACGACGGAGAAGAAGGAGCGAGTCTTCTGAGCAAACAATCAGTCAGTTATCAGCATGAAATCGTTCATCTTCTGTATTTCGAAACACGAATGACTATTGTTCATAGATCTCAAATTAGTCTTATAGAAGTGGGAAAAGACTTACCTTGGGATCTCTGTGAACGCGATGTTCGACATCCTTCGGTGGAGGAACAGAAGAACGAGGAAGAACGGAGACGAGAGGTAGCTGAAATTAACTTGACCAATAGCCTGCGAAAAATTCTGGAAACTTCCGGTCAGATTCCCTTTCACTTTCGTCTATTCTGAATAGCACCCGAAAATAACGCCCCATAGAATAGAAAACCAACCGACTGCTCTCTTCTCGCGACCTTGAGTCTCAGCGGGTGGGCGGATTCGTTCATCTTCAATAGAAAGACGTTCGGCATAGTTTGCATCAGCAGATTTACGGGAAATGCACTCACCTTGGGATCTCTGCCGGCTCTCTGTATGACATACTTCGGAGGAGGAACGTCGGAATGTTGAGCGGCGAGGGCAATAAGTGGCTGAACACAAAATCATAAGAGTATTGAAGGCATGCCAATCAACTTTCGGTTACTTTCAATTCGATGGATCAACGTTCGAAACAACGCCCGATAGACTAGACAACTGACCGACAGCTCTTTTCTCGTGACCTTGAGTCTCAGCGGGAGGGCAGACTCGTTCATCTTCAATTGGAGGATGATCGGCATTGTTTGAATAACACGACCAGTACGTGAACGTGAAAACCCCGTTACGATATGAACAGAACAATTCTCCAAGAAGTGACTTCGATCCATGGGAACGTCAGTCAGTCAAAACACTCGATCGTTATGAGTGCACATTGCCGATAGCAAAATCTGTGAGGTCTTGTAAAACCAATGCTGGAGGCTAAAAATGGGTGGCTGCGGCTAATAGGGTCAGCAAAGAGGAGAACGGCAGTCACTAGCTCGAAAGAGATCTCAAAGAACAGGTACTGACTAATCGGGGAAAGTTTGATTGGAACTCTTATCGAAATCGAGAGAGAACGGCGGGCGAAATGAGAAGATGAGGATGTTCCGCTTAGATGACCACAGCCAAAAACTGCCTTACCGTGAAGAAACCCCCGTTACTGAGATTTTTAGTTCTGGCCAGACGTCTCAAACATCTCTCTTTATCAGGTTAAGTCGAGCGAAACAATGATGAAAGAACAAGTGAAAGAACTAGAGAACTCGAGCCGACCACACTACTACACAGACTACAAGAGAGGACATCAGACCCATCTCGGGTCCTCCTCGTCATAGTAGACCTTGAGATAGCCGATGAGGTAGAAGAAACCGACGAAGGTGCCAAGGACAGCTCCGAAGCCGGCGTATTGGATGACCTCCTCAAGCAGAGTCTGTGGAAAGACAAGGTAAGGATGATGTATTGTTTTTCAATGTCGTGTTCGTTTCACCCGGGTAAAATCAGCCAAAGAGAAGAGAACGGACAGAAAAGCACAAAGAAAGGAAATTAACTGACCAGGTGCGGATGATCCGCTTCTCTAGAAGGTTTGTGGGCAGCAACGAGTGGTTTACAAACCGAATGCACCTCATCCATCTTGAAGGCCGAGTGGGAATCCCTGGGTGCCATCTGCAAAGAAAAGGTAATCATGAAAGAATAAGATAGTCCAGCAGGAACAGTCCTCTACGCAGTAGTACATCAGCAAGTGAGTGAATCAGTTATTGAATGATTTCGATCCGCATTCATACATCGACCGAATATAGTTAGCATGGCACGACACCGCATTGTATTCGGGGAGGTCATTATCGATTAGAGGACAAAGTTCAATTAGGGAGCAATTAATTCGAAAAGATTGACAAGCATAGTGGGAAAAAGTTCCCACTCACTTTCTTTTCTCACTCAGTCGGAAGCTGAGAAAAGAAATGAACAGAACTTTCTTCCAATCCTATTGAGAGAAAAGAAGATGATAAGATAAGGAGATATTAGAGTAGACTGCTAAGTCAAAGGGCGTAGTACTGATCGAGATACTCCTCTGACCTCTTCTCTTCTTCCATTCCAAATTCGGCGAGATATGCAAGCCTTTATCAACAAACTTGCATAATAATGCAAACAAAAGGTGTAATCAACGAGTCTAGCGATCAGGAGGTATATTCCGATACTTCTCATTCCTTCTTGGGCTTACTACAAGGACGGTGATGAGGAGGAGGCCGGTGATGGGGAAGGCTCGAATCCATAAAGACTGCAAAGGCGAAAGTGAACGTAAAAGTGAGAATCACCCGGGTACTTGCACGATACTTGCATTCACTATTAGCCGCCTAATCTTCTCTGTGAATGAAAGTAAATGCAGGAACGTTTCCATTTCTCACCCAGAAGTCAGCTTTCTCCTCAGCAACGTCGTTTTCGGGGACGAGATCGGGTTTAGGAGACACGAGAGGCTAGAACGATTCCTATTATTTCCCGGAAGTGCCATGCCTCAACCCATTTCCTATTGCAATGAGAGTGAAAGTGAAGCAACAGCTCGTTATTGTAGAGTCTTCTTCACGGAATAGACATTTCTGAGAAATCATTGCAAAAAGAGCTTCATGAACGCAGTCACACAGTTCGTTCGTAAGGAGCGCTCGGGAGATTGAATTGAACTGACCGCAAACTCTCTCATCCTGAGAATTGCTTTCATTTTCTCCGTGAGGGGATTAAAGTACATTCTTTTGGCGCATCCTTGAATAGAGATTGAATAGTTCAAATAGTGGCAAAGAGCTAGGTAGAGGATCGATGGGTAGAAGGCAAAACTCCTAGTTCTTTACGATGTATTACTATTACTTCTCGATAAATTTCACGATATTAGCGCCGTATAGGGTAAGCAATGACGCTTTTGCTCGATTGAGAACTAATTGGGCTGCGTCTCTCAATCTTCACTCATTAAAAAACACGGCGGAACTGTACGGCCATTCGTGGGAAGAGATAAGGAGAAGTAATCGAGGGATGCTACATGGTATTCAAAGGCCAATCAATATTTGACAATCGATAATTCACAGTTCTGCTACACTTGAGAGTTTCGTACTGGTACTTTCTTGTGCCTTGGGCATCGAACGAGCTGATTAAAAATGTGTGTGTTTGTGTGTGTGTATGATAACAATGATAAGGAATATGAATTATTTTCTATGTAACAAATACATTGACTCTTACTTAATTATTTTACTCAGAATACACCAATAAATCATATAGAGTATTCACCTAGAGATGGGTCTACTACATTCGGCTCCATATCAGATAGCCGAAGCCGCCGAAGACGATGATAATGAAGAAGACACAGAAGGCTGCGATCCCGGCGCACTCCTGAAATGCATTCAGATCGTTCGATCATGTCATCACTCTGTCACTCTCTAACTCAGGCGGAGTGTGCAAGCTGTGCCTCCTAATACGCAGTGTCGTGCCCATTTCGTGCGCATTATTTTTTGGCAGCGACCAAAAGTGGGTGGAGTAGACCATTCCAAGGATAGACAAGCTCACTTACGAGGTTTTGCTCCCGTCTCGAGACTGCTTGGGGGAGATCGGGCTCGCTGCTCTGTTTCTTGGTTCTTGTCTGCAAGGTGAAAATTAGCAATGAATCAGGGAAAAGTGAGGAAAACTGGCAGTGAATTTGCACTGATTGACCTCGTCGATGGCAGGGCGAGAGGGCTGGAGGGTCTGATATGGGGTGATTTGATCCTCAGGGAATACTCGCCCAGGAAAATATTCCCCAATGGTTCTCGAGAGCAAACAAACCAACCTCCATCTCGATGGCGACGGTGTGAGGTTCCGTGGAGGGCATTGATTATTCTGCAAGGATATGGATAGGTCAAATCGGGTTCAGGGTTGCGTAAGAGACGTGAGAACACCTAATTAGGACGCTCATTATGATCTAATTAGCTTAATTGGCTTGCTGTCGAGGAAAGGTTTGTATGATGGAACTTCCTTCTATCGACTATGTGGGCGAGGAGGGAAATGCATATAGGTAGGGAAAGAGGATAAAGGGGAAAAAACTCAAGGTGGATTAAGCATCGATTCGCTCAAAGAGGAACCTCTCCAATGGCAGTTCCTGTGCAGAAAAAAGCGATTTGGGATAGAGATAAGACAAAGAGAGAGAGGCACTGCTAATGAGTGACGGAAAAAGCGGAAAGTACTTGGGGGTCGATGAGATTCCATCAATACACAAGTATCTTAGTAGTATCCCCTTCTACTGTTGGGCTTCTACGACACCTTGTTACTCCAGGATCCATTTGTGCGGTCCTGAGGTGAACCTCATACCCAGGATCTATCCAAGCATACGGTATGTAGATAGGAGGGAATGAACCGATGAATGGATGGGGAAAGCGTAGTAGTGTGGAAATGAGAATCCTTCGTCCGATAGCACTGATAATAATTATTTTATTACCTAGACTCTCCTCCTTCGCCAGCCCAATTTTACGGCTTCTCGAGATAGAGGTGACTGCTAGTTGGGGCGAAATTCAGAATCGAGAGCTAAACAAGACTAGAGATCACTGGTCATTTCTCTTTTTTCGATGGTGACTGATCTGTAGTCATGTTGTGGTATTCCAATCATCCTTTACAGATTTTACGAAGTAGTAAGTCTGGATGGTCTGTCAAAGGTCGTATCATCTCATATTTCTCCTCAAAGCTCGATCAGTTCCTTTCACTCATCGAAAGTGCGTTCCGTTCTTGTAGTCTCTAGTGAGAGTGAGACAAACTGAAAAGCGAATTGAAATGCGATTATTTGTTCCACATACCCGACCGTTTCTCATCCCCCTGCCCATCCCCCTTCCGCTTTCCTTTCGTTGAACTTCCCTTTCGTCATGGCATCATGTGAGCCGTACGAGACAGAACAACGAACTGGCTCCACCCCATTTATGGCTCGAATTGAGGAGCCATGCCACTCTCGTATTCTCATGACTGCTTCTTAGTGATAAGGACATCGTGCACTCGGATGAGAGAAGGGACGATAGTTACTCATTGAATTCACCATCGAAATGGAACTGCAACTTCCTAGATGAGAGAAACAAGCTTGAAACGACGCCAACTGAGAATGGGAATTGTTGCACCAAAGAAGGTGATGAGTATGAAAGACCAATTCAATCATGGTCTTTGGTCACTCGACCTCTCAATGGTCTTTGACTGTACTAAAATAGACTAAAGCCGAAATTCCTTATCACTTCTCATCACGAGTCTTCTCCTCATTCTGCTGATCTTCAGTCTGGGGAGAATGGTGTCACTCTGCACGCGAATTGGCCCTTTCACTGATAAAGTTGTTTGCTTGCGAACGATGCTGATGTGATGGACTTTGGACAAACGACTTTTCAGTCGAGTAAACTCCATGAGCTGTTGAGCCGTAGGGTATCTACACTAACTATAATGACCATTTGAGAGCACCTACCGAAAAGACATGACAAATTAGCGTGAGAGGGGGAGGGGGTTGATTGATGGATAGGAAGATGAAAGGATGGGGTTGTTCAATGCCACCGTGCATTACTCTTCCATTTCCCAGAAATCTCTTCGAGGATTCAGTCGAATTCTATGGTTTGGACTTGCAGTTGAAGAGAGAGAGTGAGGATAGACTATCATCTTCTAGCAACGCGACAGTGCTATTCATCACGTCTGTACGAGACATTGTGGAGCCTCCTTGCAAAGGTGTGAAAGGAGAGAGACGAGATGGCAATCACACAATAATTTGGTGACAGTGGAAAAGAGTCTGTGCTGATGAAAAACTACAATCGGAGTAAGCTTTAGTTTCAGTTTCCATAAGACTGATTGCTTTCATGCCCGATGTGCTGACTCCTGAGTTTGTTTATGCATACGCTCGGGAATATTCTCTGCAGACTAGGGATGGCTTGTCAAGAAACGCACAGTCTATCAGTGGTTAGAGAAGCGAGAGAGTGTGCGAAAAGAGAAGATAATTCTTGCCAAACTGCACTAACGAATTCAACGATCATATATTTACTTATTTACTATAAATGAAATATCGTCGTCTTGGTATCTATGAGGACGAGAGAATTAATAGTGTGTATGACAATACTGATGAATATGAAATGTTTTAAATGCAACAAAAACGCTGATTCTTGGGTATTGTTTTATACTGAATACAATAACCTGCAATGATTACTCTCCTCTAGAGTTAGAATTCCTAGGAATTCGTGGCTTGGTGATCTAGGCGCGGGTGCACACCAGGTAGATGGATACTCCGATGAAGATGCCAAAAGAAAGGAAGCAGCAGACGGCGATCCCGGTGCACTTCTGGAATGCATTTAGATCGTTCGATGACGGCTTCATTCTCGAGAACAGGAGAAGTGTGCAAGCTAAACCATATGGCCAATTTCATGCGCATTCTCTTTGGGGCGCTATCAAAGTGGGCGGAGTAGACCGTTCCAAGGCTCACTTACGAGGTACTTTTTGCGCTTCGGGTCTTCGGCGACTGTCTGGGGAAGATCGAGTTGGCTGCGATGTCTCGGCGTTGTCTTCTGCAAGGTTATCAGTGATTATCAGCCAGGAGTCAGGGAAAAGGGGGAAGGTAGGAAAACTGACCGCGAATTCGCACTCATTTACCTCTTCAACGGCAGAGTGAGTGGGATCGAGGGCCTGTAAATGGTTGGTGTTGAGGGACAAGTGGGATACGCTAAAACCATATAACCAACCTGTAGCACCTCCATCTGGATTGAGACGGCATGAGATGCGGTGGAGGGCATTGTTGATTCTGCAAAGATAAGGAAAGTTCAGATCGGACTGGATTCAGGGTATGAGATGAACGTAAGCTGCGAACGTCTAATTAGAGCTCGTCACACGATCTAATCATGTTAATTGGCTTGCTAATGAGAAAAGGTGAGAATGCGGAAAGCTCTCTTGCTTCTATCAACTATGTGGTTGATTACGAAAATGCAGATAGGTAGGGAAAGAGGATAAAGGGAAAAATACTCAAGGTGGATTAAACATCGATTCGCTCTAATGCTCAAAAGAGAAATCCATGTTTGAGTGCAGAAAAAGAAAGGGACTATTTGGGATGGAGATAAGACAAAGAGAGAAGGGCACTGGTAATGAATGATGAGTAAGACAGAATGGACTAGGGGGACCTATGCGATTCCACCTATACACCAGTATCTTTAGTAGTATCCCCCTCAGTAGGGCTTCGACGGTACCTTAATGGTACGTCAGGGCCCATTTCTGGGGGTCCTGAAGCACACCTTCTACCCAAGATCTATCCGAGAATACGGTAGGCAGAGGACGGAGTGAACAGATCAATGGATGGAGAAAGCGCAATAGTGTGGAAATGAAAGTGATCTCCACTGATAATAATTATTTTATTACCTAGACTTTTCCTCCTTCGCCAGCCCAATTTTACGACCTCTCGAGATGAAGATGACTGCTAGTTGGGGCGAAATTCAGAAACGAGAGACAAACAAGGCTAGAGATCACTGGTCATTACTCTTTCTTCGATGATGACTGATCTGTAGTCATGTTGTGGTTTTCCATTCTTCCTTTACAGATTTACGAAGTATTAGGTCTGAATGGTATCGCATCGTATCATCTCATCTCTCTTCTTCCAGCTCGATCAGTTCCTTTCACTCATCGAAAGTGCGTTCCGTTCTTGTAGTCTCTAGTGAGAGTGAGACAAACTGAAAAGCGAATTGAAAAGCGATTATTCGTTCCACATACCCGACCGTCTTTCCCCCACGCTGCCCATCCCCCTTCCGCTCCCCTTTCGATGAACCATTTATCAACTCATGGCATCATGTGAGTCGAACGAGAGAGAACAAAGAATTGGCTCCACCCCATTATATGGTTCCACTCGCCTCCTCATGACTGCTTCTTAGTGATAAGGACATCGTGCACTCGGATGAAAGAAGGGACGATAGTTACTCATTGAATTCACCATCGAAATGGAACTGCAACTTCCTAGGTAAGTCTGACAATCTTGAAACAACACCAACTGAGAATGGGAATTGTTGCACCAAAGAAGGAGATGAGTGTGAAAGACCAATTCAATGGTCTTTGGTCACTTGACCTCTCAGTGGTCTTTGACTGCACTAAAATAGACTAAAGCCGAAATTCCTTATCACTTCTCATCACGAGTCTTCTCCTCATTCTGCTGATCTTCAATTTGGGAAGAATGGTGTCACTATGCACGCGAAGTGGCCCTTTCACTGATAAAGTTGTTTGCTTGCGAACGATGCTGATGTGATGGACTTTGGACAAACGACTTTTGAGTCGAGTGAACTTCAAGAGCTGTTGAGCCGTAGGGCATCTACACTAAATATAATGCCCATTTAAGAGCGCCTACCGAAAAGAAAGGTAAATTAGCTAAAGGGGGGAAATGGGGGAGGGTTGATTGATGGATAGGTAGATGACATGACGGGGTTGATCAATGCCACCGTGTGTTACTCTTCCATTTCCAAGAAATCTCTTCGAGGTTTCAGAAGAAGTGGTTTGAACTGAAGAGAGAGAGAGAATCGGTCAGTATTTCCAATGATTATGCATAGTAACGGCTTACTTTTTGGGCTTCCTCTTTCAAAACGACAGAGATCACCTGTACGAGACATTGTGGAGCCTCCTTGCAGAGGTGTGAAAGGAGAGTGACGAGATGGGAATCACACAATAGTTAGGAGAGAGTGGAACAGAGACTGTGTAATTTTGAAAAATGCAACCTGTATGATTTTTTCTCTTTGCATGCTGATTACTATCATGCCCGGTGTGCTGGCTCCTGAGTTTGTGAGCATTCTCTGTTGACTAGGGATGGCTTGTCAAGAAACTCTTTCTTCATTTCATACACTCTATCGGCGGTCAAAAAAGCGAGAGAGTGTGCGAAATGAGGAGGGATTTCTTGCTAAGACATCCCTACTAGACAGTCTCGATGGTCTCGCTGTTTACTGCTAGGAAGAAGCTCTCCTCTTTATCCAATCAGTCGATAGAGAGATAAGAGAGGTCTCGCGGATTATAGTGATAATGGAGAAGTTTGATTGATTGATGAACAAGACGTAATGTTTGTTATTATGAAACAACTCTTTATCACAATGGAATATTTGCACAATGAGGGTTATGCAACTAATTGTCGTCTCCGTCAGGGGACGATCTATGCCAGGAGAGTAATTTTGATGCCATTTGATAGGCAGAAGATATAGAAGGAGACCATTAGAACGACGATGAGGGTTTTCTCCAGCCAGACCTGCAAAGAAAACGGTCAAAAGGAGCATTTGAGTCACGCCTGATCCATCGCTATCGCTGGTAGGGAACACTACCAAGAACATTCAAAAGTAAAGTCCGATAGTCTGTCCGACTTATAAACCGGCACTTATTGGCGGTACAGCCATTGTGTTCCATCCATTCTACGATTGGCTGGGGATTAATATTGGTTAGGCACTCATCCAATGAACTCCATAAGTGCCAATGAACGAACCGGCATGTCCCTTTCCTGGACGTTGGCTCGATTTGCGGGAAGTGCGGCTCCCGGCATGGATTCTCTGCAACTGTTCGTATAGATCAGATCGGATCAGAAAAAGACTGAGAGTGAAAAGCCAACGCATTACTTCACGGCATCTAATATGAAATTAGGAGGCTTGGGAAAGCGGAGTGCTTATGATGGAATCTTCCTTCCTTAAGAGAACAACGAACTGGCTCCTCCCCATTATATGGCTCTAATCGTGGATCCCTTCCACTCTCGGTTGGGAATTGTTCGCGTTGCAAATTCTTAGTGATAAGGACATCGTGAATGCAAGACAGAATTCAAGTCTCAGTCCCGAATCTTCTTCAATTCTCTTAAAACGATCTTTTTGAATGTGACAACTGCACAGAAAGGTTACATCGAACTTGTATTTATTCACGATTGAAATTTTGAACAACTTTTTATGAAACGATACAACTATGGGGACAGCTTCATATTTCTTTCCGCAATCAGAATTCCTTTGAGGAAGTCCGTCAACATGACGAGTCCGAGGAAGACGGACACGAGGACGGTGTTGAAGACGTATCTCAGCCACCACTGCAAAGAATACGGTCAAGAGAAGCATTTTGAGTTGGTCCTGACCCATCGCTACTATCACTTTAAGTGATTACTGCCAAGAACTTTTTCTGAAGCATCGTATGATAGTCTGAATCACACAAGCATTCCATTCCCGAAATCCATCAAGAGTCTCTTTGTTAATAAATAAACAGCCTTTTTTAATTTCACGGAAAATCGGTTACGTTTCAACCATTCTACAAACGGTTGGGGAATAAATGGTCCTCCGATAATCTCCAAAAGTGCCATGAAAACGAACCGGCTCCTGTACTCCGTTGGGGTTTTCGCGATGAAGCGCTCCCGGCATGTCGCTCCCTGAAAGTGTTCGTAAAGGTCAAATCGGATCAGGAAAAAGGTTAAAAGTGAAATGCGAACTCTAACTACAAACAACAATTTTTCTAATGAGAAGGCTTTCTAATAAGGAGAGGAGGAGTGTTTTTGATGGAATCTTCCTTCCTTAAGAGAACAACGATCTGGCTCCTCCCCATTATATGGCTCTAATCGTGGATTCCTTCCACTCTCGGTTGGGAATTGTTCGCGTTGCAAATTCTTAGTGATAAGGGCATCGCGAATGGGAAAGGGGAGTTAATGGCTCAATCCCGAAGATTCTTTATTGCTCCTTCCAAATAATCATGAAACGATCTATTTGAGTGTGAGAACTGCATGGAGGAGATACATCGATTAAAGACTTATTTATTTACGATTAAAGTAAAATATTGTGAAGACCGTGGCAGTGAGGACGAGAACACCGATGAAGTACGGAGAGTTTCGCTGAATTAACATTATTCAATTTATATGAATGATTAATAGTAATAATATGAAACCGCACAGACGGGAAATCAGATAGATGATAAGCCACAAGCAGAATCATCACTAAGGTTAAGTTTGGAGATCTCTCTGTCAAGTCCACCCACCTTAATCTTCGCCCAGGTGAAGTGTGCACGCGCTCGCGATGTGAGAGAAGGAGCGGATCGGTAGTGAGGGGGACTCTTCAAAATATTTTTTTTTCGAAAAGAACCCCTTTTTTAGGAGATAGACACATTGAATGATCATATATGGAGGAAAACTGACACGCTGATCGAGAAGCGGGCGGGCATCGCGGGAGGTGGGGACGAAAGAAGACTTAAGAACCTGAATTGGGTAGCCTCAGGGATAAAACTACAAAGAGATAAGGACAAGTAGATCAACACCTCATGTTTGTTTGCGTTTAATAGTGCTGACTATGATAAGAAGGCAACCAACCTGCTCAGCCTCCTTCATATCGATGACAACTGGGAGTGCAGCAGGGGACATTGATCTACAACGAATTGTAAGATGCGATTGGCAGATCATAAATCGAGAATGGGAACGTTCGAGTGTGAACGAGGTATCACGCATCACATTGGGCATCCAATTATCTCAAGAGCTTCTCTAATGAGGTAAGGTCGATTGGATGGCTTCTATGTTCACATTCATCGAGTATGAGAGAGGTAAAAAGGGTAATCAGAAGCAGTGAAGGAGATCCAAATATCGGCTTGAATGATGGTCTCGATAGTGGAACTCAATCGGAAGAGAAAAAAGGAAAGGGAGATTTGATCGACCGATAACGCAAAGTGTAGTGAGAGATGACTGGCTAGGTAATTAATCACAATAGTTATTGCCCAGTTGGTGATGGTTTACTGTAAAGTGAGCGAGCTTTCCAACAATCGATGGGCACTTCTCGATAGTAGTACTGAAATGGATGGAATAGTCTGTGTGAGCACCGAGTGATTACGATTTTATGTTCTCTTTTCCTCAATTCACCAGCTCTTCTTTACTCGCTATCTGGAGATAGATAACAGTGAATGCTGGAAGGGAAGAAATTTCAAATCGAAGAGAAAAGACACCAATACAGATTCAGAATTACAATTTTCGTCAATTTTGATGACCAAATGGAAGATTTCTGGACTTCCTCTCCTCTTTCTGTATACTGTCTTGTTCGACTCTACTTTCTTTCTTGATCCAGATATCCCTGTTAGCCCATTCTTCAAGCTCCCATAACCCAAGCGGTTTCTCTCATTGAATTAACTTTCATTATTTTAGGCACAAGCGAGAAGAAAACTGAGCTATAGAGAACTCTCGTTCCACTTTCTCTATCAATCCCGATGCCCTTTCCATCCCTTTTCCGTTTCTCATTCATACAACTCTCACTAACATCATTCGATCTTTCTTCCCAAGTTTCCATTTCTTGACTCCACCCAAGTCTTCTGACTCAATTCTTTTCTTCTGACTTGTGCCTGTTATCAGAGAGCCAGAGAGGGACTCTTCTTCCACTCTTCTCGTGACTTCACCTTTCTGATAAGGACTCGAGAACAGTTGTAAATCTTCTGATGTAATGAAGGACTTTGAACCCCCTTCTCTCACAAAGATCAACGATCAACGTAGACTATCTACATCGATTGAAATACACATGTCAGGTAGAATACTGTAGCTGTGTTTGACGGACATGTTTCATGGCTATTTGATCGACCCAACTGTCTATTAGATCACTCAGGCAAAGATTACAAAGATGAGGTGATTTTTATTCAAGCTAGTTGTTCAAATACAGTTCAGTTTCGATTCACATAACTACAATAATATTGGATTAGGGGGGACAGCGATTCACAGTAGGTTTGGGTCTCAGCGCCCTCCCATCTTTCTTCTCGAGACGAAGGCGAGTCGTTTCGCGAACGTCATGTTCTCGGGAGGGTAGATCTGGTAGACGTACTGAAAGCATCAACTATGTTTTGCTTTTCCTTAGTGTTGCAAATCTTCTTTTAAGTTTCTTCATTCATTACTAAGCTCATTTGTGCCTTACGCAGCTACCCCGGGGAAGAGAATTTCGGAATATCTAGCGTCAACAAGAGGAAACACTCACGAAGGCGACGGCGGTGACGAGGAGAACTCCGGCGACCAGGAGTACACCCTGGATGACGTCCTGAAAGGATCTAGCATTAGCATCAATCACTTACTGGATGGATTCGTCTTTTGCTCACTTTGCAGACACTTCATACACCATATAAGGAGTTGACACACCTTGCGCGCGCATCCAGGAGACGCGGTGCGAGGACGTCTCGGCATCTGCAGAGAATGGACCTCTCCGGACTCCAGGAAGACGTCCTTCTGTTCGTCAGCCATTGTGCGCCTGCCTGCAACTGTACGATTGGAATTGCGGTCCAGAGCGCTGACAGAAGACAATATAATTGTGAGAATTGCGAGGATAAGTGAAGGCCTTATGACTGTATGCCATCAGACTGGCTACTTATATACGCACTGAAGCCGATTCACGTGTCCTCATTTCCAGATAAGGAAGGCTTTCTTTCTGGGAAAGGGATTGTTTGTTCCATTTTTCCGCTTCATCCCATCAGAAAGATAAGAGAGGTCCACGGGATTATAGTGATAGTGGCGATTGATTGATGATTCAAACTATTCAGAGTACGGTATTGATACCTAGCGTAAAGCTCCAATCAAGCACGAAGTTAAGCTCTATTTGCAGCAAGTAATTACACGTCTGGAAAGTAATTTAGGAATCAACCATGTATTGCTTTCTTCATAGCCAATTACCGATACTTCAAAGTCCAGATTAGTTTTCCACCAGATTAAATCATCATTCCTTGATGAATACCCCTGATCAGAATCAATTCCTCTTCTCCATTCTTATCACTTACGCTTGACCGTGCGCGTCAACAGATTCCTTTGTAGATAAGACCATAGCGAACTACAGAGTTCGAAGCTTGTAGTTCCTACCCGCACACTCAATTCGCACCTATTGCACTCGAAAATTGATCAGGAGCTTAGCCATTCTCTCGTTCACAAACGCTGGAATGTGCTCACTTCCGGTGACAGCCGGATTAGTACAGAAAAATGGAGACCCCTTCAGGCCATGAATCCAGACTTGGATCGTGCAACAAGCACCATTACAATTACAAAAAATGGTCGTGTATCCTGATGGTTTTCCTATAGATCGGACACAGTCCCGTGCGGGTCATCATACTGTACAGTAACTTTTTCAAACTCGCGCCAGCTCTCGGGCTCCCCTAGAGAGAGTCCTGAATGAGGGGAACAGGCGGGCATTCCCGCGTGCGCATTCTCTCTCCCTCTCTCACACTCATCCCAGGCCTCAGTCTGCTCCAATCAGTCTCTCCCGAGCTGTGACCTTCCCCCTCCCCCCTCTATTTTCGCCTATTTTCGCCTATTTTTGCCTAATTTCCATCCCCTTCCCTCTCCCCGACCATACCCCTACCATACTCCCTCCATGACCATGCCCTTCCACACCACCCCCTCAGGCCTCCCTGCCCCAAGTGCAATCCCTTCCGTGACCACCTTCCCTCTCCCTCGCGATGTCACCAGTTAGTTCCTAGATGAGATGGAACTATCTGGTTGACCTGCGAGTCCACCCTCTCAATCGATACAGTCAGTCCCCTCTCTTCCCCTTCTCTCTTGAAGAGAGTCCCCTGTTCACGCCTTCTCTTCCCCTCTTATTGAGATGCCACAAAAACCGCCTTCCCCTTCCCTTACTTTCTTCATTTCCCTCGTTCCTCCCTCCTAAAGGCGTACCCTTCTCCGATGTCACCAGTTAGTTCCTGGATGAGAAGGGACTGTCTGGCTGACCGGCGTCAGTCTCAATCGAGCGATCGATATAGAGAGGCCTCCCTTCCTCTTATCAACTAGTAGAGAAACCCCCCCTCTCTCATATAGATCTGCCCTGACTACTATTCCCTTCCTTGGATGGCTTTGACCCGATTAGCTCTGGCAATCGATAGAGTGGGGCCTCCTGTCCTCCCCTTCCCAGATTGAGAGACCTTACCTCCCATTCGCACCTTCTTTTGCCCCCTGCCATGGGCAGACAATCATTCCACTCCGATCCTTCTTCGAGTACTTCCCCTCTTTGGCTGGCATACGATATTTGACTTGATCGGACCTGACAAACCCATAGATGGGCCTTCCTTCCAATCCTTTCCTCGCTTCATGTAGGGACAGCACGCAATCCAATGTCCCGTCATTTCTCGTTTCCCTATCAGTAAGTCATCTGATAGTGACAATTGCAGGCACCTACTCTACCTCAGTTCTTCATTCTGATCGTTGGAAAATATTTTGTTATAAACACTACCACTACTTCAAGCAGCAGAAGATCGTCTACAAGGAGTGTGAGATGGACGAAGAGGTATGCATCAGTTGATCTTTGATCTCTAGATAGATCAAAGAACAACTTTCTCGAACAACAATTCCGTTTGCAGGAACAACACCACCTCTCTAATCGGTTCTCGAGTCTTCTTTTTCTTAGATGAGATAAGGTGAGGAATGGAGTCATTTGAATGATCAGCCTTCTTTCCAGGTCGAAATCAATGAGGGCGAGACATACGCTCCAGATGCGTACCAGCACTGCTGCTGCCAAGAAAGTAAGAGACAGTACCACTTTCACAACTCAACACTCCATTGCAGGGTCCACCTATATACATTGAGACACAAAATGGTCGATCAACAGCCATTCGACTTAGACAGAAGATCAAAGAGAACCGCTCACTATTGTAATTAATTGTAGTAATCGATAAAATGTGATAATCTCGGCCCAGTTTGTCTCTGTGGAAGTACACTGGCATTTGGCCTGAAGAGGGGGTCGAGGGTAAAGAGGGGAAAGAGGAACAAAGAAGCAACCAAGTCTGCTCTGGAACCATATATGGGTGCACTACTCGCCTCTCCCAGAGAGGCTAGGAACGGAGGAGGGGGGGGGGGAGGGAGAGAGAGACCGGGAGAGGGGAGATAACACGATATTGAATCCTCCTCTCTCCATGTTGAGTGGCGGGTGGTGGTGGTGGTGGCGGATTGATCCACATAAAGGAATGGCAGGCAGAGATGATCGAAATCGAAATCCCAGAGATGTTGTTTGAGAAACCGGACAAAGAGAACCGTGACCAAAGAGAAACGCATCAAGAGATATGCAAGAGGTGTGTTATTTACAAGCATGACAATGCAACAACAGAAAACCGTAATAAATATGAATACAAATTGTACAAGTGAATCTGCTTTGTGATAAGGCAAGGTCGAGATGCGTACTATGGTTCATACTATGGTATATTGTACAAGATACTCTATCAAACTATATTTGTGATACTATGCTGATATTATTCACCTATCACTTCTACCGGAACATCAGGTACTTCGTCGTCCACGTCTATCGGTGCTCCCTCTTCTAATTCTACGGGAACATCGGGAATGGGGATGAGCTCCTCTATGCCGGCATCTTCTGCGGATGGAGAAACAAGAGGAGTTGGAGTGGTGATCAGCAGCGATTCTTCGCCGACGATGAAGGAGACGTCCAGCATGCAGAATGCCGCTCGACAAGTGGGACAAGAGGCCTGGAAGGGATGATTTTGAGACCATCCAGCTCGCAGATTCGAATTCCTAGCATTATTCGTGCCAACTAGTTAGAGGTGAGCTGAGGCTCCCGAGGAGATTCTTTAAAATAATGGAAATAATAAAAATAGACCAACCTGTCCATCCAGCCATCGGTCGGGTCTCTGCTGGTCTTGCTTTGCGGCGAAGATCCGACCCAGACAGCCGACACACCACATCGGACGACAGAAGCACTGACGACACGCGGGAGTGCCCTCGATCACTCTGGAACACAATTAGCCTCAATTTCTCCCATAAAAATATCTATTTTGATAGCACATTCAATACAATGATGTTCTAGACCACTCTCCCAACCTCCTTCTCCCCTTGGGTATCCCCTATTAATGTCTGCACCTTCCTCCGATAGCATACGTGAAAGGCTGACTCGTTCTAGTCCCACTCTCCCAGCCCCTTCCTTCAAGAAAGACGCGCGTGCACACATACACTAAAGAGAGAAGGAGAGAGAGGCTAAGGGCGGTAAGCGAGCGAGCGAGTGTGTACTCCGATGTAGTCTAGTGGTTATGATTTGCGGCTCTCACCCGCAAGGCCCGGGTTCGATTCCCGGCATCGGAACAAATGTTTTGCCGATTTTTGCCACTAGGAAAATCAATTTTTTCGCCGTTATGAATGATATGGATCATGTTTTTGATGAATTTTGGTCAAATACTGACTCAGTGCAGCGCTTCTCCAGCTTGACGTCGGGCATTTCAGTCGAGCACCCGAAACAAGGCTCCAGCTCGCTCATTCGGCTGTAGAGAGTGCGCGGATTCTTGTCGATACAGTTGACGAACGCCTGAAAGACTCAGTCCGGTCTTCCCGAGGTTCTGAATGAAACTATCCCAAACCCATAATGAAAATTTTTGCCAGCAGCACTCACATTGACGAATCGCTCATTCAGTGACTGATGGAGGATGACGTTTCTGGCCATTCCAATCGGCGCCGCCACCTTGTCTTGCAGGTCGCGGAACTGATCCGTGCGCACTCTGAAACGATATTTCAATAGAAAAATTGGAAGGAATCGGATTCTAGCACCTTGATAAAGGTATTTTGCTTCATTCAACAGCGAAAATTGGACCTGAATCGGAAGCTCTTGATGTTCTTGTGTCGAATCTGAGCCTCGATTACGAGGAATTGCTGCTCGTCGTTGCTTCTCTCGAGATTCAATTGCTGAAATCAGTAATTCGTTACAATTTATCATTTATATTTGTGGTTTCCCCCTATTCTCCTGCGACGGTTTCGATTCGTAATGACTCGTGATGTTTATTGTTATCACCAGAAAACATTATCTAAAGAGCACTGATGCATCGCAATGCCATTTGCATTCTCAGTAAACAACGCTGAATAAACGTATCAGATGCTCTCGTTATTCAACTGTACATCATCAGCATCACACGATGCTTTATCATATGTTATTCGTAGCTACCGTATCCCCAAATGCAAGGAGATGGAAAATATTTACTCGCGCTAGCAACTACGGACGCAATTATTGATTCCTACAGTGCTCACAGCGACAGTAGTCATATGCTTATCATAGCTACAGTATCCAATAATGTGAGGAGAAGGGAAATAATCCAAGAATACGGTAGGTTTTAATCACACTTTGAAATTTACGCATTCGATCGATGCCCACAGTACTCACAGCGACAGTAGTCGTCTTGACGACCTCGAAGTTCACGTCGGTCAGATTGACGATAGTGAAGTCGAATCGAGTGATGTGGATCAGCCAGTGATTGCCAACAACGAGTTTCGACGAGTCTGCAACGACCATTTATTGGTTTGTTATATTTCGCCTAAGAAAGTTATAGGAATCTGTAAATGAGAGACTCACGAGCAAATGACACTGCGAAGTTGGCGAACTCCAGGTACTCAGTGGTGATCTCAGTCATCAGACGCTTGACATCGCGACCGTACCTGAGAAGTAAGCGATTAGTATGAGTGGGGGATAGATAATTATGTAAACAAAATAATGATAATAACTAACAACGCCAACTCCTTCATCTGTCTCATCTCCGAGAAGTTGGTGGAGATCGTGTAGAAAGCGTACGAGATCCCGACTGAAATTACTGATGAATGATCATTAATCAACGCTGATCATGCTTATTCACTATAATTCTACGATTTATAATTCTTATACTTATACTCACTGATCATAGACGCGAGACAGGCAGTGGCTACGTAGGTACTGGCTGCAGTTGGAGGAACGTTGATTACGATGTACATAGCGAAGAGACCGGGTAGACACATCACACAGACACGATTGATCAGAATCTGAAACTATTTCTATTTAGTAACGTTCCCAAACCTCTTTTTCACTTGAGGAAACACATTTGAACAGATTGGAATTGGTTCACAAAACTTATTAACCATTCACAGCTATATCGTAAGCAAATACGGAAGAGTTGGGGAGAAATAGTACCCAAAAATCGAAGCAAAATCAGGCATAAAATCACCTTTCGCAGCTGATACTCGACGACATTGAGCGAGAAGTCGCCGATCCACCTCAAATTTATCTTTTTTTTTGAATAAAAATCGATTGATTTAAGTGAAACTAACAAACATTTATTATCCTATACTTCTAGTTGTCTTGTTCAGTGAATACAAGCGCCATACCTCCAGAATAGGTGCTCGAACGTTGCGCCGGCCGACACGAACTCGTCTGGCGGCCAAATCATCGCGATCTGGAGCGATTTTAATATTATTTAGTCGAAATTGAACGTTTTTCGCCAATCGTAATGCCATGTTCGTTACATTTTATCGTATTTCGACCAATTAGTTGATCACTCACTGAGAACAAGCTGAAGATGGCTCCAGGAAGGAGCAGAGTGTGGTCCTCCATCGGGCAATCGCCTTGTTTACGCACTAGAATGGGCAGGGATTGGGCAGGGAATCGATGGGTGTCACGAGGCAAACAGGCGGGCCAAGGGCCACGTCTCACTATAGAGACGCGCACCACTACCAGGAAAGGCTATTTGAAGATTATTCCTTGTTATGTTCGGGGTAAATAGGCTAGGAGGAAGTGATTTTGAACCTAAGTAACACAGGAAAGCCACTAATATTCAATAAAGGAGTGAGGGCTCCAACTGACCAAGCCGTTCCTCGAGCGTTTTATGGGTTTTGGGCGCCGATACGAGGTGAAACGTCCGTTGTTTAGGTAAGTTGACCCTGTAAACAACGGAATGAAGCGAAAACCACGTGACGATGGGCTATAAACGAGCTGTGAAACGGCTAAGCAAACGTGTTATTCCACCTCTGCGAACAGGGCCGGCAAATAGCACCCACGATCCCTCAGGAAATTCCGTGCAAGAGCCTTGCGGTTTGATTTTCCGTTGGTTATTACTGTGCCCTTTGGGAATTCAACCTGCAAAGTATGAAGCATGTCCGTTTTTCAAGTCTGTTTCTTCATGAAAATGGTTGAATTATTCATTAATGCTGTTTATTCATCTAATTGACTAATTTGCAGGCCGGGAAGTTCGCAAAAGCCCTCTAAGCTCAATCGTCGTTCCTGAGCAATCAAATCCGTTTCAATTTCCCTTTTCACCCAAACCGGAGGTTCTCCAGGTGAAATCACAATTTCCGTCGCAGTTTCTGGCGCGTGCACTCTCATTGTCGGCCCATTTCCGGAAGTATGATTGCACATTGGCGGGTTTGAAAGGTATTGAAGTAACAACATGGGAAGAAGGAAGTTGCCATTCTCCCGTTTTCCCGTCTTTTTCCCGTTGCTTCTCGGGTTCTATACGCATGTGTTTTGGTTTACAACGTATGTGTAGGAAGGGACTCGGCAGAGAGGGGGAAGAAGAGGGGAAGAGGAGGGGAAGGAAGGGGAGAGAGGAGTCCATGCTAGCAGACACTCGCGGGGTCAGTCCCTATCATCACTCCATCTCTCCACTCAACGTGTATCGATCGTCAATCCCGATAGTGATAAGAGCATGTTGTTTACGCTAGAGGAATGAGCGAGCGTTGCAGTTTCCTAGTGATTACTATTCCCCGGGGACGGAATTGCCCTGTGTACCGTACATCTCTTCCACTCATTCTAGAAGTATGAGAGTTGAAAGAACGTCTAATGGGTCTAATGGGGACGTTTCCATTTGTTGATGAGAAAATGTTTGGTTTGGAACCCTCGAAAGTGCTCTTGGGCTGTTTACGTTGAGCATCAGTAAACTCTCGAGACCCGAGCGTTTTTTTGGGGAAAGTGAGTCCCTGAGTTCGCCTCCCGTTTCTCTCCACTTACCTCTTCATCCCTTCTGTCTAAGCGAATCTCCATCACGATTCTCTACTCTCAATCATCTCATCTCCATTCCTTCCTTCCTTCCCCTTCTCGATCTCTCCTTCACTTGAGTGAGTCTGTCCACCTCTCCTTCCCTCTCACTTCCTCCCCTTCTTTGTCCCGTTTCCGCAGTTTCATCAGTGTACCCCGTTCTCGGTACCCATCTTGCCAGTTTATTGGTTTCATTATTACTTTTCCCTCCTCTCGTCCCAGGACAATCGGCTTTATTCGGCAAAGCCGTGAAAATGGATGCAAATGCCGCTCCTTTCTCTCTCTTTCTCTTCAGCATTCCTCAATCGGGCGAAGGTCACACAATCGTTCCAAATGGCGCGTTGCTCTTTCAATTTCTGATTGACTCCGGGTCGATTCATTTTTCGCTCCTTCCTTTCTTCTTTCCTCGCCGTTCTTTCCTTCCTTTCTTTCTTCTTCACCCCAAATCGCCCGTGAGAGTGGCCTGATGACTCTCCCACCTTCCCTACTCTTTCATCTACCAGACTGAGGGAGAAAGCTTAGTAGAGTTCGAGATCTCTGGCGCCTCTCTGACATCAAGACTCTCGTCGTTGAGAAACACATGCAAAGGTGCGTGTTTCAGACAGAATTACGACGTATAGAGGAAGGAAGGCCCCAGATTGCATGTATTTGCCACAGAGAGAGAGCGAGCGGGATCGATGCAAGCTGGCCAAATATTGCCTTTGTGCTGTCCAAACTATGGAAATCGATGGAGCTTTCACATTCTCACTTCTCCCAGTGGTCTCCTTTTTATCAGCCCCGATCGCCTGGGAGATTTGTCCGCTTTTTGGGAGAATTTCTCACATTTGGGAAATTTCTTTACTACTTTTTTTGTCTTTTCATGGGAATTTGTTGTCGGTCTCTGCTGGTCTCTGCTTGTTTTGTGATCATCCATGTTGCTTGAAGTCTGAATCCGAGCCAAGTAGGGAAGGAAAGGCCTCTCTAGACCGCATAATATCTTACTCTTGCTGACGGAAGAGAGATCGTGCTAAAAAGTAGGGATTATGGCTCCACTTCCTGGAAAGAAGACTGAAATCAGAGAGGGATGTGCGAGATGAAACCTCTTTGTGAGAGAGATGAATAGGAGATGAATACGGGGGATGCCTCTTGTCTTCTAATGAATAAGAGAAAGACCCTTTCTTCCCTACTTTTCTTCCCGATGACAAATGATGATTGACTCTCATTTTTCGGCCCACTCTTTCTCTGGGAACAACTCGTAGTAACTTATTTCCGTAAATCCATCAGTCGAAGGACATCCCAGAAAGGATTTGATGCCCACAGTTCCCGATCGGAGAATCCCTTCTTCCTCGTCCACCTGACTAATCAAGGGTTCCTCCTACCTTCCAATTAGCCTGACGGGAGAGAGCGAGCAAGAATAGGTTCCTCTTCAGTTTCGAAACGTTTTTGGCTGTCTAGACAGGCTCTTGAAGCCGAGATGTTGTCAGGAGCTCTTGAGACTTGTTATTTTCACTCGAATTCGAAATTCGTCACTCTCCTTGAATAAAGACTCTCTTGATTTTGCCTGTTCTTTCGTCGATCAAGAATCTAAGAGATTCAGATAGGTGTACGATACACCTGCGCATCAGAGCACTCATGTATTTCGCTCCTTTCAGTCTCCTTCCTCTTCTCAGTAGCCTTGTTTCGTCGTTCTCCTCCTTCTCAGTACTCTATTCTCCTATAATTGGGTGATGAAAGGAATGCGGGCTTAGGGCGCCCATCCATTTTCCATTACACCCCTTCCATCGTCAAAATCGATTCCCCTTTGAGTGTTCGGCAGCGGTACATCTTAATATAGATCCCCTCTCAATATGCTCTATAATGCTCCATCCCTCTCTCAATATGAAGCATCCCTCCGGCTCTTTGAAAGTGTAATTTCGAATGTGCCAGGAGTGTTTGAGAATACGCTGTGCAATAGACGCATCTCTTTCCCCCACTCGCCAACCTATTCCTCCTCCTCCTTCTTCTTCATCCTCTCACATCGATAATGAGGTCCAATTTTCGCTGCTCCGTTGCCTCCTCTCTGCCTATCATTATCCTCAGTATGCCAACGCTAGCTAATCTACACCTCCCTCTTCTCTTTCCCGGAAATTGGTCATATTTCGCACGAATAGACAAACACGCGGGGAAAGAAGAACTAGCGGCGTATCGATCGATGAAGGGCGAAACTACGGTACTCTTAGATCTACCGTAGTCCCTAAGATGACGTAGTCACAAGTACTAGTAATAACACGCTGAATAGGAGAATTTCTAATCTCACATGACATGTTTATGGGCATTGAGAGACCTACGGGGAGAGCTACTAGTCTGCGTGTGACGAGATACAATGCGAAAGTCTCTCCATTCCCCCCGTTCCCTCCGCATTCGGGAGACCTATACTTTGAGAATCGTAGTAATGGCCTCAGTCTCTTCAGTTTCCTCACTCGCTAATCCTGTCTGACCACCGAGAGATCCTGCTTAATGGAGATACTGAAAGCCTTCCATCAGAAGCCTAATTATCCCCTCTCGGGGGCACTAATTTCGCCGATGAAAAAGGTTAATTCCGTCTCGGCATCGTATAGCAGCCTCAATTTCAGTCCGTTGTTCCAAAATCTTAGCTACGGTAACCCCCCACCCCCCGGGAAGATTACGGTACTATTTATTGATCCGTCCCTTGGAGTGTCAATAAACTCCCATTAACAAGTGATTGAGTAACCGTTCTCGATCTCCAATTTGTCACTGTGAACTCAAATCTCAGAGTCAAAACTTCTTAACGGGAAGGAAAAGATGCAAAGAGGGGTGCAGAGACTGTGGAATCCACTTTTTTCCTCCGCATCTCGAGTAACTTTCGGCCGGTGTGACCGGCACTCGATTGAATGTGTGTGTGCTGAGCGAAACAAATTTGCTTCGAATTCACCTGCCAATTCGGTTGAACATACCGAGTAGAAGGAGATGAGGATACAACCCGATTTTGAGACTGATTTGGTATGCAAAGTGCACAAACTTCAGTGATCACTGCATTAGTATGCCGAGTTTATGCTAGGCAAATCGCTTTGAACGCACATCATCAAACTAATTCGCTTTGGGTGATGCATGCGAATCTCGGTGGCTATTCGGGGAGGCAATTTGTAGGTGGTTTCCGGCTCCCCTGGGCGATGCTAAGTCCCCCTACATCACCCGTTTTCTCCATTCCCATCCTATCAATCTATCCCGCACATCTGCAAGCGATTTCGCGGGCGATTTCTTCCAGAAAGCCGGCAGTAATTTGGGGAGGATGAGAAGGGAATGGGGGAGGGAAAGATGGAGGGAGTCATCTACAAAGGGTAGTCGTTCGGAATGGGCAATGAGGCCCTTTGCAAGGGTCCCTTTTTTATGGTCTATCGACCCTTACCCTTTTGCTTCTCATCTCATCTACTCGTTTCATCTCGTGCCTATCTCGAATATGTCTCTCCCATTTCATCGCCCCCTCATAACGACCGTTATCATGGCAATCAAATGCGGCCGTTTTTGCTGCTTCCTCCTCTTCTCCTTCCTACTTCTCTTGTTTTTGACAGTATCTGATACTCTCGATTAGATAGTCATCGCTTAATCTGTGCATCTCGAAGCTTTTTGCTCGGTTTTTCCAATGATCAGATAGCGAATCTGTACTAGATCGGAGTTAGATAACTCGCTTTTTCCAGAACCAATAGTGATCAGCATCTTTCGTACCCGGTATCGATCGCTTTTTGCCCTAGACTACGGTAACAAACATCGATCCTCCAATCTCGATGCCCCATCCGAGGCTCCTCCCCCTTCGCTCCCCCCGTGCCGTAGTCCTCTCCCTACCCTTCTCCAGACTCCGCCCCCACCTCTCCGAATCATATCTCGGCCCCAGCTCAGTCGTCTCTCAACGCAGCCGCCTCACACGCGCTCCCCCCTCTCTCTCTCCTCCCACTCTCTCCCCTCTCTCTCTCTCTGATATGCTTTACCCCTCTGATACGTGTTTCACAACTCGCTCTTTCCCTCACCAATACATTCCTGATTACAACGTCTCGCGGCGTGCGAAACGCAAACTAGAAACAGATTCAAGAGTTGCAGGAACCTCGGTACCCCAACTTGGTTATAGCAGTTGACAGCGTCTAGCTCAGTCGTCCTTCCCTTCCACCTTCAACCTTCCGAACTCCACCAACCCGTTTCGACTCTTCGAAACCGTCGATCGATCGGACAGATTACCGAAGGAAGATCGGTTAGTACTTTAGCCCCTTTACCCCATCTAGGTTACGGTAGCTCCATCTCGCCTCATGGAGATTACGGTAGTCAATCAATACTTCCTCTCTCCCTCTCTCGGGATACTGTAGTCGATCGATATCACGAGACGCTTGTCTCTCTTATCTGTTGCACACCACTCTCTCTCTCTCTCTGTCCAATATGGCGTGTTCCCGTCACTTGTTGTCGTTGTTTGGTCCATTGCTGTACGAGAGGGGTGGGGCGATTCGAAACCTATGTAGAAGCTGCTAATTTGGGAAGCATGCTTGCAGTTTCGAAAGTCACGTTAAGAACCGTCCAATCAGTTTCGATTCTCGGTGTGCTCTGATCAGAGTGGGGCATTTCGATTTTACTGTTCCGAGGCAAAAAGGCTTCCTCCCTAGAGAATAGGCAGTAATGAGTGGAGGCTATATTGCCCCCGCCTTATTACGTCTTTCCGGCCGAGTTCGAAAGTTCATATCGTAGGCATAATCATGCGATTATTCTCACGGGTGATCGCGTTTCGTGCTGAATTGTGAGAAACTCATGATTCGAAAAGCCGAAAACATCCTTTTTGCCGAGCGTTTTTTTCGCGCGGCTTTCAGAGCGGATTAATTTCCCTACTTATTATCTTATTAGAGATTCGAAATAGAGAGAGGGAGACAAGGGAGCTGTTGTTGGGGCTACCGTAGTCAAGCGGGGGAGTGGGGAAGGGATACGGTAGCTGCCGATCATTTTATCGTGCCGGGAGTGAATCACAGGCTTGCCGCGCGTGCCGCGTGATTGATGAATCGCCCTTGGGCAACTGTCTGACTCTCTCAATTTTGCATACTCTCTCGCTCAGTCTGACCGAGAAGAAAGCAGGTGAATGGGTTCCTTCCTGCCTATAAAGTGGCACGGATCGAGAGAACCTCCATCCTTTCCCTCTCCCGGTCAGAGGTACTTATTATGAGGGAAAGGTACGGAATGGCTCCGAATTCGGGAGGCTCTCTCTTTCACACAGAAAGGTGGCTGACTACCAGTTTGTGCACTTAATCAGCCCTTTCGGCCTTATCAGAGGTAGTACGACCTAGCACGAATGGCGGGTCCCAGGGGACCTTTGCTAGTCATTAGTAGGAGGAACGAAGAGACTTATCCACCTCGAACTTTCGAAGAAACGCTCCCCATTCTTAGCGGGTTCCTCTCGCTTGCATCAACCTCTCCCTTTGCCGATTTTCGATCGCTTAAAAGACGTGCGTTTCAACCGCTTTATCTCAGTCGAAAAGCGGAGCAACTGCGACTCATTTTGTAGCCGAATTCCAATCAGGGAGTCGTGAGATTTGTATCCGTCTTGGGGAGTCCAGTGGTACCACCCCGCATTCCCCCCACACATATAGCTACCGTATCCTTCCTAAGATCAAAGATCAAACCGCTTGCTGTATACAGCAGAATAGCGGCGATAGATTACACTTGGTGGCCATTACGTTCCCTGTATGATAGTTTATCCCCGTCCGTTGAGTGCCCTTCTCTCGAGAGGAACTCTCCGGAAAACTAATCCTCTTTTCGTGATCAGACAGGCCGAGAGAGTAAAAGGAATCGAGAGAGCTCGATCATCATTCCTCTTCTCTTTTTCATCTAAACTGCACAGTATAAACGAATTCAGGGGATCGACCGTAATCGGATGGTGCCAAATCACTGAATTGAGTGTGCTGAACTATGTTCTTTTTAAGTAGACTAAATCCCCCACTGTCGCTCTAGTCACAAACAGTGCTCTTTTTCCCTTTCTCTCTCATTCAAACTTTCTAGACACGGTTTCACTTCGCATTTTATCCTCTTTCCTCTTCTCCCCGAACTGATTTGGCTCTCCCTTCCTTTTTCCTTTCCATATAGTCTACTCGACTATCTTATCGACCACTCCATCTACTCTTCTTCTCTTCCTTCTTTCCTTATCTTGAGTTTCCCATCTCTGTATGAAGGTATAAGATAGGGATGCGTTGGCATACTCGGGTTCATTGATCCTCTCTCGAGACCCCGACAAACGTCCTCAACTCTGGCATTCGTCACTAAATTCCCAAGAGATCTGCCGAAAATGTCCGGGTTTCTTGAACTATCCCTACTCCAGAGTTGTTTCCTTCGACTCACTCCCTCCCCTCTAAGTATCCTTCTCAAAGTTCCCCTCTCTTGTATAGTAGATTCTCCTTCTCCTCCCCGTGAATCACTTAGTTTCCTTCTCTTCTTCCTTCCGTTTCTCCATTAGATCTATCACTTCTTTCTCTGCTTTCCTCCCACTTCTCCACCTAACGTGGGGGAACTTTTTGCGTATTTTCGGGATCCATCCAATAGGCCAGATGCTTACCCGGTGTGGGATGGGGCTCAGGAGGAACCAATTAAAAAACAATTTCATTCCCCCACACCTGCATTCTCCCATCAAAACTTTGGATGGCGCTGGGAAAGAAACGATTCACTGATTGAATGGATGGGATTCAATCTCATTCTGATCCCACCGTTCGTCTCTACCTTTTGCAATCTATTTGAGTATCGGGGAATGTTTGTGTTGGCACATTACTCTGTTGGCTACACTCTCTGTTCCATCTATCAAACCTCTCTTCCCTCTCCTCTTCTCCTCCTCTTCCCTCCTCTGCCACTCTCCACTCCCCCTATCCCCGTGTCCATCCCCTCCCTTCCTTCTCTTCTCTTCTCTCTCTTCACTCTGACGTATTCACTCTTCTGTCTTTCTCTTCTTCTTCAACATCTTTTTCTCCTTCCTTCTCATTCCCAATTCTTTTCATCCTCTTCCTAGAAAGAGTCTGTTGTTTTCAGTCTGGAGTTGCTCGAAATTCACACGTTGGCACTGGGAATCCCTGCAACTCTCTTTCCTCTCCTTTCTCTGCTTCTCCCCATTCCAAGCGCTATTTCGTCATCGAGAGATCGTGCAGAATTAAGAGAGTGTAATGCTTCCGTGCCCTTCTATGACGACCGGGCACCGCGGGGTTTCATCAGAATTCACTACAAGCGAGCGCAAAGTCTGCCCGTTGTAGTCTCATCCGACACTCTTTCGATAGTTCCATCGCTTCAAATCACCAGTTATCGCCGACCATTTCGCCCGTTTATGATCACTAAGATGAGGGAGAAAGCATAACCGAGAGAGGGCAGACGACGAGCGGACGAGAGAACAAGGTAGATCGAGAGAGTTTGAGTGCTTGTAAAGTCAGAGATGATGATGCGATGCGTAGAGAAGAGATAAGAGTGATAAGAGAGGGAAGGAGGGGATGAACCCTCTCCATACTCCTATCAGTACGCGCGGCCTTCGAGACCTTCTCCTTACACTCCCCTCCACCCCTCGATAGATGCACTATCTCCCCCTTGATCAGTTCTCCGATATCTCGATCGGGCGATCATTGACCCTTCTATCGCTTTCGTCTCGCGAATGCGTGTCCGTGACAAAATCTCTTCGCAAATCCCTTCACACCTTAGAAACAGTTTCAATGCCGATTGCACACCGATCACTTGACTGACACCTCATTCGTTGCAGGATGGACGGTACCGGAGGCGGCCCCCCGCAGTCTTCTGCTGCTGCAGCCCCTGCAGCCCCTGCAGCTACGACGTCGATCTCGGCTGCAGCTGCTGCAGCCCTTCACAACCTGGTCAACGCTGGCGGGCTGCAGCAGCATCTGCAGCTGCAGCCACAGCCTCCGCAGCTGCAGCAGCAACCCCCTCAGCTACAGCAGCTGCAGCCGGAGCCTCCTCAACTGCAGCAGCTGCAGCAAACCCCTCAGGAGCCGCCGCGGCTGCGGCCAGAGCTGCAGAACGGGGACCTGCCGCCGCAGCTAGTGACGCTGTACGCTGAAGCCGACCGGATATCGCGCGACTGGCCGGACATCAAGTGCCGTAACGGAGTCCGCCCAAGGGACGTACTCAGAGCGTGCATGGTAAGCGGACTACTCCTTGTATTCTAATTAAAACAGAGGAGATAGATGGTCCTTGCGGACGTTGACTATCTCTGATTTCTGCCCAGTGCTCTGAATGTTAACGTGGAGTATTCTGCTTAAGCGCGGGTAAACGGCGGGAGTACCTATGACTCTCTTAAGGTAGCCAAATGTCATAGGAGTTGAGGGACTAGAATAGCGAGAACGTTACGTTGCATACGGTACTTACCGTACTCCTGCTCAGGTTCGTCAACTCGACCCGCAGTTCACGATTCCTGACGACAACATGGATACACTTCGTGAGGCCCTTCGCGACGTCACTCAAGGCAGCGATCTGCTCATGTCTGTCATCACTTACGTGAGTTTTTGTACATTTTTCCGTTTCTTCCGGAGTCATCTAAGTACTTCCTTTCCAGCTGAATCGGGAGAACTCTGCGCACACGCATGCCTGCTTCAACCTGGTCAGAGACGCGATCAGAGACGCGGTTCGAGACCTTCCAGGAGGCGGAGGGGATCTCGCAGATGAACTTGCTCAGGTAAGGTAGTGGATACGGTAGCCAGAGTGTCTAGCAACGATCATTGCAGGACCAGCAGCCTCCAGCTCCGCCCTCGCCGCAGCCTGCAGCCGCTGCAGCATCTCCTCCTCCTCCTGCAGCTGAAGTGGCCCCACCGGCTCCTCCCGCCCCTCCTGCCCAACCTACTCAGGTACGGTATCTGAGAATCGATTGTGGGATACGGTAGCCTAATCCTTCCCCATTGCAGGAGGAGCAGGCGCAGCTGCTGGCTCGTCTGCAGGCGCAGCGCGCGCAGCAGATGCAGCAACAGCAGCAGGAGCAGCTGCAGCAGATGCAGCAGGCCATGCTGGCGCAGCAGCAGGCTGCCCTGCAGCAGCAACAGCGCGAGCAGCAGCAGCAGAGAGAGGCTGCTGCTGCAGCGGCTGCAGCAGCTGCTGCCGAGCAGCAACAGCAGCAGCAGCGCGAGCTCGCTCGTGCTGCAGCGCTGCAGGCGCAGCACGAGGCGAACCAGCGCTTCCTCGCACAGCACAACATCGCCGGCCAGCGAGCTCCTGTCATCCAGCAGCCGCACCCGCTCATCATGCCTAATGGACACCAGATGATGGTGAGACATCCACCATTCAAGCTGTGACAATGAGAGAGACCAAAGATCAAAGATCGGCATTTCAGGAACAGGCCCAGGCACAAGATGCAGCCGCGAGAGTCGCCGGCATGAGCAACGCCCAACAGGTACGATGGTTATGGACTATAGTCTTTCTGGATCTGTCGTAGTCCAAAACAATTCTTACACAAACACACACACACACGCACACATTCCAGGCTCTCGCCCAACGCCTGGCTGCCGATGACCAGGCGGCCCAGCGAGCGCTGCAGCAGCAGCAGCAACAACAACAACAGCATCAACAACAGCAGTTGCTCGCTGCTCTTCGCATGCACCAGTTGCAGCAGCAGCAACAGCAGCAACTGCAGCAGCAGCAGCAGCAAGAGAGAGAGGCGGCTGCGGCCGCTGCCGCTCAGGCCGAGGCTGCGAGAGCTCAGCAGCAGCAGCAGGCACCTCCCGTGCTGCAGGCCAACGGCATCCACCCCGAGGTGCTCCAGCGCGCACTCGCTGGCGTCCTCCAGCAGCAACAACAGCAGGAGCAGCAGCAGCAGGCGCTGCTTGCCTTTGCTCAGCAGCAGCAGTTGATGCAACTGCAGCAGCAACAGCAACAGCAGCAGCAGCAGCAGCAACAGCAGGTCAGGCCTGCCTCCCAGCAGCCTCCTGCTGCCGCTCAGCAGGCCGGAGCGCCCATCACCGTGCAGCAACTGCAGCAGCTGCAGCTGATGGCTGCCCAGCACCAGATGCAGCAGCTGCAGGCCAATCCGCAGCAACACCCGCATCTGCAGCAGCACTTGGTCATGATGCAGCGGCAAGCCGAGCAGAACGTCCGCATCAACATGGCTGTTATGGCAGCAGCAAGAGGAGAGCCTCAGGAGGCGCAAGCCATCACCCGCAACATCCAGACGCAGCTTGCGCAGGCGAACCAGCAGCTCGCCAACAACCAGAATTCCACGGCCACCCTGCACCAGCAGATCGCCATGAATGTGAGCATCTCTTTCTAGTCACGTGGTTATCCATTCTTTGCTTCACTCTCTTAAACCAGGGTCTCCCAATCGTGGGGTAGTGTCTTACAACTCAGGTTTAGATGTTTAGAATGTTTGGGCCCATGAACAGTCCACCTTTTGCTTCACTCACTCAAAACGGGGCTTGTCTTTCCACTGTGGACTTTTTGCCAATGACAACTAAAAGTACCAGACCAACATTTGTTTCCTTCCCATCCCTCCGTCGTGCTTCCTTCCTAACCCCATCCTCATCCTCCTCAGGGCAACATGGCTACGCCGAATCAGATGCAGCAGTTGGCCTTGCTCACCAACCAGCACGCCGGCCTCGTCGCCGCCCAGAAGGATCTGCAGCGGCAAGAGCAGCAACTGCAGCTGGCGCATCAGGTACCTTGACTGTCTCAACCTAGTATCCGTAGAGTCTCGTCTGCTTAGTTGCTACCTCATTGTCGCATTTGCCTCAGCAGGTACCTTCATTAGCCCTGTCAAAATGCCCTTTTTGCTTCGTCTCAATGCTGCTTCCTCATAGTGCGGTCTGTTCCTCTTTGTTTCTGTCCATCCTACTGCTCTGAACCTCATCGGCTTAGTGTCATTCCATAAGCCGCGTTCTGTCAACTCTCTAGTTTTTGCCGTTTTTCCTTTCCTTTCCTATGCACTTTCATGCGCCGCTCTCGTTCCTATCGAGAGTAGGTCAATCATCGGATCGTTTATCGCTTCCCTTTTGGCGGTGTGAGAGAGAGGGACTAGACAAACGAGCTCGAAACAATCAAGATCTTTCAACAATCACTGACTGACGGAAACTTTCAAAAGTGTATCGAGGATATTTTCACACTCGTAAACGTCTTGCTGAGAACTAGGCAATTTCTGAACCGGGATGAGAAAGATGATGCTTTCCTTCTTCTGTTTCCTAATTACACCTCTCTCTTCCTTCCTCTCTCTCCTCGTTGCGTCACCTGCCGGGATTAGCAAGAGAGGGGGTTAAGAGGAGGCAATCATTCTTTCTCCGTCGGTGTGTAAGAGAAAGAAAGCGAGAGCCGATCTATCTCAGGGATCGGACGCATCGATGTGTAAGAGTTTCTCTTATCAAGATTCAGCGCTCTCTCAACACTTGGCATTCTTCCTCTCTCTCTTCTTCCCCTCTCAGATGAATGCACCACTAATAGGCCTTCTCTCTTCATTCTCTACACTCTCTCGTTTCCTCCTCTGTCTGGACTCTCTCCACTCTCCTATCTCTCTGCCCCATTGCCTCAAGGCACGGAAATGAGGCAGTGGAAGCAAAAAAAGGACTGAGATGAGATGTAGTGACGAGGGTCTTGAGATGTGGAGAGAGAGAGAATTAGAAGAAGAAGAGGGGATAAGAAGATGCTGTAGAGGGACCGTAGTGAAGTAAATGCACTCGGGGAGTCAATTCCGAGAATAAATTGGAAGAGCGATCCCAGTGAGTACTAATTAGAGTGAGTGACGGAGTCGCTTCATTTATCTCAATTTTGTTTGCGCCATTGGCCTATGACGGGGGTAGTTGATTATTCAGTTGGGCGCACATTTTGCATTCATTCTGCATAATTTATGATGTCTCTTTCTATTCGAAAACGAGAGATATTCAGTTTCACTGTGTGTGCGGAATTCATTACTGCTTGACTGAGCTATTGAAAGTGAGCGAACGAATATTGATGAGGGAACAAGAGAACATCGTCCCGTTTTAGCCTCAAAGCTAGATGAAATAGTGATGGGTTGCTCTCCGGTCGCTTCTTCCTGCTAGCCAATGCGCTAAGATGTCTTCGCAAGCATGAATAATTCGTCTCCGCTGTGTCGTCTTCCCTTCCTAGCTGACTGAATATTCATTGCATTCGCAATGAGAGACACTCACATACACTTCGAATAAGACAACCTGAGGGAACAAAGATAATGAAGTAATTCCAGCGTGTCGAACAGAATAACCGCGAACAGCAACAACGCCTTCAGCAGCAGCAACAACAGCAACAACAGCAACAACAACAACAACATCAGCAGCACCCGAATGGATTCCCTGTACGTCTCCCTAGCATCTAAAGACTCGATTGAGCTACCGATTCATTGACTAGTGATGACGAAATCCTCTCAGACACTCGCTCAACAACGTGCCGCTCAGCAGCAAGCCCAGGCGCATGCAGAGCGTGTACAGAGAGAACTCGCAGCCAGAGAGGCCAACGAGGTACGTTGTTTGTCTCGATTTCACTGTATTTAAAAATAAAACCAATCCAGGCACCAATAATGAACGTTCATTCAGGCCCGAGTCCGCGCCGCCGCTCAACAAGCTCAGCAAGCTCAGCAAGCTCAACAACAACCTCAGCAAGCTCAGCAAGCTCAGCAAGCTCAACAACAACCTCAGCAGAACGCTCCTCAACCTCAGCCCAACCAGCCTATCCAGCTCACCGTTGAGCAGCAGATGATGCTCATGCGCGCTTTCGCGGCTTCCGCTGCCAATCAGCAGCAGCAGCGACCGCAGCAGGCGGCTGCTGCGCCTGCGCAGCCCGTGCAGCCTGCAGCTGAGAGTCAGCACTCGCTGACGCACGGCCGCCCGATGGCCATCGGCATCGCGGCGCCGGCCCTGCAGCAGCTGCAGCTGCCTCCGCAGCAGTCGCCGGCTGCGACGCCTCGGCGCAACTCGCCGATGCCGGGCCTCGTGCCGCTGGCGCAGCTGCCGGCGCTGCTCGCAGCAACAGCCGAGGAGGAGGAGAACGGCCCGTACCTCGGCCCGATCCCACCCGGCCGCGGCATCACCGACCAGATGGTCGCCAACTACGGCATGTATTCGGAGACCTTCCACAACGCAAGACTCCAGTTGGTGTGCAGAATGTGCGAGTGGCAACTGGACTCGCCTTTCCTGAGGAAGATGGTACGATAATTTTGAGGGATGGATTACGGTATCCAGGTTACGGTAGATAATTTCTTCCGCTCAGGACCCAGCAGTCGCTGGAACGAACAAGGCTGGCGAGCAGCATGAGGAGTTCAACGAGATCGTCCAACGAGCGTCGGGGAATATGGACGATCTGGTGAGTGGATTCGCTATTTCATTCACGTCAAGCCCGGTTCTGGAGACCGGAGAATAGCTTGCGAAGTTACGAACTGTTCCCATTGCAGCCGCTCGCTGAGCGAATCATCTGCCGAGAACTGCAGCGAATCAGTGCGGCCCTCTTCAATTTCTGCTCCGTGCTCTTCCCCAACCAGAAGCTCGAGAAGCTCCTCTTTACAGAACCATCGAGTGAGATATTTTTAGATCTCGTTTTGTATCAACATATCACTTCAAAAAGAGGTAGTGCATAGGAAAGCCCAATCAAGATCTCTAACGAGCACGCAATTATGCAATCGCAAGCGGGGCACTGTAATGAGAGCACCTGGCGCCTCATCTCCGACTAATTATAGAGCGAATCCAATCCGTAATCCCCCGAGATCCCCCTCTGCAGTGTCCCCCCCCCCCGAACCCATTTGGGAGAGGGTAATTCAGTCGCGACCATAAGGAAATGGACTCAGGGTATTAGACGGATCTATAGAGGGCTATAAAAGGTATAATAGTCAGAGATATACTTTATAGTGCAAACCTCAAAAATTAATGGGAATATGCAATGACCAATCGATAATTCCTAAATAATCATGGATTAGTTAATCGATAATTTCAGCCTGGGAATTCACGATTCCCGGAGAGCTCACGTCTGACATGCTTCGAATCGTGGCAGCGACTATCGAGTACAAGAAGAAGCTGACTGAAGTGAAGTAAGCTCTTTCTAACTTCTCCCAAGTGCCACCATCACTTGAGAAGATAATAGGGAATCTTCTTAGCATGTGGTTGAGCGAGAAGATGGGGTGACGATGGATCTTTTCAATGAGATACATGCACGAAGATCCCTTTCTCCCAAGCATTCCTGATGTCAGGACGAATGTCTAAATGTCTATATGTCTAAACTCCAGCAAACTCAGACGGCTGAACGACTGGTTCGATCTGTTCAAGCACACGAAGAAGCCCGAGAGTCTCTACGGCATGTTCATCGTCCACTACACGAGGGCTGGGAAGCAGAATATCGTGAGTTTTATTGAGCTTATCCTAAATATTACAATCCATATGGGGGCTGCGAAGATACTTTACTGGGAAATATCGTGATTATGTAGCAGGAAGTGACTGGCTAGAGCGTAGTTGCGCTTCATCTGCCAGTGACAGCACACTTTTGCAGAGTTTCGTGTAGTCTGGGGCCATTCAAGTGTAATGCCGACTCGTGTTAGCAGTTTATGCGCTTACGTCAGATGATTTTGAAGCAAAGAAACGACCGGTGACTTCAATCCGCTTATCACTCGTAAAGAACAAGCATTTCGGCAGATAAGGGAGGAGAAAAGAGTGATTTGGGAGCATTGTATACACTACAATCTTTACAAGCTACTCTACAATGATCAGAGTTCTGTGCGTGCACTAGAGAGAATTGCATAGGCGGAATCGGATTAGCCCTGCACATACACAGACTGAGTGATTCGGCGGAACAGACTAATGCCAATTCGTGTGATTGACAGAGTGCATTTCCGTGCCCAAATCAGATTACTGAAAAGCGTCTGCCGCTCAAATGGGATACGGAATCGAATTAGGGCGATGGGGATCGTTGTTGTGTTCTCGAGGGATTTCTAAGGGTTTGAGAACACAAATTGTGCTGGTTAAGTACCAGTGAGGGAATAGGGTGAAAAATCGATTACAGTAACCTACAGTATCTACAACAATCTCTTTTCAGCTCGAGATTTGCACGAAATCGATCGAGAAGGCGATTGAGAACGTCTCGATTGAGTGGGCGGAAGCGAGAATGCGAATGTGCGACTTCTTCGCTCGCACTTTCTTCAGGAAGGAGAAGCTCCAGCTGCTCCCCAACTGTGCCAAAACTGTCATGACCGAGGTGATTATTTGATTTTTTTTAGCTATTATTAAGCAGTGAAATCTCTATTCTGTAATCTGCTGTTCAAGTAGATAGATAGAGAGAACGTTGCTGATTGTATGCAACTTGAGGAGCTAAGGACGCCTATTTCATGCATGAGATTAGCGCCAAAGTTCACGAAGATATTTCCTCAATTAGTCTGCAAATCGTCGTTTTGTTGACAGCGAAAGTGGATGCGGTCACACCCACGGAACTTCTTGCATTGAGTTAGCAGAGTGTAATGGGAGACGATAACCTCTCAAACATCTCTAAACGGTCAAGGTTGCACCGCACTGCCAAACAAGTGGAGAGACGGGTGTGACCGTTTTACAATCGCCTCTGACCTTGAGTCTAGACCGAAACGAATTCCTTCATGCGTGATAGGAATGGAATAGGGGGATCGTAAAGGCGAATTTAGGGGTATTGGTTAAAAATGATATGAGACTAATTGCGATAGAAAAAGTTGTTAATGCTGGATCCAAAATGCCCTAAGAATACCCTGAAGGGTGCTCTTTTCAAAAAAATATATGTATTATTCAGGTTGACCGCCTCTCGTCCATCGAGAGTGTCCAACCGACCGTTAAATCGATCGCCGTCGGCAAATTCGTCTTCAAAATGGGCGAATCTCCCGTCTGGATTCCGTTTACGGACGAGGACAGACCGCTGCTCGCCTTCCCTGCAGAGGGAATGCTGGTCAACGAGGAAGCTAGTGAGTTTTATCAGTCTTTGCATGCCCGTGTTGTATCAAGACTCCTTTGCATGTTCACATGTAAGAAAATTCGTATCAATGTTGCGATTCTTAAATCTCTAAAAAAAGACAGAAAGCGGAAAAAATTACGAATTTTCTCTCATTTCGTTGTGATTCTCAAATCTCTAAAAAAGACAGAAAGCGGAACGATGACGTATTTTCTCGCATTTTGCAGTTGGTCTGCAATTGGTAAATCGTTGTCATGTTAATTGTTGTGGCGTTGTAATGAGTGTCGTACTCCTGCAGAGAAGCCTCGTCCGTACGTCCCGCAACAAGGAAGACGAATTCCAGATGAGGAAGAGCTCGAAGAGGGAGAGGAACCGGCCGCGAAGAGACGGCGTGATGCGGTGAGAGATTACGGTAGATTGGGACACGGTAGGTTGGGCGTACGGTAGATTGGGTTACGGTAGAGTGGGATTACGGTAGAATGGGTTACTGTAGAGTGGAATTACGGTAGAATGGATTACTGTAGGATGGGAGTACGGTAGAATGTGTTACTGTAGGGTGGGAGTACGGTAGGGTTTGATTACAGTAGGGTGGGATTACGGTAAAGTATGATTACTGTAGAATGGAAATACGGTAGAGTGGAATTACGATAGGGAGGGAGTACGGTAGAGTGGGAGTACGGTAGTGGGGATTACGGTAAAGTATGATTATGGTAGGGTACGATTACGGTAGAGTGGGAGTACGGTAGGATTTGATTACAGTAGGGTGGGATCACGGTGAAGTATGATTACGGTAGAGTGAAATACTGTAGATTACGAACTGAACTATATATGAAATAAGGCTAATGTGTTTCAGGAGCGTACCGCGGCCGGTACCAATCAGCCCTCCACCTCTGGCATGCAGCAGCAGCAGCAGCAACAACTGACTTATGCGCAGCAACTGCAGCTGGTGCAAGAGCAAATGCTGCTGCAGCGCACGCAGCAACTGTTGCAGCAGCAGCCGCTGCCCGCTGCTGCTGCCCCGCAGCCAGCGCAGCCCCAGCAGCCCCAGCAGAACCCTCAGCAACCCAAGGTGGTGCCCATTATCCCGGAACATCAGATGCACGCGCTCTGGCAGGTGCACGCTGCAGCGAGAGCTGAGGAGGCAGCTCTTGCTGCCGCCGCTTCTGCTGCTGCAGCTGCGGCTGCAGCTCAGCAACCCAAGCAATTGCAGCAGCCGCAGCCGCAGCAGCGGTCGGTGATCGTCGCAGCGCAGGCTGCCACGCCTCCAGGCACTTCGTCCGCTTCTGCCGCGCAGGAGGCGCCAGCGCCTGACGCGCCTGACGCGGACGGCGTCGAGGCGCCCTCGTCGTCCAACTCGACGGCTTCGACATCCTCTGCCAGCCGCCCTTTTCGGTCATCGCCGACGTCGAACAACGCCCCCGCTCACCCCCAGGTACTTAGAGCTTCTAAGCTATTGACACTTCCTTTGTTTACCTGCTTCAATCGTGTCCGAAAATTCTGTTTCTTTCTCCTTTCGCTATTTTGGATTGGTTTCTGCACATTTCCGAAGAACCATTTTGCTTCAATTCCACTTTTTCACCACTGTTTATTTGATTGCCCGGGAATGTGCGGGAGCCCAAATGACTTGGGAGATGGGTACGGTAGCGGGTCGGGTGTGCAGGATCGATATCGGTAATTGTGCCCTAACAGCAATTATTCTGATACCGATTCCGTGCCCAGCAACCTGAAGGGGGAGAACAGTGTCCCTGCACAGCATTTTCTAGGTGGAGAACTCGAATTCTCTGCCTAGATAGTGCTAGCCGAACCATTGTACACCATAATTTCGGGTATTGGCTGATCACTGCACCCGCACAGTGCTCTCCCGTTGGCCGTGGTGGGCCGGAGCAATGGTTTCTTCATTAACAAACTATCTTTCTAAAGAAAGAGAATGCTCGAAGAATGAAGAGGTCATTGCTCGAGAACTGTATCAATCGGGAGAGTCACCCACCCATCACACACACTTCTTCTTAAGTAATCCGCACCAATTGGCAGTCGAGGAGAGCAGCGACGTCGGCTAGAGGAGGAGCACCCCCGCCCATTCCAGTGATTGAGATCGGAGAGGAGGAGGAACTGGCCAGAGGAATGGAACAGATGGGTCCGAGGGTGAGGGAATCGATACCGTGCGATCAGCGTGTCTGCCTAGATGCATATTCTAATGAGAAGTGAACTTTGCTCCCAGCGAATTGCGTCTAGGCAGAGACACTGTATGCATTATTACTCTAATTGCTCATGGTGCACAACTTGGGACAATGTTCACTACTCTAACCAGAAACCAACGCAATTTCTCTTTACTTCTTCCTCTTTATTTCTTCGGGGTCAGAAGGGCACAATTCAGAGTGACTTTGTTGTTCGAACAGCCACTGTTTACTAGGACTACAGCCAAGAATGGAGAGTAAGCAGTGCTCAGTAATGTAATATCTTATTCAGAACGCCTCACTAGCGGAACGGACCGAGTACGCCCTTCTGGAGGGCACACTCAACAACTACATTGCAAACAAGTGGGATACGATGAGGATGGTCGAGGTACGGTAGGGGACTGTAGGGTACGGTAGTGTACGGTAGGGTACGGTAGGGTACGGCAGGGTACGGCAGGGATACGGTAGGGTACCATAGGTGTACGGTAGGGGTACGATAGGGGCACGGTGGTAGTCAGGGGAGAATGGATCCTTCTTTTCCTTTATGCTCACACAGAATTATGTTAATGAGTAGGGTAAAACTAATAAGAGCTCAATTCAGATCTCGAAACCCGAGGGAATCTCGAAGAATGTGATCTGGAACAAGGTACAACTCGAGCTGGAGAGGACCAGAAGGGCTTACGAAGAAGCTGAGCAGGTGCGAGAGTCATCTTTTATTCCAGATCAAAGCCCCTTTCAGAAATTCAACGCCGAACTCAAAGGCCTTCTCAACAAACTGAAGAAAGCCAGCGAGATGTCGTTCGACGGAGCGGTGCCTGAGGAGGTACAAGAATCGGCTCTACTCTCGTTTAGTGGTCCCATCAAAGTTTCCTGGTCCCAACTCACTTGGCTGGTCCCATCAAAGTTGGCTGGTCCCAACAAAGTTGGCTGGTCCCATCTCACTTGGCTGGTCCCATCCAGATTAACCCTTCTTTTAGGCTATTAAGCCCTCAGGGGCTCAGAAGTTGGCTGGTTCCATTCCCCTCTTCAGTTAGTACTCATTTAGTTTTCGAAATGAGTACCAACTCTGGATACCAGTAGGTGGGTAACTTGCCACCTGCTGACCAGTAGGCAACCAGTAGGCACCTACTGGTCAGGGTACTGGTTGACTACTAGTCAGCGCTCAACCACTAGGTAACCAGTACCTCAACCAGTCTAACTGAAGAGTCTAACTATTGGGGCTAGCCAACGTCTGGGCATCTGAACGATGAATAGATGAATAGCTGAATGATATTAGAAGGGTTAATCGGGATGGGACCAGCCAAGTGAGATGGGACCAGCCAACTTTGATGGGACCAGGAAACTTTGTTGGGACCAGCCAACTTTGATGGGACCAGCCAAGTGAGTTGGGACCAGTAAAGTTTGATGGGACCACTAAACGAGAGTAGAGCCCAAGAATCTTCCTCTTTCGAACTAATGATCGCCAAAAATCATGAAATAATTTGTTTTTGAAGTCAAATTGCGTCAAAAGTGTACAGTGACACATTTCTAATGAGTAATAACCGCTTTCTTCCAGTTCTACGGCGCCGTGATGAAGACAAGCAGCACATTCGAGGACATCATCAATCTGCAGGTAGAAATCCACACTTTTCCCAGATCAAAGATCATTCTCCAGGTCGAATGTCGCACCAACGTCGGAAGACTGTCAGTGGCGATTCTGAAGAAGGTGAGCAATAAAATATTACTCCGGGTTACGGTAGTTTGGGAAACGCTACTGATCTCGGGTTATGGTAGGGACAGTAAGACATCAGGCTTTGGAAGGTCTGGTTCCAAAACTCGGGTTACGGTACGGTTACGGGGTACACAAAAAGACTTCACTAGTTTGTATTTCGAAACTCGGGTTACGGTAAGGTTACGGGGTAAACAAAAAGACTTCCCTAGATTGTATTTCGAAACTCGGGTTACGGTACTGCTTTACAATCTTCACTCTGATGTACATATCATTGCAATTCCAGATGATCGGAGCCCCGGGTGAGCCCGGCAAGACCATCGGCGAGATGCTCACTGGCATGGAGAAGCTGGATAGACAATCGATCGATCAGCGGCTTCATTCGTTCACGACGAGAGCGATGAACATGCTCAGAGGAACGAACGAGAATGTGAGTTTATCATGATTTCCCATTTTTTAAAAATCAATTTTGATAATAAAAATAAAAATAATTCAGACTGACACTGACATCGAGCCAGCATTCGACTGTACGAATCTCTCCGTGCAGTTCTCGAAGGTACGATCTTTTCGGATTATTGACGTTAGATACGGTAGTCGGGCGCTCCTGCACTTTCCCGGACAATAGAGTAAAAATGGAATGAGTTTCAGTGATTCCCTAATTAAAATGGCTTACCGCTGGGTTGGTGGTCGGGGACGGAGGAGGTTATGGGCATATTTTGATTTGTCCGGGAAAGTGCAGGAGTGCCGGTAGTCGCACCGTCAATCGATAATCAATAACTTTGCAGAAACCGAGCGAGATCTTCGGCAAGTGTCACATCCTCTACGACATCGTGAATGCAATGAAGAAGTACGAGAGGTGAGTACAGCCGGGATCGAATCCGGAACCGGAACCGGGATTTAGCATCATCGATATTTTGCAGATTCTCAACGCTGACCTTCTCTCGCTCCATCCACATCGCACTGGGAATGCTGTACCTCCAGGGTCATCTCAATCACGACCCGGAAAAGTACAATGTGAGAATTTCTTCTCATTTCGTCAGAGCAGTTTCTCCTAGGGTACTTTCCAATAACCATAACTATTCACTCGTTAGTAAATGGCAGCTAGTTACGTACTTGGATTATATCGAAAGTTGTTCAGATCGAGGACCTGGCCAAGATCGACATCACCTGTGACGTCCTCCAGAAGCTCTTCGGCACCGCGGCCACTGATCCCGACGAGTTCCACTTCGTGAGTTGTGATTCATGCATCCATATCTCAATTTCGTGCGCCTTCTTGATGAGCGGCTAAACAATTGAGAAATGTGTGCGCAATTCTAGAAGAAAACGCCGATAGAATCTACGATCAAAGCGTAGTGTACTATCGCGACGGGTCCTTATCAATGTGCACGTCATTGATAGGTGTGTGTGCGTAGGAATCTCTGCAACTGGGACACGTCTCTTGACCTAGCATTTCGTAATGGACTTTAGCCGGTCATGCAATCCAAGTATAAGGTCAAGTGTCGATAGTACACTAAGCTTTGATCCTTAATTTTTTACTGTAGGATAAAAAATAAAAATAGGAGGATAAAAAATGGAGTAATGCGAAATAATTATAATAATTTTCCATTGCAGTCAATGTCGGAAGTGATCTCGGCCATTCGGATGGACAAGGAGATTCAGGAGATCATGAATCGAATCATGCTCGACGAACTCCAAATCGACGATGAGATGATTGCCGCCCGTAGTAGGATGATCCAAGATGAGAGGGAGAAGGAACGACAACAGGAGAGGGAGAACGTTCCTTCCACCTCTAAGTCCACCTCCTCTAAGTCCCACTCCTCCCCCTCCGAGTCCCCTAATCCCTCCGCATCCTCCACTTCTGGCGCTGACGCCTCTAGCTCATCCCAGATCTCACCTGATCCCGTTTCATCACCCAAAGACGTATCCTCTGCCTCGGCCTCCACTGTTCCGACCTCTACCTCCAATGCCCAACCTACCTCATCCCCTACCCCTTCTTCTCCTCGTTTCGTTACTAGAGAGAGAAGCATATCCGATCCCAGCCCTCCCAGTCCACAATTGTAATTCACTTCCTCATTTCCGGTTGCTTTCATTTTTGATCTGTTCACAAATCTTTTATCCAGTATCAGTGTTTCTTTACGCGTATTCAGTTCTTCTCCTTTTCCGCTTCTGTTCCATGACATAAAAAAATTGTCGCCCCACTTTTTCTGGCCAGCATCTGGTCTTTTTTTTCTTATGTGCCGATTTTGCCTTTTTGTCCCAATTTTTTTCTTTCTTTGCTTTTACTTAACCCTTTCTTCATTCAATTCCACATATTCTGCGTTTCTGCCGTTATTCGACTCGATTCGATAGAGAATGCTGCTCTCTCTATCTCTGAATCTTCTGTCTGACAAACGGCAGAGCCGGCTCCATCTTTGTGATTTGGCAACAGTGAGAGTGCACATCTGAGAGAGTCGCTTGATTATTCACACATTTTCGCTGTCGTGAGAGTGCTTGGCTGAGAGAGGCATGTAGTTTATAGTTAACTGGATCCCTGGTATCAGTTCCACAAATAGTATTTCCCTAACGTAGTAACCAATCCATTCTGTCTTCCTTACTTAGCTTCGATATGTTTCACCGTACTTACTCTTATTTGGTCCTTTATGTGCTGAGTTTTATTTTTCTCGTATTCATCGCTTTTAGGTCACGTTTTTGTTCTTAGCTCATCGCTTAGGTACCGACTCTCTTCTCTCTCAGGGGTCCATCTCTCTCAACCTAGTGATTTGCATAGACATAATGTGAGTAGTGCCATTGTTTTGTGTCGCCATATTAATCCCCTATCCATAACCGCATACTTATCTTAATCCAACGATATTGTTACTCTGCGTGCATGCTTATTTTTACTCCAATATTCGATAAAGTTCTTCGGAACCAATTAGGCGTGTTAGATTACAGTTCATGTCCATTTATTGGTTGATAGCTATTTGAATGTGTGAAACACACGCAGAATTCATCAATATTAGATGCCGAAATCAAAAAATACAGTGATGTTTTGTGGAGTACGGTAACGGTGTGAGTACGGTATTGCGATCAGATCGGATCAATCATTACCAACCGTATCCTCAAGGCTTTCCGGATCTGTGGATGGTAGGAGCTCGGATCTCTTGCAATTCTGGAAAATGTACAGAGTTGGAATGATTTCGGTCAACTCTTAGTTCTTAGGCTCCTATTTTAGGGACCACCACGTGATATGCAAATGGTGAATTCATGACCCATGTGCTATTTCAGTTTGTTAATCTGTCATATAGAAACATTTTTTGTTCGCTGAAGACCATCCGAAATCCAATGGTTTTCGAGATATTTGCATTTTACAAAAAATCAGTTCTCGATAACGAGAGACTACAAACTACAAAAGCCCTATAAAAACTGTTCTAGACGAGGGCCGCGACTTCTGTAAGTTCCCAGTGATAGACTAAGGTAATGAGCACAACATATCCGAAAATCAGCCGATTCCACGGGCGTCCACGATTTTTATACGAGATCAAAGATCATTTTCGTAGTCAATCTTTGAACTCACATAACTTTCTTGGACGACCGCAGAATTGGCTGATTTTCGGATATGTTATACGCGGTACCTTAGTCTACAACTGGAAACTTTCAAAAGTCGCGGCCTCCTTCTTATTCTTTACCGAGAGCGCTTCTAAATTCGATTATTCAAGTTCAATTAGCATTTTTGATACATTATCGAGCATAGAAAAGGTGGACGCCCGTAGATTTGTCTAAAACTTCGAGCAAAGTTGACTGACATGGTGTACTAAACCCCTGAGAAATCAGAACACGCGGCCTTTCTACCCCCTTTGAGCTGTTCGACATTGCGTGCGCCCTATCCGATCGGAGAGAGATGATGGTCCCTACTCCTATTTATGGTTTCTTTTCTGTCAGTTTTTGGATATAAAAACGTACATATTAGGGTCTAAGTCTAGAAAAATAACTCACACTGCAACAGTATTTAGTCAGTACTGCACGCATCCACAGAATTACGACGATAATAACTATTACGATGACCAGCGACGATGTGAATACGAACAATTCTGGCGCCAGTGCTGGAATGATTAACCCTGATCTTTGTCTTGCACTCTGAAGTACTCACGTGCATGAAAAGGTTTATTGTCAGGAGTACCTCCGATGAGCTCTGAAACATTGCACCGAGATCCCTTCCAATCCTTCATACACCTGAAATTATCGATTTTTTTATATTTCTGAATAGATCTGAACTAAACGATGAACAACAAAATTAAGTACTCACACACATATGAACTCATCAGACTTGTCAGACGCGAAGCAGGCCTTCTTTCGATGGCATTGAGCGCTTTGATCTAGTGAGCAAGCATGCAATCCCGCAGGTATCACGTTGTCTAAGAAGTAAAATCGAATTCGTCGTTTACTTTCCCATTTCCCCTGAATTATACATTTTAAATAAGATAATTCTAACAAAAAATGAAAAAGACACTTGCATCATTCACGCAAGTGTAAAGACCATCCTTGGTTTGATCAAACGATTCGATATCGAGTGTGCGGGAGTGTCTGGAAAGAAGTTACATACACAGCGCTGATAAACTCACTCTTGAATTGTCTCTTTTACTCCATCGGGGAAAGGAATGCCCTCCTCAAAGTACCATGACAGACTCGTTCCTGTACCTCTGCATATCATCCTAGAAAGGATTATCACTGACGCAATCCAAGTAACGTACCTAACAGGTCCTTTGACGGAGATGTGTACGGTTACTATTTCCGTCCCTTGTGAACTTATCTCTGAAATGTGTACCGATAAGCTTCATATTCTTGAAAATTGTCAAACTTATCAAGAAGTCATCGGATATAGAACCAATTGAGACTGTAAACTGACGATTAGGGAGGAATTCGAACACTTTCAATGAGTCGGCCATCGATCGAAGTAGAAGGCAGATGTAGAGTGAATAGAGAGCTATCCTTGCCATGGTTGCATAGAAACAGAAATGGTCTGAACGAGATTTGTTTGGAGAAGGACGGTCAACAATCAAGTGGCGATAAGATAGTTGCCAGTGCAATGCAAGACACCAGCAACGATAAGCGAGACTAAACAGGATTTCATTCGATATATGGGATAAGGTCATTCGTAACCTGTCATAGACGGAAACCATAGCGAGATTCATTTCAAGAAACGTTTATTATTCAACTTGGAAATAACAGAAAGGGATAACAAATATCAGGTGTACAAGCCGAGAAAAGCAAAAAAAACTGGAAAAACAAAACAGTTCCTAACGATGTGACTATAAGCGATGTTCAGTAGGATAAGATCAAGCGTTCGATGCAAATTCCGTCATCTCTGTATCCTCACGACTTTCAGGATCAGTCGTCGGCACTCGCTCGGATCTCTGGCGTGACTGGAATGTAACCAGAGTTTAATGCTTGCGGCAACCTCTCCTGTTATACGATTCTTCTCTGTGGGTATCAGATATCATTCTCTAGCAAAACTAAGTCAGAAAGAACGTTCTAATCACTCACACAGCAGCAGTGTTTCACCACGACAGCACGCACCAAGAGAATAACCACGATTATTATAATCACCAAGATGATTAGTACGGAGAAGATGATAATTTCCTCTACCCATGCTGAAATTGGTTCACGATTGCCACTTGGTCTTGTACGATAAAGTACAAGCCCTCAAACTATTTTGAAAATCCAAAACGCTCACGCGTAGTAAGGAAATCGATGAGGATTCCACCATCATCAGGAGTATGATCCTTCCCAGTAACGTTGCAACGAGGGCCCGAATAATCCTTGAAGCACCTGTAATTGATCGAATTTTTGTAATTGATCGATCTAAGTCGATAAACAACAATATCCAGCACTCACAGACACTTGAATTCGTCGCCCTTGGCAAAGCATGCCTTACTCTGATCGCATTGGGTCTTTTGATATGGTGAGCATTCATGGAATCCGTTAGGGATGGCATTATCGTAGAAGTAGAAACGAGTCCTTTTCGTTGTGTGCCAATCCTCCTGTATAATTGCATGAAAATGGGTGATTTTATGACCAGACACTCACATTGCTTTGGCAACTGTAAATGGCTTCTTTGGATTCGTCGAACCATTCGATGTTGAGTATGCGAGCATCCCTGAAACGAAATTACTTACGTAGAAACTCAGGAACTCACTCCAGAACGGTCACAGATATTCCATCGGTGAAATCCTGATTAATAAACCATACAAGATTCGTCCCCGTACCTCTGCAGATCAACCTAAAAAGGGTTTGACACAACGTCAATCAAATTAACGTACCGGACAGGTCCTTTGACTGAGATTTGGACGTTCAGGATATTCTGCCTTTGATGGTCTCTCTCTGAAAATTGAGGAGTTAATTTCTCTGAGAGATATCGAATAGAGCTCAAATTGAAAGTGCAAACTAACGGTTCGGGAGGAACTCATACTCTTTCAATGAGTAGGCGATTGATAGAAGACTGAGAATGATGAGGAGCAGGTGAAACCAAGTCATCTCGATTGTAGCAATGAATCGAGAGGGTCTGTAAGAGAGGAGTATGGAGAGCGCTCAAGCGGAGAATTGGTGATACGATTATGGCCAGCCAATGAAATCGAAAACGGGAAGTGCAAGCATTTATAGGCGAGACTAACCAAAACTGCAATCGATACATACGACAACGTCATTCGCAACCTGTGATAGTCTGTGACCAAGAAGCCTAGTAAGCAACCAAAAGGCCTACAAAAACGGTAAAGTATCAAATACTGGAAACATCGAGTAAGCAAGCAGTATTGGTTAAAGAACCTTTCGTGAAACGTATTAGCAGTCAATGAGTATAAAGCAAAATTTTAAGTATCCAGAGATGAAATGCTGCACCAAATTACTCAGCAAAGAGAAGCTTAGTATCGCATCGAGATCGCAAGTGTGGTCAGATGTGCATGTCTCCAACAAATCGGATCAATTCTTTCTGGCCGTCGCGCCTAGATTATCCGGATCAGTGGTAGGCAGGAGTTCGGAGTTAGTGCGATTCTGGAATGGAAACAATGAGGCAGCCATTGAAACGGGGTAAATTCACACTTTTCGTGAAACTTACGCAACAACAGCATTTGATCACGAAGATTAGAGCAATAATTACAACCAGAATTATCAGGACGAATCGAATATGTGCCCAAGTTGCTGAAATAGTGGGGATTGAAACTATTTTGAATCGATCCTTTATCACGCTATTGTGTATGCTTACTTTGCAGATACAATTCAATTACTGTAATGCTAAGGACTGCTTACACATAGTTGGTGGAGAATATGGCGGACTCCCTTGGAGCACAGGATCATCACACCATTGGCCTTTCCAATCTTTTATGCACCTGAACAACTTTTTTACTTCTCATTCCCTAGAATCGATTGGTCTAAGCTGGTTTTCAGAACCTTCTTTACAGTAGCAAGTATCAACTCTTGAACTCACAAACATGTTGAGTGGTTGGAATTGTCGATAGCAAAGCACGCTTTTGTGTTAAGGGAGCGCCCATCCCAGGATCATATTCGCTTTTATTTGTTTCTAGATCACTTTTGCTTTTGAACTTTGCCTAAACCATAATTCGCCAATTATTGATTTTCTTTAATAATCAATTATTCAAGTTAATTAAAATACAAATTAAACAACTTTAAATAAATATTAGAAAAGAACTTGAATAATTGAATTATATTTGTGACTCAGCTCAAATTGTATTACGGTAGCGACCCATTTGAATTCCCGCCGACTACCGTAGGTTCGTGCACATCAAAGCGGCTAGCTTCGTCAGCTTTCGTAGTTTTGTGGCCTTTTCCGTTGGTTTTCCACACGTTTCGGTTGTTTTGTTGTTATTTACCGTTTATATCTGTCAAGTAAATACTTCTTTTCAACCCGCCCGTCGTCCCTCGCACCTAACACACGAGCCAGATCCAATATTTTTGCACGATAACACTTGTCCTTCTGATCTTGAGTGCACTCGTGGAATCCCTCAGGTATGGTATTATCGTAGAAATGGAACATCATTCTCTTCACTAGCCCTCTTTCCTGAATAATTTACCCGTTTAGAGCGTAGAAGGAATAGTTCAGTCGCTTAGTATCTTACGTATATGATACACGAGTAAAGACCGTCTTTCGAGTCATCAAATGTTTCGATGTCGAGGATGCGATCATTACTGAAACACAGTTTGTATTGTCACTCAATTTTTACTCTCATGAGTTCTCAGCTCTTTCAGCTCATGAACTTACCCCTGAATAGTCTCTTTTACACCGTCAGGAAGAGCAAGTCCCTCCTAAACCTGCCATACTGCTTCAGGCCCTTTGCATATTAACCTTTAAAGTGAGTTTGTTAAAAACTTCTTGTTAAGAATATCCGTACCTGACAGGTCCTTTGACAGAGATTTGAACTTTGTCGATGCGTGCGTTTCCTGAAGTGCGTAATGCTAAAGAATAATGTTCATGAACATCAACTAGGTCGACATTCATTGTCTGAACGGAATTAACAAAGTTTCCGTCAATAATAAAGACAAAACTGACGAATAGGGACGAATTCGAACACTTGCATTGCGTGAGTGATCAATGGAAGATTGATAAGGACGAAGAGCGGTTGAAATATTCCAGCCATCTCGAGTCTTGCAATGCAAATGATCTGCAAGAATAAGGTGGAGTGAAGGAAGGGAAGTAATCACGAGGAATGAAAGCGATAAGGTTGTTTGCCAATGGAATCGGAAACGAGCTAGCTGCTAAACGATATTAAACTGCTCTTCGTATCATTTCGTGAGCTTGTACATAGCTGATTTGTAATATTATATCGATCAAATATCCGATAAGGGCATTCGCAACCTGTTATTGTGAGAGAACAAGAGTCTTTTCATAATATATTTACTACGATGAACCTCAGAAAACAACCGAAAGGGGCTACAAAGACTAGGCATTTGCACTGACAGACGAATCGAATGAGATATCGAGCGAGGAAAAGTAGCAAGTTTCTATTGGAAAGGGCGGGGGAAGCAATACTGGTGGACGAGCTAATTGGAAACTCCTAGACCCGTTTATAGCAGAAGTCGATGTGAAATGTATTCGATTCGCGAGTCACAGAAAAACATACACACAAAACACACACAGGAAACCAACAGTAATTAACAGAAATTGATATGATGCAGCGAGCTGAGTTAGTGAGAATGAGATCGAGTTGCTGACGATTGGAGAGAGGGGTAGATCAGGTCTTCTTCCTTGAGCATGGGAGCCCAGGATGCTCATACCATCTCGCCCGGATCAGTAGTGGGAACGAGCTCTGACTTTTCTTCGTCCTAAAAGATATTTTTTTAATCATCTTTGAAGTTATTTCCGGTTTATTTTCCCAAGCTCCGATCCCGCTCCAGTCTCTTTTCTCAATCCACAATCACTCGATCTGATTCCTGACTCTCGACCCCACTTTTCTGTTTGTCTTAGGCCACTTTTTGGGATGGATCTTAGGAAAGACGGGAAGCGTCCCCAGACGAGCGGTTTCGGAGAAGAGACTAGAGATCGAGAAACGAGGGGTCATAACATGTTCGATTCTGTGTCTGAGAGGTCACGAGACGGTCGATTACACCCCGATTTGCTGCTCATTCTACGCTGAGTAAACAGTGATGATAGGAGAAGAGTTAGGGGGGAGGAGGGTAAATAGGGCGAGCACGGAATTGAACAGAGTTAGTGTGATGAGCAGTAGACTGGATGGAGCATGTGAAGGGGAGCACGTGTGCACGAATCGAGCACATTTGGAGGTTCTCTAGTTCCTCGGAAGAGTGTGCGAGGCTAACACCTCGAACAATTACTCTTCCGGTTTCGAAGTACCTCACTTACTATTCTTCATGCACACGGTCAGGACTTTCTGGTAGAGGAGAGATGGTTCTGCATGCACCCAACTATGCAACCAGCCCATGTTAGAAGAAGTCTAAGAATATGATAGATGTAATTTAGCATGCACCCAAACCCCCACCCATGTTAGAAGAACCGAAAGGTGGCCGCTCACGTTATGGCACTTGACAACAACGATTATTCCCACCAGGACGACGAGTGAGAAGACGATCCAAACCAGAGGCATTCCTGCTGGAATACAGGGGTTAGCAACACCGAGAAACGCTCAAACACTCTCAGAATGGGGTTAGGATAACTCTAAAACTCGGGTTAAGATAGCGTTTGCTGTTGAGAAATACTAGAGCGCTAATTACGAAGGCTGTTACTTCGAGAGCTCGTAGGTAGCGAGCAGATTTTTTTTCGAAAACATTCGCAAGTCAGCTTCAAAACTGCCGCTGTTCGTCCTCATTAGATTCATATCATAGGTTATTACCCTACAGCACAACCGCCAAGTGTCTACACAGTATGATCACACGCGCGGCACTCGTTGAGTGTATTTGCGCGTTTTTTTTATTTGATTAGATAGTAATTATTCACTTGTCAACTGCGTGATGTGATCTCCACGGAGGACGGCGGCGTCGCATCGAGGACCCTCCCAGTCCTTCATGCAGCTGCAAAATATACGGATTTGGCCTCAAAACGGTCTCGAACGCTGGTCATTAACTTCAACTATGCATTGAACATTATGGCTCCTTTTTTAAGATTGGGAGTTTGTGGAGTTCACCGGAAGAGTGCCTATCCTGTGCAGTGAAGTGGACAATCTAATATGTGAAACACTTCTTCCGGTGAACTCCATTAGTGCCCAAGAATGAATACATAATACATAAATTCACTCACACACAGGAGACGTCGTTCGACTCATCCGAAGCCCGGCACGACTTTGAGTGGACGCATTGAGCCTTCTGATCGGCTGCGCACACGTGGAACCCGGCGGGCATAACATCGTCGAAGAAGAACAGACGCATTCGCTTCTTCTCCCCGGTATCCTGCAGAAGTTGATCAAATATTAGGTCAAATGTTCCATTACTTTCATTAAAATTAACCCATATTAAGTCTTCGCTAACTTACATATTTCAAGCACGAATAAAGTCCGTCCATAGACTCGTCAAATTGCTCGAAGTCGAGAATGCGAGCATCACTGAAATTATTATTTGAATGCAATCTGTAGTGAGCAATCGGCCAGCTTGACAGCCCTTTCCCGAGAATTCGTGCTATTCACAGATAAAGGCCGCTTGTCACTTGAAAGGCAGAGAAGGCCATAAAACGGGGCGATTCCTCACCAGGTTGAAGCCCTTTTCCCGACTATAGATTGTGCAACTATCGCTGACTCAGACCACAATTTGCATCAAGTTTACCCCACAGATCTTTCGATGAACTCATGGAATGTTTGGTAACACAAAATACTCACGCTTCGACGGTTTCCTTGGCTGATTTAGGAATCGTTAGTCCCTCTTCAAACTGCCATGTCAAGGAGGATCCAGGGCCTTTGCATGTTAACCTGAATTGAGAACTTCAGGTCGATAAAAAATATCGATATTCGTACCTGAGAGGTCCCTTGACGGAGATTTGTCGCTTTTCGATCGTTCCGCTGGCTGAAATGCACATCCATCAGATCAATTGTAGACCCAAACTATCAATATCCTCATGAATTCAATAATTAATATTAATTAAGATAATTATTAGAAAGAATTAAACTTGCTGGTGGTTCGTACTTGGGGAAAGGGCAAAAGTTAACTGACGATCGGGGACGAATTCGATTTCTTCCAATGAGGAAGCGAAGGGGAGGAGGAGAAGACTGAGGAGGAAGAGCGGCTGTACTATCCCACTCATCTCCATCGATTGTGCGCGTGTGGAGTGATAACAGGCGAGAAGAATTTGTGTGGAAGAAGAGGAGGAGGGGAAGAGTCTCTGAATGGATCGGACGATAAGATTGGCGCCAAATACGGAGAAGAATCGGCAATTTGCAACGATCAATGATATTGAGGGGGAACTAGCAGCGTAGCCTGATATACTCGGCAACTCAAGTGGAATGACGAAAAGGAGTGAGAAGAGGAAGGAATGCATGGTCATAGGGCTGACTCAGCAATGTGATATACCCATGCAGAGTCGAGAGAGAGGGGGAATTCCATTGATTTGAGCAGTGATTAACCGGGAGTCAACACAACTAGACCGGAGTCGATTATGCGATGGAAGAGAGGACGAATTAGTGTACGAGGAACGAGAGAGAGGGAAGAGATGGGAAGATCAGAGGAGAGGAGAGAGAGGAAGAGGAGGTAATCCCTCAAGATTATATGTGAAAGGACAATCGAGCGTGTGAACGAGGGGAAGCAGCGAAGTGCAATCTGAGAAGGGGGAGGAAGAGAGAGAGACTAAGAGAGACTCGAGCTAAGTCAACAATCGGCCGCCCCACCACTCGATTGATCTGATAGTGTGTGTGTGATGATAGAGACTGGTTGAGTCACATACACCCAAAGGGAAACGATGAGACTCCTCCCCAGGAAGAGAATGGGAATGGGAGAGACGGAGGAGGGGAAAGGGTGATCTGCCCCCGCCCTGAAACCAGCTCAGCCCTCGGTCAGTGCGTTTCGTAGTGTGATTGGGCGCGTTCAGCTTCATTGAGCACGAATAGACGGAACAGATCAATTGGAGGGCACAGACTTTCGAAATATTTACAAAACTGATTCAGACGAGGAGGAATACCAGTGGGGACTCCTCTAGGAAAAGGCTGTACAAGTAATGAGTCGAGGGAGAGGAAACAATGGGATGGTGAAGCGGGAGTCAATATGACAGGGGAAGACAATTGGTTTGGCACTGGGTTGGATGGGAACTTTGGGAGCTACATTATAGTTGAATTGTCAGAGAAAAGATATTCTCATCGAATCTGGTGCCGCATAAAGTGATACACAGTCAATGAAAGTCAATCAGCAATCGGTTTGTGGCTGCATGTTGAGTAGCCTAGTGGAGGTCGATCCGTTCCCATGGACGGATGGAATGGAGAGAGGAGAGGGTTGGGGGAGACGGGAGTCGCCGCCTTTGATGATCAGGGAAGGTGCTCGACGCATCTCCAGAAACTCCGTTGAGGTCATCGAACAACCCTGGAAAATCTAATTTATTTTTCTGAGATTAAAGTCCTTGCCCAGGACTCTCGATATTTTAAAAAGAGCCCAATGATACTGTTTTGCGTTGTGATTATCATGATCCTGATCATTATAGCTCTTATTCATGAGATTATCGGCATTATGATAACCATCATTCGACTTTACGCCCAACATGTTACTCGCCCTCAGTCCTCATAGCCTGTTTGCTCACCCTTCACTGTTATCGTATATTGCGATGTTATTCAAGCGGAAAGGACACTCGTACGGTAACATATTTGGCGCTCCGTCAGAGACATTCGAGGAATGCGTGGATTCCGTGAATGGAATGTTAGGAATCACTGCACTGTCTGAGTAATAATAAATGGATGCTGATATGCTGAGCGCCAGTTTTGACGATACAATGAAGAATATGGACCTCATTCATTGACTGTTCGACTCCAACATTGACTGTTCGAAACTTTGAGAAAGCTCATTTCTATCTGTATGATCTGATGTATGAATCTGCATGAATCTTTGACCTGCTGATACGCATTTCGCCTCCGCTTGTAATCCACTCAATCAAGCGTCGGTATCAGAGGGAGTGGCCGATCGTAGTACATTCTACACAATGGCCGAGTCATGTTTCGTGCGTCAATGCTTCGCTCGCTCTTGATCTGGTTGACTCGTTTCCTTGGGTGGTCGGCCCGAGATCAATGGATCGTGAAAGCCCCATTCTCCGGTGAGTCACGACGAGCAAAAAACGAGGGGTGTTTCCCGAAGGAAAAGGCTTAATCATAGTCTCGCTCTAAAAACGGCATTGTTGGCACTTAAATTGGACCGAGGCGTCTGTCTGCCGGGGAGAACTGTTCTCCGCTGTAAACAAGATAAGTGGCGTCGACTCATCATTATTGCTGACTAGGCAGAAGCGACAGTCCCGGTTTCGCTTCTCGAGGGATTGGTTCGGCCCCGATTTCCGATTTTGTTGTAGTTTTGTAGTTTATTTGCGTTTTGCGCCCTTATCGCATGACGAAGTGCTGACTAAGCCCGAGTGCCCATTTCGAGCGTCGGACCCCGAACAGACAAACAGTTAATGGCGCCTGCAAGAGGCGCCCCCACGCTATTGCGCACGATTGCAAAACAGGACAAACAATGATTCGAAAGTGCGAGTTTTTTTCGCAATCCTAAAAACTAGAGGAGTGGAGGCTGGTCTGGCTGGGGACTTCCTTCATTGCACTGCACACAAACTAGACAGTAAAGCTGTAGTTAAACTTTGAGTTTATAGTTCTCGAATTTTGATTTACTACTTCGTAAAAGACTGATTTAGAAAAAAGAAGATGTCTATCTCACATTAGTTGGCATTCCGATCGACACAGCTTTTTCTGGATCGCATTTGGCTACTTCCAACGTCTCCGCAGTAAACTTGATGTAGGCATGACACCGACGAGCGATCCAGAAGGCGTAGCCCTGAATTTGCTTTGAGCTATCCATCTTCAGGGAGAAAACCGGGAGATTTCTGAAGTTTTTAAATACCTGAAGAATGAACTGCAGAATGGCAAAGGCTGCTTTCAGCTTAATCAGCGAGTGTGGATTGTGAACGAATGAGAAGATTTGCGGCAGTTCTGCAACGATATTTCTTATTTGATTAGCGAAGATCATCACTGTGCACCTAGTGTGTCCCAAGAGCGATCGAAAAGTGTGCCCTCGATATGTGCTGATTGAATCACAACCGAGAGTTAGCACACATTTCGTGACTGTCTGAATCATCAAGCTAGGCGAAAATATGTTTCGTCATCACCTTGGAACTGGCAATTAGGGGTCTCCGCCGTTCTACTGTCTTCGGATACGCCGAGTCTAGCTACAATGCTACGATTAGGCTACGATGGATGGTCTTCCCACCTTCCGGTTCCTCTTTTGGCTTGTCCAGTTGAAGGAAATACACAGCAACAGCAGTGAAGAGAACGCATGCGATCATTCGGATCAGCAGACCAAGTTGGTAGATGCGAATGGATCGAAGAGCGAAGAACTTTACGCCCTGGAAGAGTGAATCAGACATCAGATTGGCCAGAATTAACCAGAATTCCTCAAATTCTAGATATTCCTTTTTTCAGCACCGAGGTGTGTGGGTACTCAGAATGAAGCGTCACAACAATCAAGAGAATAGGAAGTTGAGGAAGGAAAAGAAGAACCGACGATCGAAAGTCACGTCGTTACTCTGTCAAAACACCCCTGCCTTCGTGGAATTGCAGGGCTTCACTAACTAGTCATCATTGTTTGTGCATTTCCAGAGTAAATTACGCGATGATTTCATCAAATCACACAACACTATTCAACATCTACTTCAACACTAATCTGAGCATCCTAAACAAGAGTCTTTCAGTGATTACCTGACACAACTGATGGACCAGCACACTCTGCACTATTACTGAGAGGAATCCAGCAGCCAGCAACGCCCAGTGAGTACACCCAACGACCAGTTGAGCCATCCAGAAGGCGAACTGGGAATATTTCTATCTTTTTAAGTTATAATAATTATCATAAACAGTCTTCAACTGAAATTCATGGTATAAGGGCGGAATGCTAATGATGGTGTACCCTTTCTGATTTGAAATATTGTTTAGAATTTTGACCAAACATTGAGAAGAAATCACAAAGAATTGCTTGAACATATCTAGAATTGGAGGCTGTTACGAAAAATTTACCTGAGACGTGATCCACATCATTTCCGCATACGCAATCCAGTACGTTGCCGTCTGGAAAGGAAAGTCTTTGTAGTTTTGATAGTGATTTCAATGTTTAGATTATCATGTATCAACTATTATCACAATCCCCGAAGCATAGATGCCTTTCTACCATGTCCGAAGCGAGGTCCTCTATTATTCATCTCGTTTTCGGGGCTATTTACTTGTTTTTGCCTTTCTTCCATCCCGCGGTGTAATGCATCATTTGATAGACTTCCATTCAGAGGCTCATAAAGTCGTCCGCGAAAAGGATGAGGAGACCCAAATGGGAAGAGATGCGCATGGGAAGGAAGGAAAAACAGAAATCAACCCCCGAATCCAATCGGAAACGGTAATTAGGCTTCAAGTTTTCAAACCAGAGAACGGAAGAGATGCTCCTCATTAAATACGCGATTGAATAATGTGAGAGCATCTACTCTACGTCTGATGACCAGAGACCGAGCTAATGAGGACACGCAAATTTCTAATGTTGAACAACACCACTGTTTGTGTCCGACTCCTTTCGAAATTGAAGTAAGTTTGCATAAACAGCGTCACAAATCATACCTTGTATTGTCAAAACCCATTTCATAGATCACTTTGCATTGTCTGCGGGCCTATTTTAGCTTTTCGACAGTCGAAAGAATGTCATGGTCCCATATTTAACTGAGGATGGTCATTCTGTCTTGCATTGAGTTGTAAAATGAGACTTGCTATGGCCCAACTCGAGCTTGATCGTTGAGCATGAAATTCGATCTAGAAAGGAAGTTATTCCTAAGTCATCCTCGTGGCTTCCTAGAAATCACGAAACAGGAAGGGGTACTTTGTTTAGTCAATTTGTAAGGCTAACATCGCTTGTATGCGCTCGTAATAAAAATTGTTAGCAAAATGTTAAGGAGTGCAGAGAGAGCTCTTGCGGTACCTTCATGGAATCCTAATTTCTTTGCCGCTTGGAATGAGATGTTATTAGTTTGACAGTAAAATTCGTACACTGAAGCTGATAAGATTTTTCCAAGTTTTCACCAGATGAAGATTGATTACTCACCCTAATATGCATCAACGTCAGACAGCAGAGAGGCGACGGCGTTCCCTTCTTCACTTCATCTGCACTTCCCCTCCTGCAGAGACGATCGAGCGACCGTTGAGACGTCCGAATAGCCCGCATCTGCAAATTATCCGACTCTTGCATCTGACTCTCCCACTCTCTCTCTCTCTCTCTCAAAGCATGAACTCTCGAAACTTCGCACTCTAGCGTCCTATCTGACTACCGAGAGACCTCACCAATAGATGAGACTTCTCGCTCAACCCTATCGCAAGGCCTGTCCTTCTAGAGAGCACTAAAATTCAAGAGACATCAACATCTGGAGTGAAACATCGCTCGGTCATGGTGGATGCGCACGGTTAATGGACTCCCGATTCCGCATAGTCTCTCGACTATCTAGCATGAGACCTCATCCATTACGCAACCCGATGACCAACATCAAGGAAACAGGTTGTGGTAGTCAACAACCGAAAGGAAGATAGGCTACTTCAAGGAGTCAAAGAAACTCGGGGGGAAAGTACGTGAGAAACCACGGTCTAGCCGAGCCGTACCTCTCCGTTGGGAGCGACAAGCTTGTAGGTGACAGGCCAGGATACGGTGCCCGAGGGACACTGACACCGCCACACTTTGGCCGACCACCGCGGACCGGGCGTCATAAGTGAGAAGAATAACCGGAGGGAAGGGTAGGAAGAAGAAAGGAGGGGAGGATTGGAGGAGAGAGGAGGGGGGAGAGTCGAGGACGACGTGCTCCTCATTTGCTATTCAGCTATTCTCCCTTGCATCTGTCTGCTACGAATGAGGAAGAGAAGCTGACAATGAGAGGGATAACCGGGAAATGAGGCGAGAAGAGAGGGAGATCTGATGGGAGGAAGCAGCAAAGAGCACGGAAGGACAAGCTGGCCTGCACTGGAATGTTCGTGGGAAGAAGAGTACGAGCGAATAAAGAGGGAAAATGGCGGAATCCTTGATGATTCCCGTATGCGACGAGTAGAGTAGAGGAGGAAAGAACCGGAGAGGCAGAAAGAGAAGGATTGTGTTGCCATTCCGCTACCTGTCAGGAACAGAAAGAAGCTGCTAGAGGCTAAAAGAAGACGGGGAGAAAGGGGAAGAAAGAGTCGGGGGATGGTCATAGACAGCGCTGAAACTCCGTCTACCCTACATCGTTGGATAATTAAAGCCGACTGGCCCGCGTGGGATCCCGACTAAGCAGATTCAAACACTGAACTTTGTGGAAACAGAGAAAAGGGAGAGGCCTCATTTCCCCATTTCAACTCTGATGTTTTAGGCCTCACTCTCGTCCCGTGTCATTACTACCCGCCCACTATGGAGTATGATATGCATGGGGGCGAAATTCGAGAGAGAAAGCTCTCTTTTCTTCATGACAAAGGCAGGGATTCTTCTCTTTTGGTGGTCGAAGTGGTCGCTTAGAGGACCTCACGAAAACAGAAGAGGGAGAGAGGGGAAATCGGACAATGGCTTGGATGAGAACGTTCAATTTGCTGAACAGTACTTATACAATAAGCCAGAGAATCGGTTTCCTTTAAAATCACGATCGCAGTTTCCTCTGAATCTGGATACTAATTGAATCTGGACTGAATAGCGTACCATAAGTCAGTGAGTCAGTTCAATAAAAAATCCAAATCCAGTTCCATGAAACCACGAACCAGTCGACTCCAGAGGTATCGAAATTGCTGCGATGAAGTAGACGAGTCATCCATCGTTTCCTCCATGGCCAGGGGCGGTAGCGGTTCGATGAAGGAAGAACACGGTAGTGGAGAGGCTCTTATCCCATCCATAGTGAAGAAGCCTACTAACGAGTGAACGACGACTGACTACTTTGGCCCCCTTCCTTCTCCATTTCTCGTCCCATTTCGTGTGTGTATGTGTGTGTGCTTCGCGGCTCTGTAATTAGCCATTCAAGTCGGCTTTTCGGGGTCCCTTCCCCCACTTCATCAAGGTTCGTTTAACGAGCCGACAGAATCCCTTCGACGACAACGTCTTCTGGTTTCTGGCCGTCTACAAGAGAGTGGTAAGCCCCCTCGGAGGACGTGAGCGATGACTGTAGAAGCACGTACGTCGTCTGTTTTATGCGCCATACAATACCTGACAAAGACCCAGAACGGAGAAAGCCATAACCGGAGGGGAAAGAAAAGAGAATACACAACTGATGGACCGATGGCGGAAGAGGGGATATTAGGTGAAAGAGAAAGTGAAAGAGCAGGGAGAAACGATGGACCTAGATGAATGAGTAATTCACTGGATGAAGGGTGCGGGAGGCTGAGCTGCATACATGCACTCCTTCTTGCCGTGCCACCACTCCTCAATGTCCTCGTAGTACTGAAATGAGTATTTATAAATCTAAGAAAGTGAAAGTTCGCAACTGTTCGCAACTTCACCCTAACTACATGAGTCTGGAGCTAGCACTTATGATGCTTGGCCCGTATTCAGTTCCAAATCAAGAAACGTACCTTCGGGGTATTCTGCTGCATGAACAGGCAGACTCTGCATGGCAGATTCGAGTCCTCGATGCGACCGAGTCGCTTCCACGCAAAGTACTCGTTGTATGCGTACGCGTTGGAGGAGAGATACTTGAGATAGCTGGAAAGGGTAGGATTCGCCCTTTATCGAAGATGTACGGACCCCTACTACGTAACTCTCTCTCTATTATACCGCTCACTAGCCGAACCTTACTCAAACATCCTCAAATTATTGAGATCGGTGAGCATAAGATTTCTTTATTTCGGTCAGGAATTCTCAATCACTATCAGAAATTCAGCAAAATGAGGGTTTCCCAGCTGCTCGTTCACTGTGTTTCCACACCCAGTAATGCATGCGAGTTTCCCCAGATTTTGACGTCGCGAACGTTTCCCTACTTCAAATGTCAAGGGCCGGAGGGAGAATTCGTGAGCTGCTTTGTCTTATGAATAGGAGAGTGCAGAAGGCTTGGGGGAAGGGGGAAGAAGAGGATCTGGTTGAACTCATATGCATAGTAATGCATCATTTTGATACAGACACTCGGAATGAGGTCAGGCTTCAAAATCTTAAGAAAAGGTAGGAGAAAAAACTGACATTGCAAGGTGTTCGGCATCCTCGTAATCATCGACGTGGATGAAGGAGTTGGGAGGAGCGACCTGCGATTGATTTTTAATTTAATTATTAGTTTAATAAGATGAATAATATGTATTTCCACCTTCAAATAGTCCTCCTTCGGCGCACCCATGACGATTGGGATGACGTCGTTTCTTAAAAGTACGGTTGTTAAAGATCAAAGACCAGTTAACACTCCAGTTTCAGATGCCAATGGGCACTAGTCACATGGACAATGTTTGTGCATCCAAAACAGTATCTGTCTATGGTCTGATTTTTATCAATAAGTAGTCAATTCCGAAAATCATAGTACTGAGAAAAAAAGCTGATATAATGAGTAACTTTCTAGATGCAAAACATTCTATGGGAGTGTGCATAAACTTTTGTTCAATAAGTTTGCAAGAAACAGAAAGAACGAGTTCGTTCTGCTAACAATGCGTGAGAGAGCACAGGCCATCTTTCTTGATAAAAAACCCTTAGCCCTCACTTGAGCGCATTATCGAAGAACTTCTCCGTAATGTAGTTGTTGCAGTTGCTGTTCTCGAATGCGAGATAGAATTTGTAGTCCTCTTGCAGAGTCTTGCTCATCTCTTCTGCACTCTTCACGCCCGTCCCGCACTCGCCGAAGATGTCGACCTGAGAAAGAGTGCAGGTATTTCGAAGGAATCAGATCAATCGTATCATATTTCATGTGCAAGACGAAGATGCCCAACTGAATGCAATGGATCTTTTTCAGAACCATGATGTAGTGGCATATCTCATGATTCTTTATAGAACACTAACGTTTCACAATAACCGGAACTGGCTCACTTCCAGCTATCACTAAATGGTTTCTGCCACCAATAAACGCAGGTACATGCAAAGTATCCAATCATATTGGCTTCCGGACACGAAAGTTAGCTGTTCACTGACATCAATGAACGCTCCCAGCTTCTTCGCATACTCCATTCTCCTATTCGCAGTGAGACAATGCGAGACAAACCATGCGACGCTCTTCTTCTTGCGGGACACTGAATTGTTTCGAAATAATAGCCATCGATTCGTCGAAATCATTAGGTTTCAATTGAATTGAAGCTAGTTACAAATAGAACAAAATCGGCAAGGCCGCTAGGAAGACACAAGAAAGGAAGAGCATGCAGTATGCGATCAGAGGAGCGTTGTGAGGTCTAGATATTGGATAAGATAACGTCAAAGTCATCTATGAATGTGAAAAAGGTAATATTCAGCTCTCTTTCGCACTGACCAGCGAATACATGCCATTCTAGCGTTTGAGCGACTAGAAGTGGAACAGATAAACTGACTCGCTCGATCCAGCATCACTTTCGGCGTTGCGAACGGCACGTAGCGACCGTACGGAGCGACGAAGTCGGCGTCCCATCGATAGCTGACCGTGTAGTTGACCTGGGAAATATTGATTAGGACTCGAATTTTCGGGCGACAGTAGAGCAAGAACAATTATTATTTATTAAGATATCCATGGAGAGCAAGGAAATGGCAGAGAAGGGAAGGGACTTCAAGTCTAGAGAACAATCTCGCACCTTTCCATTGTAGTCAATTAACGTTGGAGTGTTGACAGGGCTCTCAGACAGTTGGAGGAACCACAGTTGGTGCTGTCTCCTGTTGAGAGGGATTCTATCGATGAAGTCGGGTGTGAAGATCATCGCGTCCGCTGACGTCATGTGCGCGTCTGAATTGATTGTGGTTTACTTATTGATTGATGAAACTCTTTTCTCCTACTATTACATAATAAATAGGTCAAATATTGTGAAGAAGTGAAAATTGTTCATATTTTTCGTTGTTGCTTTTGGTGAGCTGTTCCATCAATCAGTGATGCCTAACAAACGAAGCTGCTCACCCATATTGGTCATCATGCACTTGATTGGGCACTGATCGAGCAGCCACATCGTCTGTTCCGTATTGTCATCGATCTGCTGGAAGATGAGGAAGGAATGGAGGTCGCCCTGGAAAACAAGTTACTAAAAGTTATTTTTTATGAGTAGTTTTGAAAATATGTCAACAGGGGAGGTATCATTTCCATCGAGTTTTTAGTGAAGATCTCACTGGGAGTAGGACCTCCAGAGTAGGGTGTGCAAGGATTCCCCACCTATGCAAACCAAACAACATGATGTGGGGAAGCTGCAGAGGATGTGCATAAATCATCCTATTCTGTCCCATTCGAGTGATTTTAAGTCTGAGCAGATCGCCCGGATCATGTATTCTATGAACGCAGCTAATTTAGGAGAGAGAGGGAATCCTTCTCCCTATCCAAAACATCTCTGAGAGATTGCGATAGATGTTCGATTCTGTACGATACGGTACTGTCCATTGAGCCATCTCAAAATTTCTATTTCAAAATTATTCGAAACTAGAAAGGCGATGCGAAGACATTCCAGTGAACTGGAGAAGCGGAGAAGGCAGGTTGTGATCCTATCTATTACATAAGGAGGAATTTACAGTAAGAGTGAAGGGAAGTGAGTCATTTTTGTCACCAGAATTCAATGATAGTATGCAAACATAGTCAGAAATCACTCACATCCGGGTCCTGGGCCAGCTGGGCATCGATTCTGTCCCCGTAGAGCAGATGCGGATCTTCCTCGGGAAGAACGGGAAGGCGACCCTCGAATTTCACTTGGTGCTGGACGTATTCGAGTGAGGGAGTGGGCTCAGTGTGGCGGAAGTAGAGCTGGAAGAAGATGAATTGAACTAAGAAAACAAATGATTTTGAGGAAAGGGATGATTGCAGTGTGCAATTTACTTTCAGCGTCTCCTAATGTCTAATCAGAAATCTCCAGGAACAGAGAAACGAAAAAAAACCAATATTTTGATTGCATATCACGAAAACACGAAGAGGACTGACCATGATCATCAGAGTTGACAGCAGTAGGGCAAACAGCAGGTATCGGGACGAAACTTTCCTCCTCGCGGGGTAGATTGCCTCCGTAGCGACCTTCTCCATTTGCAGAATCACTGCAATCAGTTGATTGAAACGATCAGAAAGCATATCCTCGCGTCAATCAATCAATCACCGACTACCAATCATGCGCTAGAAAACCTAAAACTCCTTTTTGAGAAAGGAAGAAGTTCCAAGCAATTGGGCTGCGATCTGGTGTTTTCTAGGTGAAGTGATCGCACTCGTAACGACGGAGGGTCACAAATCAACTAAGTGAAGCTGATAAACAGCTCCAGAAGGTAGTTTACGATTGAGGGGAAGACATACACACGGGAGAAAAGCCTTGCAAACGTCAACGTCACTATGATCTATAGAAAGGAACGACTCTAAATGTACAATGCCCATCAGAAAGCCTATCACGGTGCATAGATTGAGCAAATAATGATCTGGACTGAACGCACTTGTAATTGAGAGGTGTGACTAGTCTTGATCTCTCTTCTTTCTTCACCTCAGTCCATCCTGTTCTCACTCCGGATCATTGCGCGTTTATTACTACTGAAAAAGTGAACGATTACTAGACAGAAGGTGTGGACACTCGTAATGAGAGATGAGTGGGAACGGGAATGGACTAGTGATGATGAGAAATAGCCGAGATCTATAGGGATCTAGAACAATTCTGAGATCCAGACTATACAAGTTGTGGCGAGGAAGACTACTAGTCGAGGATGGGGTCAGTTTAATTATCAGTCGAATGTCTTGGCCGGCGGAAGAGGAGGAAAGAGAGAAAGGGAGAGGAGATGGATGCCAATTGAGTTGTGATGGGAAGAAGAAGGGGGAAGAGAAGGAAGGGATGGACGAGATAGAGACTCCATCTGTTGAGGCACAATTGGGTTACAGGGGACAAGAGAACTGAGGCTGAGTTCTGGAAGGAGTACTTGGAGGAGATTCTCGATGATTCTGCTGCAAAAATGACGAAATACTGATCAAAATGGGTAATCTGTCCAAGGAATGATCCAGTTAGGAGATACCAAGCGTAATGATTCATACGGTCCTCGAAGATCAATCTTCCCGCGGGAAGTGACTGCTAGGCGTAGTATCGCGATGGGAAGTGAGGGGACTGCAATCGAGTGGTTCTACCCGTCAGTTGGAGTCGACAAGTGGTGTCCTTTGGATGCAGAGGATGAACAACTGTTGGGTGAAGTGATCGAGGAGAGGGAAGAAAGGAGATAGCGAGGGAAGGGTTCTCAGCGATTGGGATCGGAGGGGTGAGCAGACTCTCCAAAACTGATTCGTAATGAGATCTGTATGTAGTATACACGCTACAGACATAACCAAAGTATGAAAAGACGGCTGGGTAAATTGCTGCAAGATAGAAAGGGTCGAACTTTACGATCGGACTTTGATCTTTGCTTGAAAAGTGGAAAGAAATCTGAATCGAAGAAAGCCTACAGAAATTTGCCGAAAATTGTGCGATCATTAAAGTTTGCAGTGATTTTCCCTTTCTTTGCTGCCACCCAGAGGGTAATTACAGGAGCACTCCTGGGGTGAGGATTAGTGAGGGAGAGGGAGGGAGAGGGCGAGGGAGAGGGAGAGAGAACACTAAAAGGAACACGAGAGGGATAATTAGTGGACAGATGACAAGAGTGGAAGGGGACATCATTACGAGTCCCTTCTTTGTCCCCTCATTAGATCACACTTTCACTCTCTCTGGAGATAGGACCCGAGGGATGGAGGGAACTAATAGACCAACGCGTGATGGCTATCAAGAAAGATTGGCTGCTTTGATGTCAATCAGCCCAGATTGGATCGACCACAAACTGAAAGTGCGTTCATATTCCTTTCTGGGAAAAGTTTAACTGCTTCGATGCGATGGTTCGCGGATCAATCAAACTCATCCAAACTTTATTATCATAATCCATTCACATTTTACGGGAACCACATTCGAGACGAGGCACTCTAGGCCAATTACAAAAAGTCTAATCCACTCAGAAGGGAAACAAAGCTGTGGAATGACGATAGAACATTGATTATAATGGAAACGCAGTCAGAGATAAAGCAATTGGTAGTAGAGTTTGAAGTAATGGTGACGTCTTTCTCACGAGCTCAGAGTGAGCAAAGAATTGTGAGAAGACAATGAACCATAACATCGAACTCTACTTGATAGGGCACACGATAGATAGCTATGAAGGACTGCAAGGGAGAGGAGAAGAAGATTAGGCCTCGGTCTTTGGCCGATTGTCGATCCACTCCTTGAGTCTCTCCTGGCCGTTCATTCGGGCCTGAAATATCAACGATTTTCGATTTTTATCGGAAACTCCATCAAAAAATGATTACTTCTCTCGCTATTGCGAAAGTTTGCTTCTGCTGCGTGATTTACTTCGATCTGAATCGAATGTTTGAAGTGCGAAGATTTAGCTAGGGCAGGGAAATGGGGCAGCGCTAGGAAAATGAAGTAATTTACCTGGAAGGCCGTGAGTCCGGCGTACTTTCGCAGAGATCCAGGAAGGAGCTTGTTGAAGAACCAGAAGATGTGGAAGAGCGAGATGTCGGCCAGAGTGATCTGTCATTATTTTATATATTTTTGTAAGAAAACAAATAAAAAAATATCATCTGCTCTGATTTTTAAGCAAAATTGACCAGCAATCTATAATTCTGATAACAGCTAATTCAGATGCCAATTGCCTCTATGACGTTCTATCAGGCTAAATTCATATCGCTCACGACCAATTGTCAGGAGGAAACCTGAAGGGTTGAACTTTTGCTCGATTTTGTAAAAAAAATGAAGTCCAAATGCGACTCACAGCATTTCCAACGAAGAATCCAGTGCCCGATGCATCGAGGAATCTCTCGTATCGAGTGAGGAAGGGAACGATCTCCTCATCCACCAGAGTACGGAAGATCTCGATCTGCAGAAGGTTTCATTTTATATTTGGAGGATCTGCTCAGTCGAATACTTCATCCAAAATCTATCACGAAGACATATCTTGGAATTCACTGTGAAACCCAACGATTATCCATAAAAATTGCAAATGAAATCGAGGTTCTCGCCTACATTACTCATTCGATTCTTTTCTCTCTCTGATTTTTCGATTCTCCAATTGTCCGATTCTCGACTCTCACCTTCTTGGCCTCGCTCTTCTCGTTGAACCACGGCTGCAGCTTGACGAGCAGATCCTCCACGCCCATCACCATCTCATCCACCTGATTTATTACTTGCATCAGAAAATTAAACGGGCCGGAAAGATCTTGGTAAGAGTGGGAAAGGTTTGGAGGTGATCAGTGTGTGTCTTTAGAATCCCTGTTGTGTTGGTTCTCACGTGAGCACCATCTCATGACCATCTCATCGACCTAAGAAGGATCGGAATTCTTAGAAATAGATTGTGATGCTTGAAGTGGTCCTCTGAAGCGATTTCGAGCAGGTTCTGTGAGATTTTTGCACAACGAACTAATATTCAATGCTCAATTTGCTGCTCCAAGCTGATTTGGAGAGCTGATGGAGATGAAAGGAGTACCTTGGCCTGCTCCCACTCGTCCTTGCCAGCCAGATCGAACTTCTTGGCGAGGAATCTCTCGATGGCACGGGACTGAGACAGCTTGACGCCGTTCACTTCGAGCACGGGAAGCTGCGCGTACGGCATCTCTGAATTGGTTTTGATAGTTGTTATAAATTTAGGTTATTCATAGAATAGAAGTAGGAACGCTGCTAAGGGGAAGAAAAGGAACATTCCTAAAGATTTGTGTTTTCAGTGCTGGGCCGGGAGTAGGAAACGAGGAGATAGATGATTTCATACAATTCGATTGGAAAGTCCCCAGGTAGCTGATACAAGAGATGTTGCAGTTCTCATTTGTTAAAAACGATACAACTTAATTCAACTTATTCTGAGATATTGAGATCACTGTTGGATCTAATCCTGCCTCAGACCATTTCTCAAAAAAATTAAAAAGGATGCAAAAGAAAGCTGAGAAATGAGCTTCGCAAACTATCCGAGGGTCTGTTTATTGTATAAGACTCTCGAAACCAGATGTGGATGCCTTGGTTCAAGAGGTCGGGCTATTTTGCAGCTTTTGTCTACGTAAATCCGTCTTTGAATGCCGGTTGCATCATTGGGTGACAGAAATGAATCAGATTCAGCCACAACAGTATCGTGCGTATGTGGCACAGTAAATAGTACTGGGTTTTTTGCATTGTAATGAAATTTTCCTTGATCTCAATGCAATCTCTTCGTACCGAGACGTGTTACGTCAATTTGATCAACGTTCTGATGTCTCGGGGTGTCTCAAGTGATTCCGTCAGCTAATTGGAGTACGTAAGTCTATCTCGTGACTGCACTTGACCCATGTCTGGTGACGTTTCTGTTTCACCAACTCATGACGTAGGAGAAAGTCAAACTCGTAATATCATATTGACCTCTACTGTCATATCCAACCGTGATAAATAATTGATTGAAACTAAGACTGATTACCTAGCATTGATTGAGTGCTTTCCACACATCATTCTCATAAATGGAGAAACCGAGAATGTTTGCAAGATGATGTAGGAGGTCTTAGCCATGAAATGTGACACCTTCTTTCCACACCAGCGCTGCTCTTATTTCCTCTTCCATATGCCATGAGCATACACCCCAGGTGCAACCATTTTCGTTAAAATATTCAAATTGGAAATGAGTAAATGAAAGCGAACCCCGCTTGATTGACCATTCGCATTCTTAATGAAGTCACTTTCATTAGCACTTCATCAAGCGTTTCTCGTTCCCCCTTTCATCCTTTGACCTCTCCCTATTCGTCTTCAATCTAAATGACGCATCAAAGGGAGAAGCAAATGAGGCCGCTCCCTCGCAAAAAAGGAAGCGCTCTTCCCTCCTTCATTACCATAGTGAATCTAATGGTCCGCGAGAAGATGGGGGAGAAACGAATGGGTCCTCGCTTCCGAATGAGATTGGGATAGCGGATGCTCCTATAGCCATTATTCTAGCGGAGATATACGGCAAAAGGAAATGAGGCAATCAGTATACGGTAGTCGGAAGGAGTAATCACAGAGGGAAGAAGATAAATTGTCTGGCTCTGTTAGCCTATCACTCTTACCTATTCACCCCATTCTTGAATACTACCGTACTACCCGATCTTTCGGACTACCGTATCTCGTATTTCGAAAAAAGTTCAGAGATAAACGTACGGCTCTTCATTGCGGGCCAGTCTGCTCGGTCGATTCTCTGGTCCTCGAAAGTGACTCCGGCCTGCGAATTCATTAAGGAAATTGGCTTGTCAAGCTTGAAAAGGGGCTGAAAGTGAGTCTCAACTCAAGGTTTACTGAGTTGAGCACGTCAACTTTTTGCTAGTTACAAACAGGTCAAAACCTATGCTAAAACATAGTTTTATTATGAAAAAAAGAGCAAAAAACAATGCGAAAACAGTTGAAGAAGGACAAAATACCTGGGCGAACAGCAGCCGGATGGGCTCCGCACGACCCATCCGATTGAAGTAGTACAGCTTGTACGTGTCCGACATCCCTAACCTGCAATTTCTTGTTCGACGCATTTTTTTTCGAAAATGAGCGAGAATGCGGTTCAAAACAGCGAAAACTCTGCGGAAAACGTGGGAAATGGACGCAATTTCTTCAGATTGAGAGAGTAATTAGGTTGCAACGAGTCTGAGATAGTAAAGCCGCGCTGAACTTAGAAAGACGAAGAAGCGAAGAGCGACAATTCCTCGGAAAAGTTCATCCCTCCCCTCTTTCTCGCTCCCCTCGAAAAGCCTCCCCGCTGAGTAATCCAATCAGAAAGAGAATGTAGAACACATGCATATTTCGCTGATGTAGTTTGAGGAGGAGCAGGAAGGGAGGAAGGCGTGACTACTTGAGATGCGCGAAGTATGAGAAGGAACTAAAGAAATTCGTCACGAATTTATTCAAATAATACACAGGGAAGTATGTAGAAGTGGAAAGTATCGCTTATGACTATCACATAGAAGTAACCCATTTAAGAATCGCCAGCGAGTTCGGAAAGGATACTTATGAGCGAAAGATTTGAATGAACGAAAGGAGATTTAGAGAATGTGGAAGAAAGTTTGAAGATGGTCCAAGATAAACTATCTAGAGAGCTGAGAATGAAGCGTCTTGAAGAGGACAGTGAGAGCATATGCCACTCTAGCGGATTCGGAGGTTTCATGGGGGCGGAGCTGGCAAAGGACACACCCCTTTGAGGTTGAGAGGATGAAGAGGAGGAGTAGGAGGGAAGGGGACTGTGCTGCAGTCAGAAGAAGGACTGAAGAAAGAACGGAAACGAGGAAAGAGAGAGTTGGGACGAAGAAGAAGAAAGGAGTTGAGACTAGCGGCATGCCACCATTTCTCCCCCTTCTCAAGGCTTCGGAATCTCTTCGCATCCCGCGGTCTCCGGCTCTCTCTAACCAACCAGAGACCATGAGAAATGAAGGCCATAGCCCCGCGCATCCTGTCATAATATGAGGATTGAGACAGAGAGGGAGAGGATATAAGGAGGGAAGAGCGATGGTTGATAACAACCAGAGATAAGTGGGGAGTAGTCTAATTGATAGGATGGGAAACCACGGCTTATTGGGAATTCTCAACGACAGAGGTAAACAAGTAAGGGAAGGCATGACGCACATAACATCACAGGGGATAATAAGGATGAAAGTCAGCCCAACCCGGGGGTTTCTTCCCGGTTCTAAGACTCCCCCTTCTCTCACTCTGCCTCTTCCCTCTCCTTACGTAAGCATATATAAGCGAGGAGAGAAGGGGGGCGAAGAAAAGGGGCCTTCTCCGAAAAACGCCAGAGCAAAGAGATACTTTTGAATCGATGAATAGTAGTTGTAACGGAGATGCTTTGCGCTCGTGAGCGTCGACAGGGGATGTCACAAGGGTGTCTGAGGCCACTTCAGATCATCTGATAGGCGAGAGAGCACGCAAAACTGAGAGACGCCGACCATTCCTCATTAGAGAGGAGCCCTCGTGAGCGTCGTTTTGTATACTACAGCCAAGCGGCCCTCTTCTTGGAGAGAGAGAGGGAGAAGAGAGGGAAGACTGGTCGCGAGAGCAATAACTGAATGCGGAGACAATTAGCGCGCTGCCGACGAATTCTCGCGCGATTTCCATAAGAGAGCGCGACGAGAATTCAGACTAGAGCCGCGAAAACGAAGCTCGTTATGTCTATGAGAGCAGCTATCAAACTAACTCTAGGAAGAATGTTGCATTTTCTAATTTGATGGAATCATCTCAAAAAATGGAGAGATGTTCTTCCGAGAGAGAACGCAAAGAAATGAGAGCAGGAATGAAACTTCAGGAACTTGGTTTCCTACTCTTGCATCTTTGAGATACTATGAATGAACAGAAAAAGTATTGCCACTACGGGATTTCCATAAGACGAGACGAGACGAGAAGTGAGAGTAAAATTCACACTATATCCTCATCTAGATGCTTATGAGTCATGGGAAGAACGTCAGAGAAATCCGAAGAAATCAAATATCCTTGAGCGAGTTCCGAACGCTAAGCTGAAAGAGGAAGAAATGAGCAAGCTACAAACGAAATCTAGAATTATAGTTCCACCCTCTTTTTACGAAACTCTGAAATTTGCAAATCAGAGCGAAGTTCACGCAATCTTGAGCTTTCGCGGCAGAATTAAGAAAATAAATGAATTCTGTAGTTCTCTGATGAAAACAATATAGAGTCAGACCTCCTACGAGATAATGGGCAACACATATCACAAACAGGCCAGCAATTCAGTGTTCAGAATCGAGGACGCCCAAACTCGGTCGAGTAATTCACTCCCGACTGCTACGCGGGAAGGAAGTGAGCACGAGTGAGCATTCAGAGCTACGATGACCATTGAGGGTGACCGATTGTGGCACTTTCTCCATTCTGAACGCTCACTCTTACACCAGGATGGACTAGAGAGTGCATGGAATGAGGAGAGACTGGATTCTGGAGTAGTTAGATGACGTTTGTGCACTTTTCTTACTGAAGTGGGACGAAAACTTCACGAGTTGAGGTGTCTGAGCGACGTTTTGTCAAATGAGCGACTTGACGCCAACGCGTTTTCTGAGTTTTTTTACATCATGAAAGAATATCACTCAAGCGAATTGTCCCACAAAGATGAGCTAGTCTTCAGAACGACGAAAACGAATACGGACCAGAAACGGGAAAGAGAAAAGAGTTTGCGTGCCAAGAGGAGTGGGCAGCCTCTCTAGAGAGGCCATTCTATCAACAACCAAGAGATTCTCGAGAAGCAGAGACGGCGGACAGAAAAGGAATGACCGCTTTTCATTTATTTCCAGCCTTTCAAGTCTTTTCATATCTTTTATGATACTGTTCCGCTTCACGAATTGAGTAAAGGACAAGACTGGGTAAGTAGGGCTCAAAAGAGTGCCGAAAAGAGGATCTACTCATCAGGAAGTTTGTCTGGAAGGTGCAAATGAGATTGGGGCCTCCCCCTTCTTCTCTCTCTCAATCCAACATAACGATGTAAGGGACACTCTCGCAGAGTGTGTGCTGACGCCATCAAAGGAGGGGGGGAAGCACTCTCACGCTTTTTCATGTTCTCTGACCCTCTCTGACTGGGGAGAGAGCGGAAAAAGGGAGAAGAGAGATCTCCCCCTCGTTCTCCGGACAAAGTGGATTACTTCCTTACATAGAAATCTCTCGGTCCGGAACCGAAGTTTGATTAGACTAGAAGCAAGAGTGTTATTTTTACATCAAATAACAATCCTGTCTCGCAATAAATTGCGTATTTCAGAGAGGATGGAAGCGGCTAGGATAAAGGACAGAAAAATGGCTATTGTCTGGCCAATTTCGATTCAAATTCGCATTTACCGGATACGGAAAACGAGAGTGAATGCAAAACGAAGAGAGTTAGAATGGAAAATTACTGCTTAAAACGAACGGAGACGCTCACAAATCACGTTTCAATCTGGCGATTTCGCTCCTCTCAATTTCCTCTTAATGGTCTCTTTCTCTCTGGAGATGCTCCGCGATAATGGGAAGAAGAGGGCATTCAGCTATTATCGTGGAACGGAAACAGAGGAGAGGAATGGGAAGGAGAAGGAAGGAAGGGCAATCACGGGAGAAAGGAGAGAAGTGAGTTGTCTTGGCAACTGTAGTGAGAAAGGGGGGCTTACGGTCGGGGAGTGGAACTGTTTGGAAAATATCAGCATCAAGAATAGCTCACTGCACGGGGAAAGCTAACGAGCTGATGGTTTCCTAACTCTTCTCTAATGAGGAAAGCAAACGAACCTCGACTGATCAATCAGTAATGAGGGCAATAAGAGATCACTAGTAGGAGACCAGATGGGAAGCATTTGTTATTGCAGCCAGAAAGCAAAACAAAGGTATCCCCAGAGACTTATTGGTCCATGAAAAGGCATGCAAAACAATCATGTTTGCTGTGGAGATTAGTCAGGGAAGCAACCAGCGTTGCAAAGAATGCAAAAATAGCGCTCATAATCAGAAATCACGATTCATGTTCCGTGTTCGTGCGAGGATTCGGAAATGGAGGACTTCGTAATGGTTAGACAGAGCGAGAGAGTACGGGAAAGTGAGAGAGTCAGACGACTTTTCGAATTCCATCGTCGTTGACGTCTTCAATTCGTCACTCTAGCGTGTCACTCAGCAACCCCCGAATGCCTAACGAGCGGCAGGGACAAGACAAGTTGAAGGGAGGGAAATGTTCTTCTCACTCTCTTCACTCTGCTCAAACTCTCGTTCTATCTTATGGGAAAGAGAACATGTGAAACTGTGAGATTACTGTGAAGTTGTCTTGCAAGAAGATTCAAGTCAACGAGACAGCTCATCGAAAAGACTCAAGAACGATCAAACAGCCAATCTTGTACCACTCCACATGGAAAGGTCTATGCATGAATAGTGATAGTGAAATCATCGTAATCTATGCAACGGTCATAGTTTTCTAAGCTCCACGCAAGATTACGTGATTGATATCGTCAGTGTTGGACGTCATTCTCAGGAGATTATGCTGAATCCAAACACGCGGTGACTAATCAGGGTCGGTTTCTAGTGTCACTCACGGCGGTTAAATCATCACTTCGTCTTTAGGAAGAAATTCCCAGAGCATAAGGGTGAATTATCGAGGAGAAAACTGCTTCTCTGGCTAGTGTTTCGAAAGTTCCCGGTAATTGCGAGATTCACACCTGGCAAGTTGACGAATGGTTAAATGGAGGCCTAGTTCCACCTGAATTTAGAGCCGGATGTCTGTTTAACTGCCAGAAAAATGTGCAGGTTTTGTAGCCTGTAGATGAAACACTATGTGCTGCGCCAAAATAATGAAATGCACAACTCCACGCCTGATGTGATCCTTGTCTAACTACTCTTTCCCTTTAACTACTCCATCATCATCAGTCTTCCTTGGTTTGAATGAAGTTCTATTCATCTGCATGTAAGGCTATCCTTTTCAAAGCTTGGCAGCCCGAATTCATAGAAAAGGGAAAGTAAATTTGAATGTTGAGCCTACTCATATTGTCCCAGGTTTCTGGTATAGATGAGCAGGAAAGTACTATTTATGACAAGTTGCAATCTGAATAATTTGAGTTTCTGCTATAACTGATCTTATCAGCTTCGAGTGACTTGGAGCCTCCTCGGCCAAATCGCTCAACCAAAGATAACGATCAAAAACCAAAATGAGAGAGAGAGAGTGAGTCGATTCGATCAAAGGATATCTTCCGATAGTGGATGCGGTTGATACAATTAGCAAAAAGTGATCGGCCGATCAGTGTCGGGATAGGTGAGAAAAGGAAGTGGACAAACGAAAGCCATCCCGAAATGTGTCGGCGTAGGGGAGCAAAGGTGTGAAAAACTGCGGCTATTCCTTTTGGGGAAGAGCTGCGAGATCAAGCCGATTGTGGGCGGAGAGACTTCCTGGATGCAAATTTTGCGATATAAATTGTGGTGGAGGAACTGTGGGGATCAGTCAGCGATGCGATCTCTTCTCTTCGGTCTTGTCTTTCTCGGTGGAGCGAGTGAAGCCTGTCTTCGAATGCGACCTCCACATGGCGGTGGACTCACCGGAGAGCCAAGTAAGCCACGATTAATTATCCCTCTCAGCTCCTTAGAATCGCCTTAGTAGTAGCAAACCAGGCAAAATCAGTAGGTTTTTTATATCTGATTGAAAATGAGCAGTGACAATTACTTATCTCGGAGTCAATTTTGTTTCAGACTGCCGATTATGCAAATACAGTGACTTGGTTGATGCGAAGTACATGTGTACAAAGGAAAGGGATAATCTGGAGGCTGGAGAATCGTGCACGGTCTCTTCGCTAATCGATTCCTACAATCCGGGTATTGATACTGCTGGATGTCTCATGGTTAGCAGTTTGGAGCTGACCTCTGTGGTTACTTCTGCTTACTTTCATCAAAAAAAATAATAAATTCTACAATTTATTGGCTACCGAAAGCTGCCCGGCTGGATCGCAAATCAGCATTGTAACCGAACCCGCTTTCGGAGTCAACGGAGTATTGTCGGAAGCAATGTTCAAGGCGTGTTTATCAACTTTTGTAATTACAGTAATTGGATAAGATAATGCATTTCCTGATCAAAGCAAATTTAGGACTACGGTGCGACATTTCACTGCGGAAATGATCTAAAGTGGACGATGCAAGTGAAAGGAAACCCTAATCGAATGCAGTTCATGCCTTATTCATGCTACAAAAAAGGTAAAGCTTCTCGGTTTAGACAATACATTCTAAACACTCCAGAGTCGTGCAATAACTGCGTCGATGCCATCATGCAAGAGGATCCGAATGATCCGGATATGTGTACCTCACCGCCATGCAGTACTGTTGAGGCCAGTAATCCAAATTTCTAGAACGAGATTAACTTGTTGGAGATCAGTAATCAGTACTTTATAGATCATGGATGGTGCTCTCTCTCCCAATGGGTGTCCAAGAAAAGTGTTCATGTGCGCTCATCCCGAGGATGTTGTATTGTTCATTTTTGGAGAAGTCGCAAAGGTACGCAAAAAGATTATCAATGAATTCACTTCGCTGGTTTCAGGAAACCTACAGCGTCGTAGAAGCTAACAGGCAGACTCCTGATTACGGAGTCCATTGCATAAATGGAATATGGAATTTTATCGATCCAAAAAATGATATTCCTAATCCTCCACTCACTCATGTTCTTTGCGCAAAGCCCCTCTGAACTGTTTTATCTAAAATGTTGATAAAATATTGATTTTCCAAACAATTACACCGTGAAATCGGCTTGAAATTGGCGACAGTATCACAGCCGTACTCGATCAATGCCCAGAGGGCACCATACCACTTTCCATACCATACCACTTTCGGAGAACGTCTCCAATCTACTCCTTTGACCTTTGACACTCTCTCAGTTCCTCATGATCTTTATTGTGAGATCGTAGATTAGATAGAGACGGTAGAGACCGCATCTATCTCTAGTTCTGGATAGGCCAGAAAAGAATCCCTGTGGTAGCGCTCATCTTTCAATGGTCTGTCGTTTTGATGGAAGTACCGTACCATTACCGTACCTAGTACCGTACCAATTTTTGTATAAACAGGGTGGAGTGATGTGAATCAAGAAATAAGGCTAAGCAACCTAAATCTAAGCCTGAGTAGTGCAAGGAGAAATATCAATTACTGAAAAACAGTCTTCCTCTGTGAATAAATGGATCTTGAAACTAATAATAATTTTTATTTTTATCGCATTGTGTGTAGAAATGTACAAAGTTACGATCCGCTGGCTAGTAGGCCGATATTTTGGTGTACAAAGAAATTGGCTGAAAACTTGGCGAAATGTTAATAAGGGGGATCAAAGCTTGCAGAAAACCTCGACCAGTGCCATATCTCCCATGTCCAAACTCATCGGGGTTGCGGTGGGTGAGACGTCGTTTCCGTCGAAGAAGAAGCGCAGTCGATGAGTCTCAACTTCGCACTTCTCGGCAAATTTTCGCATGGCGCCTTTGAGAGAAGTACTGACCCTCAGGTTGTAGTGAGTCTCAATCGGTCCCTGCAATTTGAAAGCTACAGGCTTACCAATTGTAAAAATAATCAAAACTTGTGAATTAAAGCTCACTTTCTTAAGGATGATAGTGATGAAAGTCTCAATCTTTGCCAATACTTTGCGACGAAGTGAGTCTGAAGCACGGACTTGAGTGATGAACTTGGCCATTTTGGATCTGAAAAGAGTTTGCATAAATTTCTAAAAAAAGACGCGAAAAAAATTCGGGTAAAATAAGAGAGATCTGATAAGAAAATTGAGTAGAATGGGCACAGAAAGGAGAAGGAAGGTGTAGAAGAATATCTTTGTAGGCGGATCGGAGAATGAGCATGTCCACAGGGTTTGTTGCTGCTCGTATCTAGAGATAGTGATTGATACGGAGTCCGGCCAGCGGTAAATCTTGGCGAATAGCAGTCTATCTCTCTCCAATCACGTACACTCTCGATCTGTCTACACTTGAGAGATCACGATCAACAGGGAGAGTCGGTTCATCCCTTTGAGAGTCCATTTCACCATGAGGACTGAACTCTTGATCTTTTGATAAGTCAGGATAGCAAACAGATTATCGGTTTTCTGTCTTTAAGTCTTTTAAAAGGGTTGATCAGAGCGTTCGAATGACATCGCAGTTCACAGTACGAGATAGCCTAAAAAAATCTCGTTTTTGTCCACATCAATTCCGATGCTCAACAAAGCAGCTGTCGAATCTCGTTTCATCCGTAGCCCAACCAGCCCTGAAATAGCCGCCCATACCTTCAGAGACGAATAGTACTCCGAAGAAGCCATTTTATGGATCTTCCTTTCCTCGTTACTCTTTACAGCTACTCAATTATGTTCTTCCTCTGTATCACTCTGAATGGAGCTTTGTTCAATTGCATGTAAGTTTCCAATGACTTCAGATACCTGAGAATTACTGGAAATTTATCATATCTCTTCAAAACCATCGAAACAGGTCCATTCACACTCCACCATCATTCAAGAGACAAATCATGAAACTGCAGTTTATCAGCGACGTTTTCTCGTCTCTTTCTGCCTCTGTTGCACGTGAGTGGCAGGTGAGACACATCAACGTTAGAATATCTAAACATCTCACCGTGAAGCGATGGCTCTTCTTAAATGCAGGGGAACGAAGGGCCAGAAAACAGTGACGTGGCGAAGAGAACGTTCGTTTGTTCGATCTTTATCTTGCATTCGCACGCACTTTCTCGGTCGCACTTTCAGTGACGCTATCGCAAAAAAGGTCAAGCAACTGGAATTGATCTTACGTCGGCACTTCTTCGGACACTTCTCTGTTTCTTCGATATTCTTTCGCTATCATTCTCACTTCCCGCCTAGAACCGGAGAAGGTCTCTCTATTGTATTCCACACCTTTTCAATTGTACTCACGAGTTGCGAAAATACATTTCATCAGTAAGCATAACCCACGGCGGGAAATCAATCACAATGGGTGAAAAGTGATAAAAAAAACGGGTACTGATTAGACGAGGAGAAATAGGGGGTAATACCGGGACAGTTGGATTGATTGTTGTTAATTTGAGTGGAGCACTCGAATAATCTGATTCGTTGGGGTCTTGCAGATGACAGATTGAGCCCGGATCATGCAGAAGATTGTTGAAGGCTGCCGGTACCAGAGCGAGACGGGAATATACAGGGCAACTCAGAGCAGGAGACACTGGGAACATTGCGAGCAGAATATTGAGCGATAGAGGAGCATTAGCATAAGTGGTAGTTGTTGTTGTTTGTTCAAGGCATAAATACGCTGATTGAGAAGCAAAAGTGAAAGCATCGACTAGTAGTAAGGGCACTAGATCGCATAAACCGGATAGTAATTCAGAGACAATCATATCCGACTTTAGGTTAAATCCAGGTAAGAAACAGTGCAATGACTCGTTAAAAGTTCAAGGTAATCAATCGATTTGGCTAGGAGAGGGAAAAACGGGGACTGTGAGAAGGGACTCGTTTCCGGAAGTGCAGGAACATTGAAATCCATCGTGTTAGAGAGGATATGAGGGGAAGCATGCAAAAGCGGGCGGATAGTCACAGCGAGTAATACAATGGTAGACATGATCTCGGTTTAGAGTATGAGTATAGGGGAAAGGGAACTTCTTCAGTTTCTGGCTGATCTTAAAAGACTCCGAATGACATGCTATGCATGAAATAGAATACTGTAGGAATGAAGGTCAGCCAGAAAACCGAAGAAGTGCCGTGAGAGTTAGCTGTACAATATCGATACATATGATCAGGGTTCGACTATGGCCGGAAGGGGATCTTCCTCTTCCTCCTCTGCAGAGGGAGGAGTAGCGATGGGTTGGACGGGGGAAGTAGTGGAGGAGTTGGATGGAGCACAGTTGCCGAAGGGATTCATGCGGTGGAGGTAGCAGAGATTGCAGACTCGCACCTAAAATATATACGAATAATTTAATTTTAATAAAATATTTGTTATTTTCTACCTCTAAGAGTCTGTTTCTCAGAAAATGATTTCTATTATGGAACGTAATTATTTTTTAAATAAAATAATATTGTATTATTTTCCACCCTTCAAGAATCCATTTCTAATTTGTTATTGTTAGGTGCATGATCATATTGCCGTTTTTCTGCATATTTATCCGCTCTTGTTTGCGTCACTATGAATGGAAGGACAGCACCACTAATCCTCTTGCATTCTTTGATATTTACATATTCGCTCTCTAAATCTTTCCGAATGGAGAACTTGACCAATATTGAACACTACTTCTAACAGAGTAACCAATTGTAATAGCGTATTCCATAAGATTCTCCTCACCTTTCTCTCATATCCCAACTCCGGGATGCAGATGGAGTGGGCGGAGCATCGATGGCAGAATATGCGACCACAATTACGGCAGTGATGACGTCTTCTCACCACTGTGAAGTGAGAAGAGCAGGCCGTGCACTGATCACAGTCTGAGTCGGGCACCCAACGCACACCTGGAGTGGGGAATCGATTAGGATAGGTCAGGAGAATATATTATTCACTGTGAAATCTCACAAGCTCTCCTACTTCAAATCTCCTACTTCATAATACTAGAAGCTATCGACCTGATTTTGCCAATTACTAACTCTCATCAAAATGGATGACGATCAAACGATGCTTATTAGTCAAACGATAATAGCGTACTCAAAAATAACAATTGACGATTCCTCACCAATAAACGAGGGCAGCGGCAGCGACTCCTGCACTTCCACGCCCACTTCCTCCTCTGAAGTAGAGGTGCGAGCGGGTTGAGCCTTGACTTCGTATACGGGGATGACTTCGGTGGGCTGGAGGATGAGCTTGAGGACCTGGAAAACATCGATTCTTTATTTGTACGACCACTCAGCACGGCTAGGCGACGAGGAATAATCGCGACCGCTCAGCAGGAAGTGTGAGACAACGAATGACCTTTCTGATGTCACTCGAGTGCGTGGTCTGCAGCTGATCGGCTACTCCGGCGATGCACACGAACAGTCGGTGAACGAGATCTTCCGAGGAGCGGAAGCGAGATCGGAGGTCGAGAGGGTCGGCGGGGAGACTGGAAATGATACGTGATTCCATTATTTTTGCTAAATTTTCATCACATTCTGAAGGAAATCGACCAAAAAAGGGCAGAAAATTTATAAACTCACGGCTCAGAATCGTTCGGCAGTCGATGGATCATGTCCGGATCCGTTTCCTGCTCGGAATCCTGTATAATATTTATTAAAAATGATTTAATTATTAAAAGTACCTGATCAGTAGTGCATCCACTGCTCATGTTCGCCTCCTCTTCCTCCTCGGGAGGAGTAGAATAAGCGTCGTCCTCGTCGTCGGCTCCAGATGCACAGTCGCACTGGTCGTCTGGAAATTTTTTTTTAAAGACAAAGACATTTATCCTGACATCAGGAAATGGTCCTGAAGAACGGTAACTTGCGGGGGATTGGAATTTTGAGAATCTACAAAAAAAAGTCTCAAGAAACACCAACTATGCAAAAAGTTACGAAAAGTATCGATTTTGACTATTTTAGATAACCGAAGGTCAAGCTCGAGATAAAGTACCATGATTCTCCTCCTCACTCGTCGACTCGTTGCCCTCGTCCTCAGTCCTGTCGACCTCACGCTCGTTGGAGGGCGATGGCTGAAGAAATGATGATTAAATTTTTTTAATTGCAGGGTAAAGAATTTTTTTTATTGTTTATCATATTGTTCATGGGATCGAGCATCATACGGAACGAGCTCAGACTTGATCATGGATTGTACACTATTATGACCGTATTTTTATAGAAAGTCGTTCGGAAATGAATAAATCTCTTACCGCTTCTCTCGTATCCTCCGATCGCTTATCTCTGAATTCCTTCATCGTCAGAACTTCTTCCTCATCGACTGAAGAAGAGGTTGCGCCAGAGCAGAGAACGCATTCGACCTGCAATTATTTAATAAAAATAATTATTGATTCAATTTATTAACATTTTTAGCTCTCTATAGATACACCCACATTCTGTTTTAGTTTATTATAGATACATCCCACATTCTGATTTAGTTTTTTATAGATACATTCCACATTCTGTTTTAGTTTTTTTATAGATACATCCCACATTCTGTTTTAGTTTTCTATAGATACATCCCACATTCTGATTTAGTTTTTTATAGATACATCCCACATTCTGTTTTAGTTTTCTATAGATACATCCCACATTCTGATTTAGTTTTCTATAGATACATCCCACATTCTGATTTAGTTTTTTATAGATACATCCCACATTCTGTTTTAGTTTTCTATAGATACATCCCACATTCTGTTTTAGTTTTCTATAGATACATCCCACATTCTGTTTTAGTTTTTTATAGATACATCCCACATTCTGATTTAGTTTTTTATAGATACATCCCACATTCTGTTTTAGTTTTCTATAGATACATCCCACATTCTGTTTTAGTTTTCTATAGATACATCCCACATTCTGATGTAGTTTTTTTTAGATAGATCCCACATTCTGTTTTAGTTTTCTATAGATACATCCCACATCCTGTTATAGTTTTCTATAGATACATCCCACATTCTGATATAGTTTTTTATAGATACATCCCACATTCTGTTTTAGTTTTCTATAGATACATCCCACATTCTGTTTTAGTTTTCTATAGATACATCCCACATTCTGTTTTAGTTTTCTATAGATACATTCCACATTCTGTTTTAGTTTTTTTATAGATACATTCCACATTCTGTTTTAGTTTTTTTATAGATACATCCCACATTCTAACGATACATCCCACATTTCTTTCCGATCAAACAATTCCCGTCTGCATTCCAACCCCTATGCTGTCGCTTCTATTTAGCGATTCACTCTGCTATTTATACCGAATCGTACACTATTTTCTCATCCTCGCTTCGCAGCACACAGTAATTCGGTTGCACGTCTGGTCGTAGACAATTTCATTTGTCTGACTCTCTCCAGTTTACACACTCTCTAGATTAACTGGACAATGGAATAGTACGCCTGTTTGATTCCTAACCATCTTCTCCCCCCAAAACAATAAGGGAGCGCGCGCGGCTGAACAGTGCTTGTTCGTTTTCTGTTTGCTTTTCCGCTTGCTTCTGAGAAAACGAAGAGAGAGGGGGAGAACTTCTCCAATAGTCAGATCGTGTATGTGGTTTATGTGAAACTAAACATCATACAAATTGATCAAGAATTTGATTTCCACGTATTATGGGCATTCAAATTTGAAATTATGTACCTTAGCAAGCTCCCTCTTCGTCAGTACTCTCAGCAGGTTCCTGATCTTAGTGAGGAGGCTCAAGTTGGGACGGAACATCTGCGAGAGACGATCTGGCTTCTCGATGTTGAGAGCGCCCTCAGGGAAGTGGAGCATGCCCCTGAAAGGAGATCGATTGATGCTAATTGTGTCGAGTTTCGAAAATAGAATTCCCTGTTGATTCAAATTGAAGCCCTTTGATATGTTCGCAGTACACATTTGCGAGCGTTCTCTCCGATTCTTGAAACTCCCAATCAGTCTGCTCCAAACAACTTCGAGGAAACCAGAAGCCCGCAGTTATCTCGTTACACTTCTCTGCCTATTCTCGGAAATTTCGGCTATTTTCGATCAGAAAATCGATGAACAGTAGCATTTTCTTCTTCTTCTAACCCGATTACCACCCCGTCGACAGAGACTGCGCTTCCCTAATTGAGGTCAGCAACGAGTGATTAGATTAGAGATCAGGTTCCCTTGAGTGTGATGCGAGTTGACACGTGCGGGAGAGATGGGGAGAGGGAACTCCCAATCGCTCTATCGATTGATTGAGAGGAAAACACACGATAGCGCATTCCCTAGTCATAAACCATGGAAGATGAAAGAGAAGATGAGTGAGATCAAAGGGCGGACTGACCAAACGATGGCGAGTCGCGGAATTACGATCATTACGATGGGATCGCAGTAATCGACCTGATCACGCGTGAGAAGACCTCGACGAACGGCCATTTCGAGCACCTGAAAGTGTTTCTCATGAACTATTTTGAGTTTCCGGAAATCTCATCTTCTCATGATCTTCTTTTCGATGAGAGAAAGAGAAAACATGATCAGTGATCGATCGTATTCGATTATTTGTTCAGCTTGTTATGCCTCTCTGATCTAACAATTTATTACTATCGAATCGCTTACTTCCGAAAACAACACAGCAACATCCTGTTGTGCATCGTGCTCTAAGACGGTCTTGACGGGAACCATAGCTGAGACGTATCTGAAAGAACAAAATCATTTTTTGTAAACGTCTAAATTAATTGATTTGGACACTATTTCAATCCCCATTGTGCCGAACTATTCAAGTTATTAGGTATCGCAACGATATATCCCACTAGTATTTTGACACCAGATGTTTTTATACAAGAGAATATTCACGAGTTCAAATGTTCTACTCTAATCTACACGATCTCATCAAGATTATCTCCTTCAAGAGAACATAATTTACTCAAATAGACGACGGTTGTTGGCACGATGCCAATCTGTCTCGTGTTTTGATCATCAGCGAGATAATTTTATTTTTTGTGAGTTTCGAAAATAGAAAAAAAAACTGTTCACCTGAATTCAAACTCCGAGAAGAGATGGTCGAATTTCAGTAGGCTATCCTTAATGTGGTCCGTGTAGATGGAGGGGTCTCGAAGGGATTGATCCTGTACGATAGAATATTGATCGATAAATCGATAATGATGAATACCTTGAGCATATCCCTGAGGGAGTCAAGGTGCCTGGTCAGGTCTTTGGCTAGTGGTCGTATCAAATCACTCTCGTATTCATGATCGATGATGTTGGAACCGGCTGCGAGACACTGAAAATTGGATTTTTTACACAAAAGTATATTCTTTGCACTTTTGGCTGAAAGCAAAGCCTGCAGGCTTGTCAGACGTCTTCCATGTCAAAGTGTCATGTCTCCTCTCTCCCGACTAGAATCCCCACTGCCCCCACTTGTTTGTTTCGTTTCGTGCGATTCTTGGGATGGAAACCGCTCCAATTTAGAAGCGAAGAAGAGGAAGCCAAACAATGAGATCTCTTCCTCCATTTTCTTCCGCAATTTCCCCTCACGAGTTCGAGATTTTGCATCTAATTTAAAAAGTCACGAAGCAATGACGGCGACAGAGATCCATCATTTCCTCATCTCCTGACCCATCGTAAATCTTACCTCTGCACCAAACCAGAGTTGGCCCGGCAGTGAATCGTGGATGATTTCGTCCGGAAATTTGACGCGAAAATCCCGACAGGCTCGGTCGGAGTCGCGAGGATAGAGAGCGACCAGCATTTCACCTGAAAACAACAATTAATAATTCGTAATATCCTTTTCACATCATTAGTAACCACCATTCCCACATCACGTATCCTCAAGTGGTTTGTTTTCCATAATGAGTCACTGGCTGATACCATCACCCCAAACCCGTGGGAGAATCGCGTAATTGTTGTGCCCAATTGACAAAATTCCCATGGCTGTTCCCAGGGCGAGCTTTGATCCTTGGACCCTGGGTACTCGAGCAAGCTTCGATTCTGTGGCATAGTCATTGATAAGAAGAGAAAAGCTGCGCGCTGCGAAATTGTCCCACTTTCTCCTCCGGATGACTACAGCCCGATTAATTTCCGTAGGAGATGAGTATCAAGTACATCGCAAGTACACCATTCCCTTTCACTCGAGGACTGGCACGACGAATAAGGTATAAAGGGAGGAAAAGTGCAGTAACCAGCGACGGCATCCGGTAGCTAATCGCCCTTGCACGAGCACTCTCTCCATTCCCCACACTCTCTCGCCAATCAGCATTCCTTCTCATGCAAAAGCCCGCCTGCAGTTGTCAGTAATGCGGGAGAAAGTACTAGATCCATTCGTAAGTGCAGCTTAAGGCAAAGAGTGCGAGCCAGTGTGACTAATGGTTTCTGTCCCCATAGGGCAGCCATTTGGGGAGAAAGATGGGAAATAAGAAGGAAAAGAAGCCTCGCGCGCATAATTTTCTGAGTGCTATACGATAGCTTCCTGTTATCGTCTAGCTGAAACCTATCGCAAATTCGAAAATCGGGAAAGGAGAGACAGAGAGGGGATGGGCACACGAGCGAATCGACCATCACTCGACCTTCGGAAGTGCATTACCAGTTCTACGGGTACTAAAGAGAGTGAAAAATATATAATACTGACTTATGATGTGTAGTACTCGATCCTGAGCCAATCGTAGTTTGTTCACAAGCACATTGCATCTTTCTGGATCCCTTCTTCCATCGAATGAATCTAGCTCAGAAGCGATGTCGTTCAAGGACTCATCGGCGTAGAAAAACTGAAAAATATATTATTTTCTTCATTTCAAAACCCCTCGACCCCTTCCCGAATCATCCTTGACCAGTAAAATTGCATCATTCCCTCTGCTGACAGGCCATTCCTCCTTATCAGCCACACTTGCTCACCACTCTCTGTGAATCGATCGTGTTTTCCACGAGAGAGAGAGAGGGAAGGGAATAAGCCTAGCACATCACGAATTCATCATACGATCGTAAACAGACTGTACGAATCGTCTAATTTTGGGCCATGCAGCAGGGGTCTTATAATTCGAGAGAGGATGACTTCCCCATTCGTCTCTCAGAGACGAGAGATAACGTAAAATTGAGAGAGTTTTCGAAATTGCCATCCTCTACAGTCTGCTGCAGGCCCTGTTTACTCAAGCGAAGAGGTTGATTATTTACGCCCCTCGCACCCTCAAATTTACTGCCGCTGCTCGAGAGAGAAGAAGAATTACAGCACCGTTCCCACTGCCCATTCTCTCTCACATTCCTCACAATGGCCCGCAAATCGCGGGGTGTTGGTCAGGGGACTAGTTGTGTCTGACTCTCTCAATTTTGCCTGATCTCTAGGTCTTCTCTAAATGCCCCTGCATTAAAGGAAGCGGGGCTTGTTGTGGTGCGACTCACTAGGAAGCGACACTTTTTCGAGCGGGCCTTATACACAAAAGAGAGGCTGCGAGTATAAACAGGGTCGTTGTCCGATTTTGTACTCAAGAGAGACGAAAGAGCATAGGAAACTGGGAGTGTCCCTGTCCGCGAGATCTTTCTAGTGTTGAGAGGTGAGCAACGTGTTGTGAAATGCAATCCCAGCGACTTTTGTTTTCATGAATCGTGAAGTGATTGACACGAGTCTCTCTCACATTGCATTTCGCCCCGAGAAGAAACTGGGAGAAGTTGAAATGGATGGGGGAAACCGCCAATTTCCGTGCTCGCTTCACATCAATATCTATCCACTCAACGAGAAAAACGATGAAAAGGAGCCTTTGCGTCACTCGAGGTGAGGCTCGGTATGAGCTATGAGTGATAAGGAGCGAATTCTCCATTGAAAAATCTCAAATTTGAGCAGGAAATAAGAAATACCTTGGCTAGTGGCGACCAGTCATCCGGCCGGGGCTTGTTCATCAACTTTCGTAGCGATTGCATTACGGAGAAGGCTGAAATCGAGCAAAATTATCGTTTTTCGTGGAATTTACCAGTTTTTCGAGAAAATATCACGTTTTGGACAAACTCTCAACACGAACTGGCGGTTCTAAAATGAAGAAAGGAATGGGGTGCTGGAATGAGAAAGAAACACACAGACACATGACGAACATACGAGACAATGGGACACGAACGAATAACACTTGCAAAGAAGAGCGAGAGAGGAAGATCAGAGATCAAGATAGTGTTATGATGAGGGGAGAGGAAGGGGTCGAAGGGAGAGAAAGAGGGACAGATGATCCCCTCTGTGCCCGTATCGGATAGTCAGAAGAGGGAGAGGGGGAAGAAGAGGGAGAGGGCGGGGTCGGGCAGGGAATGGAAGGGCATTGGGTGAGAGAGAGATGGAGAGAGGGAGAAAGACATTGATACTGAATGGAACTGTCGTTCTCAATGGAGAGGTAAAGGGCAAACGGTAGGGAGAGAAGAACTCATCCAGGGAGAAAGTCGAACAAACACTTTACCCCTCTCCTCTCCTCCTTCTTACTCACTCGATTTTCTAGCACACCCAACCGATCGATCGATTCGAGGGGAAAACGAAAAGAGAAACACTCAATCTCGTCCACCTGCTCTTTACTCGTGTGTCTATTCTTCCATCCGTCCTTCCCCTTAATCGACGCCCCGCTCTCTCCATTCCACACACTCTCTCGCCCCAGAGTCCAATCCCCCCTCATCCGAGTGAGTGTCAACGAGAGAGAGATGGGAGAGCGGATTAAGCGGCGCTCATCATGGTAGCGATCACTCGTGTTAGAGAAGAGAAGAAAAGTTGTGAAAGCAGAAATGAGGTGCGAAGATTGCATCGATTGACTACACTAGTTTGTGGTCTCTTATTTGAATCAAGAAGAAAGCATGACAGAAAATGAGAAGAATACCTCGAAACCGAAACCAAAGTTATGGAACAACGAATCTGGAGAGAAATTTAAGTGAATCCACGATCTGATAACGTTCTCAGAGTGTGACAACAGAACGAAACGGAGTCCGTTGTGTGGAGGGAGAATAGAAAAGAAGAAAAAGAAGAAAACGAAGAACGGCAAAAACAGCCCCAGAACGGGCGGAAAAGAACGAATGCGCTCATGAGGAACGAACGAAAGTGTGTGTGTGCCGAAGGGTTCAAACAGGAAGGAAGAGTAGACGATATGGAGAAGGGAAGGGAGAAAAGAGCAAATATGGGAAAGAGAGAGGAGAGGAGAGCAATGCGAGCGCGTCACACAACACAAAGGACTTCCCTTTCTATTGTCAATGAGATGAGAGAGAGAGAGAGAGAGAGAGAGAGAGAGAGAGAGAGAGAGAGAGAGAGAGAGGAAAGGGTCTCGGCCAAGTTATGAAACGGGTTTGCAGTGATAGACTGGGGCTTTTTCTTGCTCACTTAATCGGCTCGCCGTAAACGCGTTAGCGGATTGCGGTTCTTGCTCTTCTATTTTCTCTCGACGTCACGGCAAAGTTGCCTACTCTGACTCTCTCTGCATTTCAATGCTCTCTCGTCGATAAGAGATCGTGCATAATTGAGAAAGTCCAAAGAGAGAAACATCTAAGGAAATTTCCATATGCTGAGAGAGAGGCGGAAATGATGAAAAGGCAGTGCTTTGTCAATGGTGTATACAGAAGCTATATGAGATGAATAGCCAGTTGTTTTCCAGATCTGTGATATTTGAGAGCTCCACTGCTACATTCAGAGAACTGAGTGGGAAGGAAAACAGAGATTTAATGATGAGAAGGTGATAATGAGGAGGAAGCTAGTCGATTCTAATGAGAACTAAGCGAAAAGGAGTGAGTCAGCCCCAGATTGGCCAAATTATGAGATGAATTCACAAAGGCGCCAAGTTGACTGAATAGAAGGAAGGTAGGAAGGAATGAGGGGGAGAGAGAGAGAGAGAGAGAGGAGGGAAGGAAGCAGGGGAAGGAAGGAGAGAGGGGGAAGAAAGGGGGAGGACTGTGTCCCCAGGCCTGTCCTTGACTTGCCCTTGCGAACGCGTCGATGGGGAAAAAAGTGCACACTCAAGACTCAGCTTTTCCATCCCGATGAACGCCAAGTTTAATCAACTCTAAGCTGGCAATCGCTCAATCAAAAATTAAAATACTTTAAAAAAATCCCACTCAAAAAAGTAACTTCGTTTGGACTCAGGGATGCTGCATCATCTGTGATTGTGTGCTCACCCTTGTTGAACAATCAACAATGTTTGCAGAATTTATGTGCTGAGGTGAAAAAAAGATACGAATTCGTCAGTTGGAAGCGAAACTGGGAAAAGAGGAGAGGTAACTGCGCTTTTCAGAAGGAGAAAACTCAATCTGAGAGGAAAACAGAGAGAAGAGGCAGGATTCTGACTACAGATGTGAACGGTGAAGTTGACGATGACATTTACCGGCCATCCGTACCGGCTCTCTCCAAAACTATCATGAGGAATCTATTCCTATTGTTTCTTCCTAGCAGCTTTCTGTCCTACTTTGAGCCTAGTTATGCTTCACTTCCTATGTCTAGTGAAGCACGCCTAATATCTACGATGATCCTTTCAGTAACACCAACCTATGTTTCCTTATCATATCATGGCTGCTCAAGCGCGAATGAATTGGAGAGATTGATAGAAGAGTCTGAGCTTGCAAGAGGAAACCATGGAAGCTTGTGCACTCCATGAAAACACTGAGGGCTTCACTTCAGTTATTCCATCTAATGAAAGAGGAAGAAAGGGAGCTAGTATTGGCCTGATGAATGATGAATGAATAAAGGGGGCAAAGACTAGCCCTCAAATGAGCGGGATGCACGTTTTTGGCCCAACTCTCTGATATACGACCGCTTTTTATTGGCCAATGAATACGGAAGGCGCCTTTTATGCTCTCAAAGAAGTGCGGGCTACAATTCGATGGAGAGAAGTCGGGGAAGTACCGTAGTAATTGGAGTCTGAAGGAGTGAGAAATGGGTTTGAAGAAGAAGATCTGGATGAATTGTAAAGATGCTCTCTAATCAGGAAATTCAAGATATGGAAGTCAGACGCTACGAGGAAGTAATCTCATGTAAGATAGCAAGCAGCAAATGAGCTTCCGGTGGCTATTAGTAGTTAGGGAAGGCTAGAGAAGTAATAGAGAAGGAATCATCCGGAAATTGGTGGAAGGAAATGAGTTGTATAGATTGAATGAGGGGAGGGAAAACGACTGGTTCAGCCCTGCATTGTACTGTGAGGAGGAAAGGAGATGATCAGAGGGCGAGGCGGCTATAGCCATTTGATGGCACCGCACCACATAAACAACAGGCGCCGTAGTATGTTGCTGTGGCAGGAGGAGCACAGGGGCAAATGGAGGAGGCAAGTATAAACATGTGGTGGGAAGGAAGAGCGGAGGGAACCGGTATACGGGCACTGTCCCTCGTGGGGAAAGGAGGGAGAGAAACAACCACAAAAAGGAGCGCGAAGGGAAGAATAATTCAAAAGGTCAAAAACGCATCGAGAGCAATCGATGGATGATCAGTAGTGCCTATTGGTCGTCGTGGATCCACGGCCAACAACAAATTACGCCTGCCGTGATGCGATTACTCCACATTAGTGCGAAAAGACATAAAGAAGGCAACCAGACAATCGAAACGAATAATCGTCTACGACTCTCAGACTGGCACTCAGACTGAATGCCCTTCTAGCTTTCTATTTCCTTTCTCTCTCGCAGGTTTCCTATCCACTCGAGAGTCTAATCTAATCTACTGCCGAATCAGCAGAGATGAGAAGAGGAAGAGAAGAGTAATCGGAGAGAACCGAGAATGCTAATTGTATGACGTCACTTGATTTTGCGATTCATCTAGGAAGAGTTCGCTCATTTCGGCGGTGAATCAACCATCTATTCATGAAAATTGATTTGTTTGAGAGAGGGAAATGTGAGTTGGCAGGGAAACTAGGCATCGTCAGCTTATTGAATCGAGTTACGGAAGCACAGAGAGTGTTTGGCAATTTTGAAGAAGAGTGAATGCCTAATGGCGTCTTTAATGAAATGGGATGGGATAGATGAGATGAGGAATGCAAAAGAGAAGCTGAAGAAACTCAAAGGGACGTTACGATTCCTCCAACCCAGCCACGCTCAGTCAATTTGAGGCGAAAATAGTCAATTTCGCGAGAAAATATCATTTTTAGCAACTTTTAATGAGCGTGAATGAGCGAGAGGAGTAGTTCACACAACAGAAAGTGATTGGGAGTGATCAAAGGGCGGTTATCTCTTGGTCTATCTCTTCTCTCAGCTGACCACTCAATCGTCATTCGATCACGTGCTAGTGAGATAGAGGAACCTCGTTGATTTCTTGCCCCGCACTTGATATTGCAAAACCACTCGAGAAAGCAATTAAGAAGGGGTGAAGAAACCAAAGAAGTGCATTGAAAAGCTCAAGTAGAGTGCACAAACCTGGCAGTCTCAACAGGCGGGCGTCGTAGGCGTATGGCAGGCGCATATACGACATTCGGTCGGGTGCGGGGCGGTCGTCTCTTCACCCGACAGAGCCGATTCTCGTCACCAACTCATGCAGCACACTAATAGAGGGAGGAGGGGAAGTGAATGAGGGGAAGGAAGGCACAGACGGGGATTTCGTGGGGCTCAAGAGACAGCCGCTTGAGGGGCGCCACGGGACACGGGAGTGAGTGAGTGTGCGCCCCCTCGAGAGACTGAGCCGCGACGCGTGCAACGAACGCGTCGCGGCCGCGCCAGGGCGAGCCAAATACCCGAGAGCGAGAGAGAATGGCCCTGGCCTAACCTTTGCTCGCGCACGCCTGTTCACCCTTGTGAGGGTTTGGATGGGGCTGTGCTGTTTGCTAGTGACTGAGAAGTACTGGAGTCCCTTGGATTCCCTCGAGAGCACCTTCGCTCTCTTTCACTATTATTGTTTTCGCTTGTGCGCTCGCTCTAGTTGTACTCTTCTTCCATCTTTCCTATCGTTTATGATGTGTTTTTCGCGTGAACCCCTGCTGAGAGGCTGAAAGTTGGTTCATTCCTCCTATTTCAGGCGATGATAGGCGGTCTCTTCGTCTACAATCACAAGGGCGAAGTGCTCATCTCGCGGATCTACCGGGATGACGTAAAGTGAGCCAATCACCCTCTTCCAATCCTGTTTTGGCGAGTCGAGAGCGGTGGATTTGCTATCGATTACGAGATTACGCGTGTGCCCGGGAGCTCATGCATTTGCGATGGAATTACTCGGATATTCAGGATGCAATTGTGAAATTTCAGCCGCAACGCCGTCGACGCTTTTCGAGTGAACGTCATTCATGCCAGGCAGCAGGTACGCTTTTATATGTTCAATTTCGGGCCTTGAAAGAGAATAGCCAATCAATCCGTTCCATCCCCTTTCACTTCCAATCCACTCTTAGCTTTCATTGTCTCATCTCATCGGTTTCCTCGGGGCCAATCTCTTTTTGTGTCTTCCTCTCCCGTCCCGCTTCAATTCTTCTTCCTTCCTTCTTTCCTTTCTCTCCACGAACTCAACCATCGATTTCCGAAAAGGCGCGCAAGCTGTGTGGGGAGAGGAGTACTCGGCCAGGCATTAGAGACCCCCAGAAGGGAGCCCGGAGGGATGATTGAGGGAGGGAAGGGAGGAGGAAACGTACCAGTGTGTGTTGACACAATCTAGATGAAAAGAGGGGAATCTTGACAATGGTTTGCTTTCTTGAATCGATACTGTGATACAATTCAACGATCAAACGACGAGTCTTTCCATTATGCATGCTGAGGGAAAGCGAGAGATCATTGGAAGTGAAGAGAGCCAGGCTGCTTGATATTCGGTCCATGGCCTCTTTGACAGATGTAACTGCATAATGATTGATGAGAGAGGGTAGGGAGAGGGTAAGAAGCCACTCTGGGAAAGCGGATATCCTCTAATCCGAAAAGGACACGTTTCACTCTCCGTTCCTCTTCTCTTGGGAGAGAATGATACTCTAATCGGTTGAATACGACCTGTTTCCTGTACAATTGACGTTGATATTAGTCACCTTTTTTTTTAATTACACAGCGCAACATGCAAATCGATAAGATGTTCGTTGAATGGGTTATCTGAACCTATTTTTATGGAGGTTTTGTTAGAAACGAAACTGGTTTCAAACTATTTATATGTATTGGTAGTTGAATATACTATAAAGAGAAGGTGTTGTCTCAATAAGAGTGGTTTACAATTAAATTGACTACAGAAGCAATCAAACATCAAGTAATTCGATTGCAGGTGCGGAGTCCCGTCACGAACATGGCTCGCACGTCATTTCTGCACATCAAAAAGGGAAATCTGTGGATTTGTGCGGCTACCCGGCAGAATGTAAACGCGGCCATGGTAAGAAGTTACCTTTTAAAACAAATCAGTTTTCCATCAACTCCTTCAACTCCGTAATGAAAGGGTTCAAAAATGCTCGAATTTTTCCACAAAAGACAACGATTCACCTTTTGCTGTCACATCAAGAAAATGTTCCACCAAGATGTGAGAAGGGAATGGTTGTCAAACACGATATTCCAAAGCAATTCGAAATTCTCTTCTTCGTACACACTCATTTTGATCAAATTTCAGGTGTTCGAGTTCCTCACTCGATTTGCTGACACGATGCAGTCGTATTTTGGGAAGTTGAACGAGGAGAATGTCAAGAACAATTTCGTGCTCATCTATGAATTGCTGGATGGTTAGTTGTTGCTTTCCTTACAAGACATTTCCAAATGCAGTGACTGTGGGACACCGTCCCTAGGAACTTGAAGAGTACCCTGTTGTTGTCACAACCTGAGTCAACCTGGGAGAGATCAGATAAGGCAGAGTGCAGGTCACTGCCCTTTAGATGTCACACTCTGGTGGAGGGTCGATCGCAAACAACAAGATGGGTCAAGATGGTTATCAATAGACTTTGGGAATTATTTATTCCGTCTAAATATGTTCAATTGTTTCATAGGACCTCTAGCCATTACGAAGTGCAGTCCAAAATACAAACTCTCTTTCAGAGATCCTCGATTTCGGCTATCCGCAGAATACGGACCACGGCGTTCTCAAGTCATTCATCACTCAACAGGGTGTCAGGAGTGCGGTGAGTCCATTGAATTGAATTGAATTTGGTGGATGAATAAAATTGAAGAATGGAAAACACAAGAAAACCAGTTCTTTTCGTTGCCTCGGATGAAAACATATTTTCCACTACTTCAAAGGATAATTGCTTGTAGTTTCGTAAATAATTGTGCAAAATAGATCGATGGTTTAATTAATGTTATTTTGTAGGAGCAGCAAACGCCAATAGGAGGTGGTGGGGTAAGCTGAATGTCGTGACAATTGTGAAATGTGTTGTGTATGGTCATGCAAATATAGTTTATCTCCTGACTACCGTATCCTCATAGATCTAATATGTAAACAGTTGGTAGAAATCTGGTCTGCGTAGGAGTAGAACAAGGATACGGTAGTTAGAATGCAAAATACGATTTTTAAATCAATAAATCGATAATTTGCAGTCGAAGGAGGACCAATCGCAGATCACTAGTCAAGTGACAGGCCAGATCGGATGGAGAAGAGAGGGCATCAAATACAGAAGGAACGAACTCTTCCTTGATGTTATTGAATACGTTAATCTGCTCATGAGCCAGCAGGGTACGTTAATGTCTCAGTTATTTTTTTATTAATAAATTAAGAATATAAACTAATTGATTAAGTAATTAACTATCTTACTCTGGAAACAGTGTGAGCTGGTCATTCTAAGAAATTTAAGAATAATGGGAAGCTGCAAAACTAGTTGATTCATTATTTTTTATGTTAATTTGTTTGATTTATTCTATAAAAAATGATCAATATCAGGCCAAGTCCTCTCTGCTCACGTCGCTGGGAAGGTCGCCATGAAGTCATATCTGAGTGGAATGCCCGAGTGCAAATTCGGAATCAACGACAAGCTGACACTCGAGGGAAAGGGAAAGACCAGCGAGGATCCTGCCAAGCAGTACCTTTATTCTTTTTTACAGAAATCAATGTGATTTATTGGTTACATACCATCGTATACGTGTATAGAAACTATAAGTTAGATGAAAAATCAATTATTGTTGCATGGAATAGGATAATGCCACAATTAGGTTATTTGAATACATTCAATGGGAAGGTTTTTGCCTTTTTTTATAAACTTAAATTCATTTTATTATTAAATTTTGCAGAGGCCGGGCCGCCGTGGCCATCGACGATTGCCAGTTCCATCAGTGCGTGAAGCTAACGAAATTCGAATCGGAGCACGCCATTTCATTCATTCCACCCGACGGAGAATACGAGCTCATGAGGTTCGTCGGGGTAGCATAATTATGATCAAACCCTCTTGATTTTGTATGATCTCTCATCTGCTAGAAAGACAACGAGAAAGAGTAAAAGTACCACCTTTATCACGGGCAAACTTGATCTAATGTAGTTAGGATGACTCCAAAAACAAATTCGAATGAGAAAATTTCGACCGATGGAAATCACGAGCTAATGAGGTTGGAATCACTTCCTACTGAATGGTCATTCTCCGGTTATGCTTCATGATAGAGTAGGAATGGGGTTAGTGCCAACGCTGATGAAGCGAATTGACGTCATTTCATTCATTCATCCCGACAGAGAATACGAGCTCACGAGGTTTGTTGGATTAAAGTAGAGATACCTTCCAACATGAAGACTGGCCTCGCGGCAGAATACATTTAGGCCGTCGGGTGTTAGAGCGAAGTGATTCTAGTATGAATTGGAATTTGCAAGTTTCTGAACAGTATTTTCTCAAAGACCCCTTAGGAAGTGATTCAGTCAGTGACGCTGATATACGCAGAATATTCTGCAAAGCATATCAGTGATGATTACTCCTACACGTAAACGAAGCACATAATTTGCGAGATTGCATTACTGATATCATCCGTAGTTTGCTTCCCTGTCAATAGTCGCTATTCCGGGGATGAACACCCATTTATAGACACCATTTGCAGATACCGTACTACGAAGGATATCCAGCTACCGTTCCGAGTCATTCCACTCGTCCGAGAGGCGTCTCGCAACAAAATGGAAGTGAAAGTGGTCGTCAAGTCCAACTTCAAGCCCTCGCTTCTCGCTCAGAAGATCGAGGTTGGGCCCAATCCTTACTTTGAACTTTTTGCCGGATTTTGAATCCCCGGAACCGATTCAGCACGAACCCCTTCATAGAATAGCTTGGGCAGTAAACAAACTGCCTTCCAGCTACAAGACTGAATACAATCCTGATTCATAGCAGGAGAGATGTGTGAAATGATTCCATATCAAGTCTGTGCTAATGCGAAGGAAAAACAATGTTTGCTATCATCTTCCTGCTTTTGCATAAATAAAAAATAATGATGCAGTAATACATTGATCTGCATGGACAAAAATAACATAGATGTACCGTATACTGGGTGTGCATGAACATCTTAGATACATCATTGATGAATAGCCCAAGCGATGCCCTCTTTCAGGTCCGTATTCCCACTCCACCGAACACTTCTGGAGTCCAGCTGATCTGTATGAAGGGCAAGGCCAAGTACAAGGCAGGAGAGAATGCGATTGTGTGGAAGTGAGACTTTTCATCACTTTCCGTTCTCTTTGGAAGCTGTTCATCCCTTCTCTACACAGAATGTTGATGGCTTAGCATCTATCTCCCTCCTAGTTCTTTGGCATACGTTTCAGCATGCATTTTTAGTTGGAAACTATGAATGGAGAGAGATGAGGACCACTCGTCATAGTTAATAAACTTGATGAGCGCTAGTCTGCAGAAAGTGTTTCGGTCTAAAGCCAATGATCATTTTGCATGGAAATACCTCTTTGAGTTTGGATCGACAACAACTTTGACGAAGTTCATGATTTTCAGGATCAAGCGAATGGCTGGGATGAAGGAGAGCCAGATTTCGGCCGAGATCGATTTGCTTGCAACTGGAAACGAGAAGAAGAAGTGGAACAAGCCGCCCATTTCCATGAACTTTGAGGTACTTTTGCAACATTTTCCACTTATTCTTCCCAGAAAAAGCTGAAAGGTCACCCTGCAACATTTCTCAAACATAATTAACTTTTTGCAGGTGCCCTTCGCTCCTTCCGGTCTCAAGGTCCGCTATCTGAAGGTGTTCGAGGCCAAGCTCAACTATTCTGACCATGACGTCATCAAATGGGTCCGATACATCGGCAGATCTGGCCTGTACGAGACTCGATGCTGAGACCCGCCCGCACTTGCACATAACTTGTCCCCCTTAGATAGAATTCTGATCTGATTCTCCTCATTCCGCATCATCTTTTGTAATGTCACTTGAACAAGAGAACAAGCAGAATGAGGAGAGCCAGGTTACCCCATCCTAGTTAGCTTAGAGTATATAAATAGGAGAGAGTATACTGGCTTGATGAGAGACACTATTAGTTGCCATCCCCCGTCGACGCAATAATTTCCCTCTTGTGGCCAAGTCTTATCTGTCTAGGCAGATGTTTATAACTTTTTTTTGTAATTTATTGTAGGAAATTCCCCTTGCATTTATTCTCAAACCGAACACATTCCGATACGACCCACCCTGCGATTCGCTTCTCAATCACGCCCATTCTTCTCAGTAACTTATCTTATTCCGTTTTCATAGGCTGATTATTCAAAAGTGTCTAATTATTCGTGCAGTATCAGTGTCATTAGCTGTCCCATTGACTACAGAGACCATTCCACAATTGATTGCCAAGATGCTATTCGCCTGCTGAGATTTTATTTATATTTGCATAATTCTCCCAGCCCCGACAAATTTCACTTATATAGCGGTTGTGCATAAGTAGCTAATCAAGCATAAACAATGATAATTTTCCCGAGGATTCTGTTAGAACACCAAAAAATCAG
>LS501153.1:71104-124284 GCA_900490845.1 Pristionchus japonicus | reverse complement strand
TTTTTTTTTTCAAGCAGAAGACGGCATACGAGATATTTACCGTATCTTCATCCATTTCTTGGAGACAAAATGGTTTTCTATCCAAAGAAGCGTGATTAGCCTCCCATTCATGCTCCTACCTCATAATATTCATTAGGGTACGTTCAAGCGGAAATATATTCTGACGCAAACGCAAACTTCATTCGCTCATCTTGACATTACAGTAGTTTTGTAGGCTTCAGAACCAGAAATAGTCAATCACACTTGTCAATTTACTGTTCAAGGTTTGTAGCTAGTTCTAATTTATCGCGGTTGTTTGTATTGTGGCATTGTCTGTTATCGAACACATATTTCGCATAGACGACCTTGCTTCATTATTCTTCCCATTTACTCTTATTATCTGTACTTCTACTAGTAAGGCCAGTGCGTCTAAACGTACTTGATCATAACACTGATCTGATCACTGGCCTGCTGTAGCAGGAAGCAACAATAATGTTGCTTTCAGCAGTAAAATTCAAATTGTCGCTACAACAAGTCGTTTTATAAGCAGTTTCTGCAGGATTCTGATCAGCTAACAACGTGATTCTCAACCACGCATTTGCAAAAAAAGAGATCCGGATACAAAGTCGAGTATATAATCAGCGGATCGCATCATAGCATCGTCATCTCTAGTTTTCCAGCTTTGTTCTTGAACCCACACGCCTACCGTGTCATCATCAGGCCTATTCTCGCCCCTAATTTCTCTTCGAACTCGCTTTTCCCGATGCTATTATCGTTGTTTATTACGTGTTGTTGCTGTTGCTTCACCAGAATAGCAAGAAGTACGACACTGGGTACTTGTGGAGTTTACCAAAAGAGTGTCTATCCACCATCCACCCCGACCACCAACCCTGCTTATGGTAATACAAATTATAGAATGAGTGAAACGCAACCATTCTTCCAGGAAACTCCAGAAGTGCCCGTTACTGTTGGTGATCGGCTGTTCTTTATACTTGTCAGTGAGCAGAAAGAGCCGTTTTTGTCGCATCATAACAAGAGTGCTTCCGTGGAACAAGGAATGGCATCACTCCCTCACTTCCCATGCCTATGAGATGATATGACTATTTCGGCTCGTCCTGTGGTTATAAGCGCTCCTTGCAACCACCGTTTCTCACATTACTTGTTCCTTGGTACGTGCCTGCAACTTATGGAGTTATATGCGTTTTGCTTTCCCTTCGGGGGCGTCTAAGGCGTTCAAAATAGCCCCCATGGTCACCGAAACTCTGGCGAGCGCGCGCTCTTTCGACGAGTGGTGGTGCATGATCTATGCGGGGGGTTTCCGGGTCAGGTATATAAGCCACGTGACGCATAGAAATAAGTCTCCCCACTCGCTACCCCCGCAACGGCGCCTATAGTATGCACAATAGTATGCACAACCCCAGCTGGTTGGGTCTCGATTCCATTGTCTTGTTGTCTCCCTTAATCCGGTTACGATCGTGCCAGAAGTCTGTTTGACGGTTCCTGTAACGACATTATCAGTTCTAGCATGATGCTAGGATGATGTGGGCTAGTGCAAACTGTCTCTGGTCTCGTGTGGGAAAAGTGATGTTATGCAACAAGCTGGCCCTTCTTCTTCTCACGAATATCCTCTTAACTAGGTGATGATGTCGCATAGTAAGCACTTCCTTTGGTCTGGAGAGAAATGATGATATCTACGTCTGAGGTTGGTCATCATTACGGTAACTTGTAATGCCATTCGTGACGCTTCGCCTCTGTAATAAGAGCAGTGCCTGTCATTGCTCTTCGCTCTTGTCATCTTCGATCTTTCGATGATTCAGATACCGTATTTTCTGAGCTTATTCCAGTGATTCTCATCACTATCGAGCTGTAAGAGCAGATAGCAAACTCCTCTTCAAGCTCCTTAGGCCCTGCCACGAATCGTTACCGCTGGCTACCCGTGCCAAACATGCATTGAGCCAATTACCTGCCCTCCAAAAGTGTTAGAAGTCTTCATCCACTTCCAACGTCGCCTCTTAATTGATTTTCGCATAATTGTTCTGATGTTAAGGGGATGCATCTCCTCAGCCTATCATATCTAATTAAACATGGCTTTTCCTCTAAATTCGTGCAGCTTGCCAAAACTTCACTGCTTCCTAATTCAGGATAGTCGTTTATGAGCAAAACAATGGCTAACCGTGGCTGTTTTCCGTCACAAGCCATCCTCCTTGATCACCGTCCATTCATTCCCTTCTCTCTTCACCATTTCATCCTCAGGCAATGCGTGCGAACCCTCGCTTTCGTCGGTAATAATCTGTGATCAACGAACTTCTCGTAGAGAACGCAAAACCGTCAACGCCAAAGATCGAGTACAACTTTTTTGTCCTCCTGTTCTCGTTAGTACAATGATTTCGGTATTCATTACCGTACCTGACTCGCAGTTCCTTCTCTCGTTTCTGAGAATCGCATACTGAGTTGAATCAGGCTAGTACCCACAGTGTAGTCTCTTCGTGCACTGTCCGACCTTTTTATCACGATGTTCCAGGTTGACTTGTTACGACTTCGGACTCTTTATCTGCTTTATGGCTCTGTTTGATGTCTCTTTCCAACTCGCGACCCCTTCCGCATAGTGTTTGCCTGCTGTGGCGCCGTAGGCGAAACGTGCCCATTTATTATCCGCTGCATCTTGATCGTGCCCATTTGTTTGCAGGTATGATGTTTTTCGGAGATGTTGAGGTGTTGTTTGCGGGGTGGCTGGGCCATGCAAGTATGGCTCCTTCCTCATGATAGAGATCACTCGCTTCAACCTCGTGTTATTCTGTCACACCCCTGTCTAGGTCACCGACTCGCATCTCCATTATCACCTCATTAGCGCCTTTTGTTCTTCATTCCTGCCGTTCTGCTTTCCATTTCGTCTCAATTATTGATGGAGATGGACTACGGTATCCTCTTTTAGATGGACTACGGTACCCTCTTGAGTCTACTCGCCCTAACAAGTCCAATCCTCACTGCGCCCGTTGACTACTACGGACCAGAGTACGATAATGTGCCCGAGATCGAGCTTATGGATGGTGAGAATAGTTGGTTTTTCCGAAAAGTAATTAATTTTAGAAAACGACGAAAATATGATGTTTTTTATCAGGTCCGATGCTGAACATGCGAACTCCGAGAGCCACAATTGATGCAGTAAGCAATGTACTTGGACGGCTCCCGAAATGGGTTAGTTCCAGTACGCAATTAATAATTCATCGGGTTCTCATACACCGAAGAAGGGACGTTCTGGTTATTGTTTGTGTGTCTTCTCTGGATTTTTTGGATCATCTAACTGTATTTCTCCATTGCTTCTCTTAGATCACGATCTGATGACATTGTTTGATCAAATTAGCCAGATTGCGACTGAAACTGATAAAATCAGGCCATTTCAACCTCTCAATCAAACTGGATTGTTTGTCTTCGTAGTCGTTAACGAGCCAGCTTTCTGTGTTGACAATCTCGATACAGAATTGATTGTGTAATCAAGGATGAAAAGGGAAGAATCTGATGGGAGTATGGGGCACTAGTGGAGTTCGTCGGTAGAATGGATAAGTTTCACAAATTCGACCAATTTGATTCCCTACGCAACGTTGGTGGCCGGGGTGGATGGTGGCTGCCGGTGAACTTCACAAGTACAGAATATTGCAGGTATCCGCTGAATTCGATTCCATCGTCATCACTGGCGGAAATGAGCGGCTTTCCGAGGGTTCAGCCCGGTTGACCGGAACGGCAAACGGAGTTCAAGTGGAAGCAACCTCTCCTGTCGATGCACTCTACGCTATTCATGTGGGTTGAATCAGTCCAATCAGTTTCATCAGTCCACTGGAACCAGTGAATCAGTTGAGTTGGTCCCCGACAATCCAACTAGTCTCTTGGCAACTTGAACACTTCTAAGGTCACTGGAGGGGAAGGGAGGACAAAAGCCGTGGGCTGAAGTAGTGCCTTATCCTCTGTGGCTTATAGGATGAGCATGACGATTTGAAACAAAAGCCGTTTGAAAAGGCGAAGGGGGCGAGAATCATGAGTGCACATCAGCGGAAGGAAGAGGTGGAATGGGGAAGCGAGAGGGCGGAAGAGGTTGAAGACTGAAGCATGTGCATGTGTAATGAAGTAGCGAGATGTTCCTATAATCGATAGCTTAATTCAGGCTTATCTCCGAGAATTCTGCGGCACAATGATCTCATGGGAAGGCCAGAACCTCCCGATGGCTGGAGATTGCATGAGACCAAAGGAGTTCGAACGAACATTCAAATCTCCAAAGTAAGATCCCCTCCGTAATTCCGCAACCGTAATTTAGATGTGTTTCAGGGTTCGATACTTCGGAAACCCGTGCACGTTCTCGTATTCGTTCGCCTGGTGGGATTGGAGTCACTGGGAGAGATTCATCGACTGGCTCGCACTGAGTAAGAATGAGGAAATGACTCGACGCTAATCATATATTCAGGCGGATTCAACATGGTTCTCGCTCCTGTGGGTCAAGAGGCAATCTGGGCTGAACTGTGGAGCGATCTCGGAATCTCTCAGAAAGGATTGAATGAATTCTTCCCCGGACCGGCCTATCTCGCATGGTATTGCAACCTAATCCATTGATTGGGAACTGAACGGCATTCAGGCATCGAATGGGCAACGTCCAAGCACTGGGTGGATCAATGACTCTCGAATATCTCGAATCTCAACTGAATCTGAACAAGAAGATCGTCAAGCGTTTGACTGACCTCGGAATCGTGCCTGTGCTTCCCACTTTTGCCGGATTTGTTCCGAAGGAGTTCGAGAGGTAACCTCTAACCTCTTGTTGGATGAAACCCAACTGCTTCCAGAAAGTTCCCTGGTCTTCGCTTCCTCCACAATGCTTGCTGGAATAATCTGAATGAGACTAACAGCTGTACCTCTTCCCTTCACCCGGAGGAACCAGAGTTCAAGAAGATTGCCAATGTGTTCATTATCAAGGTTCGGGAAGTTCTCGATTCCGGCCCAATTCATTGTCGAATTCAGCAAAAAGCCATCTACGGTGATGTCACCGATGTCTACTCTGCCGATCCCTTCAATGAGAGCCCTCCTAAGGATCTTACGGTATGATAGTGTGATGAGTTTCACGAGTATTTCAGAGCTTTACATGCAATCAAGAAATTACAATAATTCAGGATGAGGACGTGTCCGCTATGGCCGAATCGATCTTTGAAGGATGCGTGCTGGGAAATAGCAGATGCGTTTGGTATGACTGATTCTCTAAGCAATCAATCATTTCGTGTCTCAGGCTCCTTCAATCCTGGACATTTGCGTACGATTCGTGGAAGAAGTCATCAGTGAAGTCCTTCCTCACTCAAGTTCCGAGAGGACGCATGCTCATTCTCGACCTTCAGGCAGAGAATCGGCCTCTGTACAAGTGAGAATGCACATAAGAAGAAGCTACAGAGTCCTTGCAGGGAATTCGACAGTTTCTACGGACACTACTTCGTTTGGTGTTTGCTCCAGAACTTCGGTGGCAATACCCAGATGAGAGGAAATCTCGGCAAGCTCCATGAGGTACTTTAGGGTCAAGTTCATCTTTCAAAGCCTTAATTGTAGAACTACCGTTCTGCTCTTGCTTCCGAGTCTTCAATGGCGGGATTCGGACTGACGATGGAAGGCATCAATCAGAATTATGTCGTGTACCAATATCTCATCGACCTGGCATGGACTGAGAAGGAGCTGTTTCCTCATGAATGGTCAGGTTTTGCTCATTTCTAAGCGAAAGAATTAATAAAAGAACGGTTGAGTATCAAATGACTGAACAAAACATCTATTTGATGAACTGAATATCATTTCATGTCGGAAATTGTAAACTATTCTCTCATCATGACCTATTTATCGAAAAATTGTCAGGATCATCAGTTACGCTACTGCTCGCTTCGGTGTCCGATCGCCTGAGATGATCAGGGCTTGGAGAATGCTCCTTGCAACATTCTACACTCAAGTACCCTTCGAATACGACCCGTACGACTTGCTGGATGTCAGTTTCCCTTTCTCTGGTTCGATTCCGACAGCTCGGTACAACCCAATTGAAGAGAATGATTAGTTTCTCCTTCCAGAATGCCGAAATGACCGAACAAGAGCAGCGTCGGGAGATCTTCCTCTACTTCCGTCCCCAGTTCTCTCAGAGAATCAAGGTTCGTTAATCATTCTCCAATTTCTAAATCAGACTCCCTTCTCAGTACTGGTTCCCAACGGCGTTCCTCGACAAACTGGCCAATGCCTTCACTGTACTCAATCGTACTCTGGGAGCAAATGAACTGTTCAGGTTTGATCTTGTGCTTTTATAGTAGCGAAAAGAGCCGCGTTGTGCCTATTTATTACTAATTAGGCCTGATTTGTGCCTTTGTAGCCTCTCGGTTTGTGGTAATCAAGTCCGATTTCCAGATTGGACTATGCCGATGTCATGCGTGAAGTGCTGCAGAACAAACTGAGCAAGCGGATCGAATTGTGGGTTTTGTGGCCAGAATTAGCACGGAATCTCTTGAATTTTCTTCATTTCTTCCATTTGTAGCGTCAACAACGGCTACTCGCTGCAAGACCAGTCAATGATGAAGAAGGGCTGTGCCGAAGTGGAAGGGCTCTTTGATCAACTGGACAAGAATGAAGTACGCAACCTAAGGTACTTGTTTTCCCTGACTCTTTTCCTGGACTCGTTATCACCTGATTGTTATGGTCCCTGATAGATCTTTCCCTTCTTAGCTCTCCTGCCCTTTCCTTGACTACTACGTTCCCTTTACGTCAACGGTGCCTGATTGAGCGAAAGTTCGCTTATTGCCGATATTGGGAAAAGTGCGAGCCTCGTAGTACAAACAAGGGCCTGATTTGATCTTATGAGGAAAGATTAGAAGCGTTCGTGCCTGGTACCCTGAAATTACATTTCCTCACACAACTGAAGCTAACATGCTGCACAAACTAACGTCAGATTGCACATCGCATTCCGTACCCCTCAGTGGACCCCAAAGCCCTGATATTACGCTTTAGGGAAAACATTCCGCCAAATTACGTGCTGCTCTGACTTGTAGTTCTCGTACCACTCGGTGGAAGGAGCGATATTACACTTTTGGAAAACATCGACGCGGTACTAAATTGCTTATTGCAGTGACTGGATCATCATGGCACGAGAGGCGGCGAGGCCCAAGTCCGAAGCCGATGTCTTCGAGAGACAAGCAATCAACCAGCTGACCCTCTGGGGTCCGACTGGAGAGAATCCAGACTATGCGAGAAAGGAGTGGTCCGGATTGATTCGCAAGGTACGAAAGAGGTTCTGGAGACCAGAAAAACGATGTATTTTAGTACTACGGCAAGCGCTGGGCTTTCTTCTGCGACGTCATCCAGTCTGGCGTAAGATACAACCAGAAGAAGTTCGAAGAGAGACTTCTCAATGAAGTCGAGCTCCCTTTCGCTCATCTGTAAATTATTCTTATAATCCTTTACTCCCGCTAGCTTTTACTCCATGCTTTACTCCCTGCATTCTATACCCCCAATGTATTCGCAACAATTTCGTAATGTACATTTGATCTCATCCCTCGAATTCGTTCACCTTCCGATCTCATCACAATTACTCCCTTCCACACTAGCAGTTTGACATTAGGCAGAGCTGCTCGTCACCTTGTTTCTGTCTCTGTCTGTGTGATAAAACTGTGTTCACGTGACAAGCGAGAGATTCTGGAGAGAGAAGAGGAAGTCAAATCCCACTCTCTTCTTTTGTCTTCGTGTGAGAATCCGTGGGCGAAATGCCACGAGAGAAGAAAAGCAGTCCTCCCTCTCCTGCAAACGTTACCCGACAAGTGTGATTCGAAAAGCACTTGAGCGAAACCGAATCTACTCTTTTTCAAACGAAAAAAAACACGTTTCACCCAGACAGCACGGATCTTTGTTTTCTCCGCCTACGCTGTTCAAAAGAAGCCAGACAACCAGCGCAGATCCGTAATTATTACTTCCAATGCTGGTCATGAGATTCGGAAGTCATGAGACGTTCTTGCTCTTCCGTTTCCGGTCCAGAGAATCGGAAGGAAGACACAAAGTCCATTGTGTTTTTCGGTGTGAATGGGGGCGTCTCGGGGAAATGTCAACTCGAGATACTGAGTGCATCCGTGCCATTCATACGAGGATGTTCAAGCTCTCTTCATTTCGCTTACTAACTCGCCTCTCGGACCATAGAGGAAGTGTGAGTACGCAAGAGATGAGAGTATAACTCGAAGACACATATGTAGTGGAGCGGAAACGAGAGGAGTGAAACCGAACCCGGAGAGAGCTTCGTCTGCGGTTCGGAGTGAATTGGGGATGAGTACAACTATCGCCTTGCCTTCCGGGAGAAACATGAGAACGCACTATAGGTGGATTATCGAGCAACCTTTGCAAAGTTTACCCTAGAAGTGTGATACGTAAAGCACTTGAGCGAAACCGAATATTGTTGATGGATTATTGAGCAACCTTTCCGTGTCGTGCAGTGTGTAGTATACAAGGCTAACAAGTGCTGGTTTATCGGAAACGAAAACGGAAGAATGGAAAGGAAGACAGATTCACCGAGTTTCTGTTATTGTGGGACACATTGCATCAGCTTACGTGGATCAGAAATCACTGGGACTGTGAGACTGGAGAAGGTGGAGTAATTATGAGCCCATAGCTAATGTGGGAATACTGAAGAGGGATTGTGGGAAAATGTGGTTCGAGAAACTAAAGGAAGAATGGGTGCTCAAGAAAGCATTGTTGTTTGGAGTCAATAGATTAATGAATAGGCTACTACGTTCGAGAATGACAACTCAGGACGAATTCAAAGCGAATGTATGGAGAAAACTAAGTTCTGGACAGTGTTGGGAGATCGGAAATGACATGACGGATTCGGATTGAGACAGGGAGAAGGAAGGGAAGGGTCTAGTCATCGGGATAGAGCTCATCGTAGACCTCCTCTTCGAGACTTCTGAGGCTGCGACGGAGCTTCTTCACCGATTCCGCTGCTTCGACCTATAAATATTGATGATTTTCTCATGATTTCAGCTTTTTGGCTAGGGTTTTAACCATTCTCAGTTATCATTCTTCTCTAGTATGAGTCTACAAGTTATAAAAAATCAACGTGCCAGCTCCGCATACGGTCTCTTCTTCAGCTTGTTGCAGATGCACGTGGGCGGATTGCAGCAGGGCATGACGGAGGCGTTGAAGTTGCCGAGCTGCTGCTTGACGGGAGTGATGGACATGCGATGAGCGAGAATGATGGCACTGGCTCTGGCACGGACCTTAATTTACGTTCTTTTATGGGCTGATCCAACTTCTTTTTCTGTGGGATGAACAAAATCTTGCAACTTAGTTCGCACGAAGTGCTCACGAGTTTCAACCAAAGGCCCTCTAGTCGTCACGTCAGGACTACACTCTAGGATGAGTAAATTCTCTTTTTGCACACCTTGACGAGCATATCCTCATCTTCAATAGGATACGTCTCGTAGGGGTCGAAGACGACGTCATAGACGAGGGGAGGATCGTGCAGAGTCAGATGCTCATCCGGGCACTTTTGAGAGACGTACCTGAATCAGGGGTTGGGTTACGGTATCTGGATCGGGTCACAAACCAGTCATCCACCGGCTTGCCTCCCGGGCACATCTGCTTTGTTCCCAAGTCGGTGCCGTTGCGGAATATGGGAGAGGTCTTGTAGTGGACCTGAGGGATCTTTCATGTTATCCTGTTACTCCAACCTCATGGAAGAGGTAGGAATGAGAATGGTTGTAATCTGTAGGAGTTCCCTAGGTCCAAAGGATCAAGTGGAAAGAATAAGGTTCACTGGTGCTCGAAAACAAGGATAGCGTACCTTGTATCGTCCGACTCTCACGGCCATGAGATGCGTATTGCAGTAGTAGAGGATGGGACGCTCTGAGGCGAGGGTGTTGTGCTTGCCCTTGGGGCGAGTGCCTGAGATTACTGTAGTTCAAGTCTAATAAAGTATGGAATCACCTTTGAGCTCAGTCCAGATATTCGCGCCGTCCAGAACAAGCTGCGGCTTCTCCTAGAAGATGAAGTTGTGTAAAACGTATTGGTACTTGTGGAGTTACCGGAAGACCACTATCCACCCCAACCACCAACCGAGCGTTATTTTATGAAATGAGAGAAGTGCATCCATTCTTCGGGGAACTCCACAAGCTCCAAAGTATTCATGAAGATACCAACCTCCTCAGCCTTCTCGCAAGGCAGTTTCTCGAAGAATGTCTTATAGATGTCCATGCTTGAGATTACCTGAAAGGCAAAAATGAATCATCTTTCTTCGAGTAACTACCGTACCTCGTGGCTGACTCTTCCAGCCGGAACGGTTCCGGGCTGCCAAGCGACGAACGGAATTCGGAATCCTCCCTCGTAGCTGTTCGACTTTCCTCCTGAATTATGATTGTCAGACCTTTAGTTATGAACCCTGAATATAAATTTTGAAAAGCTGAACTAACCCTTGAGCCCAGCGGTGCTTCCTCCATTCAGGCACAGTTCAGCATGCGGTCCGTGGTCGCTCATGAGAACAACCAGAGTATTTTCTGCCATTCCGGAGGATCGAAGAGTATCCAGCACCTCTCCCACTGCCCAAGCCATCTCATTGATATTGTCACCGTAGAGTCCTGAATATTGATTTGAAAACAATCAATAATATCAATTTTTACCTCGCATGGAGCTGTGAAGGAACTGATTGTTAGCGAATTGGGCAGAATGAACATGAGGGAACGAGAAGTAGAAGAAGAATGGTCGATTGGGCTGAAATTTATTATGTTTTCCGGTAAGTTACACAAAACAATACCTCGGTCTTCCGTTGGATCATGAAGAATTTGAAGTCATCAATCAGATTCTGTGTCATGTCGTCGAATAGCATCGGTTGTTGGACCAGTTCATCACCATCGTAGAGGAAGCACTTGGTACCATTAGGGCCATCAGGGAACATCTTCTGAAATTGTGACCTGGTGAATAGGGAGTAAAGCGTAGTCTACGTACCTTGGTGGTGTCACACTCCCAGACGTTGGTGAACGGGAGGTTCACTCCGACGTAATCGAATCCACGACGGGAGGGCAAGTGTGCACCGTCCGTACTGTTCCTAAATTTTGAGCTTGAATTCACACAACGCAGAATATTTCTTACTCTTCATTGATTCCGAGATGCCACTTTCCAATCATACCAGTGGCATATCCTGAATTGATTCCATATATAATTAAATAAATTTTATTTCACACCTCTTGCTCCGAACATTTCGGCCATAGTGGTCTCCTTCTTCGGCAATCCTCCAATATCCTGAGGGATGAATACCCTCGCTCCGCCAGTTACTCCAAGACGGATCGGGAGACGACCTGATACATACACTGTAATCCAAACCAAAGTACCCAAACGATACCAGTGATGAATCCAGCTCTCGACGGGGAACACATTGAGTCAGCTGAGTATGCATTTGTGAATCGAGTTCCTTCTCGAACCTGAACCATGGTGCTTCTTTCCCTATTGATGCTGACTCATCAATACCATTCGTTCGATGGGAGTTTCCTCCTGTGCGGGATTACCGTATGACTGCAGATCGCCCCAGCCTAGAATTGGTAATTGGTTGATATTCTGGGATTGATTACGTAATTCACGAATAATTGATATTGCTCCAGGTGCAATCGGTAAATCAAATGCCCTCTAACTGATTGCAATTTCCATGTGTTGTACCGTACCGACGCCTGATTCTCAACTATCGTAGATACTGGTGTCCTCGATCCCCCCTAATCATGCCCAGAATCAGCCTGGCCTCGTGACAATTCCCCCATTCTTTGTTAGTTATTCCCTCGTCAATGGCGATGCATCTGCCAGATATTTTCAGCCGGATAGCTTATTTCGACATATCGTATAGATAATATCTGCAAGATTACCAGCCTTTCCGGGAACCGGAAACCAGACGACATCACTAGCGGACCGAAGTTCTGTCGGTTCCCTCGGGCCGATCTTCTCACGGTGAGGGAAGGCACCCACAAGACCCGCCGAAGACCTCTGCTTGCTTTCTGCTTCACTAACCGGAATTTTGAAGCGCGACACCCCGTCGACCGGCCCGGAACTCAAAGCGATCATTGGCAAACAGCGCATCTCTGATGATTTATCTACGTGGTTTCCTCCCCGGAATTGTCTCGATCCTCTCAACTATGCAGCAGACATAGCATCACTAGTGCAAGATCGTAAAATGTGATGACTGATGGCCAAATGAAATTCTAGACGAATGATGATGTCTAGTTCCGTCGAAATATTACTAGAGAAGGAAGAAGACCCACTCGTAATCGCTCATGCGCGCGCCTATTCTATACAGACTCGTAGTATTATGGGGGAAAGCATGGAATCACGGGGCGAAAAACTGCTTACCAAGATCATCCACCATCAGCACAATTACGTTGGGATTCTCGGGCGAGACGCGAGGCGGAGGGCACATCTGGGATACGGTAGGTAGGGTTACGGTAGGGGCAGACTACGGAATCCAGGTTACGGTAGGTGCAGACTACGGTGTTCAGGATACGGTAGGAAACAAAATACGGTACCTGCTTGGTGGCCGTACAGAGAAGGACGTCCGAGAGGACGCATGACACTAGCAGAAGCGCTAACCGGTGGTGCATTGTGTACCTGAAACACGGTTTCTTTTCGCAGAGATTCTCTTAATCTAGAAGACAAATGTGGTGTTAAGATCTTGGAAATGGAAACGGATAATCAGAAAAGCCGTCTTATTGGTGTTATTTTTCGTGATATTTTTTTAACCGTTTCTATTTCCAATATTTTAACACCACATAAGAGTTAAGGCTGAGTATCAGATCTAATAGCTGACCGGTATCTCTAAGTGCTGCCACCAGTAGTCCCCGTGCTCGTTGATTGCCGACGATGAGGACTCTGAAGAGGGATTCTGAAGGCGGAGAAGGGCGTCTCGACGAAGTGTTGCAGTGAAGAGCAAACAAGGGGAGGAGAGAGAGAGCGGGTCTGCCGAGCTATGAACAGAAGGCAGGTGCTGAACTTGTAAGGTAATAGGGGAGGAGATGGTGAGTGATCACTGGAAGGACACCACCAATCGGTATCTACCGAAAGCAGGAGAAGAAGAAGGGAAAGGAATGAACAGACGGTATAATATTGGAAGCGAATGCGTATATTACTTCTGCTATCGATAGGATATGTGATGAAGTTGCGCAGGTGAAAGTGTCTAGGATGCAGAGATTTTGACAAAGAATGGATCCCAGGAGTCCCGCCTCTTTTCCTCCCCAAAAGGTTGAAACTCGAGTGGAGGAGATTACTCAAGCGAGAGAGAAACAAATGACGAATGGTGTGACTGTGGAAAAGTCAGGAATTAAACGAGATTGAGGTATCAGTAATCTCCCTGTGTGTGGGAAATAGCGGCAGATCTGAGTTGGATGAGGTCGGGAGATCAAGATCAGATTAAAGTTGTAAATGGAGGGAGAGAAAGGTCAATGGAGATAACTGGGCAGTATCTGTCACAAATAGCCTTACCTCTCTCCTTCTAGGATGCAGTAATACTTTACAGAATTCAAACGTGCGAAATCCATGTTTGTTTTGACGGATGTGGTCCATCTCTTTCGGTGATGTTTGACAACATTAGGAATGAGTGAGAGTTCCCATAGAGAAATATGATAATATGCGAGGGATCTTCGGTTAGAATGCAGATTTTTGTAGGGAACAATTTCAGAAAAACTTGAAGAAAAAAGGAAAGGGAGCTGCTCGTAGTATGAATCGAAAGACAGTTATGGAGCTTTTCCGCTCATTCGATGTCACAGACTGCTCAGTGGGTTGTGGGAACCTGCTGTGCGGCTAAGAGAGCAGAAATGACGAAAAATCAGAATAATTCCGTCGAAAGCAGCAAAACTCGATGGGAATGGGATCAGTCGTCATGAATTCCTGTCATTTCATGACATAATCGTCTAGAACTCACACGAGTTCCTTCACCCGTAATTCACCCCCATAACCTTCTCAGTGATGCCACCCACGTACTCTTCGAGACTGATCCCCACGTATCTTCTCTGCGGAGCTCTTGAAATTACATGCGTCAGGTCCCCTAATGGCCGCAGGTAGACGCGCTAGTCTCGTCTCTATCTCATCTCAAGATCAGTGAAGTTCCAGACAGACGTCATTTCGTACGTTATCTTGGCTTTCGGAAAGATGAGATAGCAGGTTAATTGAGGAGAGTCAAGATCAACCAGACTTCATTTTCTTTTCTCGGCATTTCGTTCACAATCTTCTCATTCAGAGAGGCGAGAGAGCATGCGAAACGAGGAGAGTCAGAGAAGTGAAAGAGTATGCATATTGAGGAGAGTCAGAGAGGCGAGAGATCATGTGAAACGAGGAGAGTCATCGGACGTCACGATAAGGTCGACAGGAGGCCACCACCTGCCGTTTCCCACAGTGCGCGATTGTTGTTCGTTGCCGTATTCGATGAATTGGACGCAGCCGCTGTTGGTAGGGACAACAACAGGAGATGTATGAAGGGTGTGTAAGTGTATGAGGATGCCTCATCAGTGCAGTAACGTCGTTGACGTGTCTCGACGAACGCCGAAAGTGTGTATGGATGCTTCTTTGTGCTCTGACGTTTCACGACGAACGTCAAGTTCAGTGCCATGAGTAATAAGGTCGTACCAGGCTCGGTGCCGTCCTCGTATTGAAACGTAATACACTGACGCGCCCTTGCGTGCAGCAAATATGAGTTGACTAATGAAAATATGGAGCAAAGGGCAAAGTGCAATTCCGGAGATGTTACGGAAATATGAGCTATGGAGAACGCGTTTCCGCACGTCTTTTGGAAATTGAGACAGGATGCAACCAAGAGTTCAGAAAAATGGAGCTGCGATCGTTGTTCACGTCCAACGAAACCATTCAGAGAACTCATTCATAACTTCGAAGAGTCGTTGTTCTCACGAATAATTGACTGTTCGTGTCTGGGAAGTCTGGGATATGAAAGCTGAATTATAGAGAACGATGAGAGCTTCTAACAGCAGCTCCATACACGATTCCGGATTCCGAGTTTTGTAGTTTCTCAGCGAGTTACTGAATTTGCAAGTCTCAGTCTCAGATTCGCTCCGATTAATCTCGCCTTCTTCCGGTATTTTTCGAGATTTCATACAGCGAGACCGTTTCGAATACTGTCAATAGTTGAAGCCGCGAAGGCGAATAGCCCTACAAACCTCTGGGCATCAGAGATGACGAGTAGCCCTTCAATATCCGCCAATGTTACTCATCGCTGACCGTCGAGAAAGCTTCTAAGGAATGAGGAGAATCACCGTTATGAATCTCTTCCCAATGGCTTCGAAATCCAGAGTTCGAAGAATTCCCAGACAGCTTTCTATACAGCTATTTTAGCGTCTCGATTTCCTCGTCGATTACAACCCTCTTGAGGAAGTGTTGAGAGGGCGAGTCAATGGGTGTTCTGACGTAGACGGCCCTCTGTGACACGCTAATCGGTGTGGTGTCTTAGACAGCAGAGGCGTTTCCTCTGTTACCTCTGCACTTCCCACTTCCGCTGCATTCAAGAAGAGCAACCAAAGAGCAGATCGAGAATATGGGGGCTCAGTCGTCCAATTTTATCCATTCTGCACACTCTTCGACTGTTAGAAAGAGCGAGATAGTGTGTGGAATGAAGAGAGCCAGCAAATTGCTCGGTGCCCGGGGGTAAAGTACAGTGCGCAGATGCGGAAAGTGTGCACAACAGACGGCAGAAGTCGACACATCTTGCCGCTGATTACGGGCCCCGGTAGTCACTAATCATCGAAAGCGAGACGGACGTTCAGGCGGCTATTTTGGAAGCCGGTTTCAAACATTCACACCGCGTCATGCCTTAACAAGTTTTTTCTTACGGTAGTCTCCCTTTTCCTTCTAGACTAGTGCAAGGAAGTCTACTACCTAGTCTCTAGACGAATTAGCTCGGCAAGATCAAAACCCATCTCGCATCACTCCGATTCTCGAATGCAGACGGCGTCTAAGCGAATTTGGAGCGAATCGGTCGAATTTGGAAGATTACTGAGAAAATCACGCGGGAGATTCCGGTCTAGCAGAGTTTTGCAAGCTAGACGCATTTCCGGCACTTTCGAACTCGGAAGATTGATCAGGAAACGGCCGAGTTGCTTCGAATTAGCCTGATGCGTACGCATGCGCATTTCAAGAACGTACTCGATGCGTAGGCATGTAATTCATAGATGAGTATGCTCGATCTCATTATCGGGATTCTGATTTCGTTCTTCTCAAAGTTCTTCTCGCTGCAGAAAAGACTTCCTGCACGTTTCAACTCGAAGTGCCGTCATTCTCCCTCCTCATCTCCCCTTTCTTCCCCCCTTCAAACATCGACCAAACAGCCTTAGCCCTCGATTATTCTCACCCTTGGTGTTTCATGATGTGTTTTTTCGGGCCCGCGAACGACTAAGCCTTCCACTCTCCTTTAAGTGGGCCGATTTTTGATGCCTTCTGGGCTTCTGCGGTCTGGAGAAGGAGGAGGAGGAGAAGGAGGCGGAGGCAGGAGGAGAGGGGAGGAAAAGGGGGCGGAGCCTGGCCGCGCGGCTCCATGTTTCCTTGTCTATAAGAACGCTGCTTCACCTCGCTTCGGCCTCTTCCTTCTGTCTCCTCCTAGGACTCTGCTTGTACTACCGTAGTACAATGCCTTCACATTGCCTAGGTGCCCTCTAGGCCTTACCAGTTCTCCTTATCCGCCCGTAGTTGACCGCAGCTGCATGCCCCTTCCCTGTGTGGGATCAGTAGTGGGGGTTCGAATAGGCACTGTCCTCTAGCCGATCAACCACCGAACCTCACATCCTTCCCCCTCCCCCCTTATCCCCGTTATTCCTTCTTCTCCTTCCCACACACACCTGTCGTTATTCGCTGTTACCGATTCTCATTCGCTTCTTGTCATTTATCACTTACTTATCGCAGGTTTCGACGACTTGAGCCCGTTCGAGGTCTCTCGTCTTCTCTCCTCAATGGTGAGTCCCTTCCGTATCCCTCACTTACCGTATCCCTATCTCGCGACTACCGTAATCCGCTACTTCCGCCTTGATTCAGGTGTCCGTAATGCAGCCACTGCTGGGCCTGCTGGCGTGTGTGGGCGTCATCTTCGCTACGAAGAAGGTAAACAGCAAATCGGAGGAGATGTCTTTGGTGTCTGATTTACTTGCAAGTCTTCTCTTTTTTCGACCGTCGATGATGTGTATCAACATCTTCCCTCTCATGAAATCTCTTCTCAGGCTCTCTGTCCGCACCCCCGAGTTTCTCCCGAGGACCCGAATGTCATCATACTCATGGTCGACGATCTCGGTTAGTTATTTTCTCCTTTAATCGTAGGAAAACTTTCAATCACGATTAGCTTTGCTTAGCGATTTCATGTGAAGCCGCGCGCTCTTCCTGTCGTTCCGCGAAAAACGGGAGGTTTCACACGTAGTTGTGGTCTGAATGGTACGGATGCTTACCGACTGCGCCAAAACAATCTTCAATCTTGCAAATGTTCCTTATCTCTTCCTCGGTTACGAAAGTATCGTAAATCCGGCAATGATATCATGCTACCGTAGTCCTCTCTCTCTCCTCCTCCTCCTCCTCTCTAGCCCCGCCCCCTACTCTAAAGTGCTGCCGAGTGTAGCGTAGCCGACCTTGCACACTTGAACTTCTTCGTGAGAAAATCCCATGGACTAGAGAGTGGAGGCCCGCGAATGGCTCCCACGATGATATGAGTTCGCATCAACTATGGGGGCTGAGCTGCAACCCATGCACTATAAGGAATCACTGCGACACACTAGGGCACACTAGAGTTTGGCGGCCAAGACCGATTGGTTTTGTCATGTGATAACAATCAGAGCGAATGGATAGATAATCTCTGAGGTGCTCATAGAAAATAGCCGATAGCAGGTGTTTCCGAGTGTTCATTCGATCCAGGCGTCACTGTCGGAAGGCATAACAATCATGAGAAAGCCCTTTAGTGAGGGACAGATCGGATGTGTGTCCTGATAAAGATGCACTTGAGAAGTCGGAAAACATGCGTAATCGAGGACTAATTGGTTGTTCAAGAGATCAACGGAAGCTATTTCCAGGCTGGGGCGATTTGCAGTCATACGGTAATCCCGCACAGGAGGAAACTCCCATCGAACGAATGGTATTGATGAGACAGCATGAATAGGGAAAGAAGTTTCATGGTTCAGGTCCGAGAAGGAACCCGATTCACAAATGCATACTCAGCTGATTCAATGTGTTCCCCGTCGAGAGCCGGATTCATCACTGGTATCGTTTGGGTACTTTGGTTTGGGTTACAGTATCTGTATCAGGTCGTCTCCCGATCCGTCTTGGAGTTACTGGTGGAGCGAGGGTATTCATCCCTCAGGATATTGGAGGATTGCCGAAGAAGGAGACCACTATGGCCGAAATGTTCGGAGCAAGAGGTATGAAATAAAATGTAATTAATTATATATGGAATCAATTCAGGATATGCCACTGGTATGATTGGAAAGTGGCATCTCGGAATCAACGAGAAGTAAGAACTATTCAGAATAGAATTTTCGCAAATTCCAAATTTAGAAACAGCACGGACGGAGCCCACTTGCCCTCTCGTCGTGGATTCGATTACGTCGGAGTGAACCTCCCGTTCACCAACGTCTGGGAGTGCGATACGACTCAGGTACCGTATACTAGCTACATTCCAATCAACTTTGAAAATCTTTCAGAAGATGTTCCCGGATGGCCCTAATGGTACCAAGTGCTTCCTCTACGATGGTGATGAACTGGTCCAACAACCGATGCTATTCGACGACATGACTCAGAACCTTGTTGATGATTTCAAATTCTTCATTCACAAGAGAAAGGCTGAGGTATTTATTAATATGGAAACATCAATAACACAATCAATTACAGCCCACTCGTCCATTCTTCTTCTACTTCTCGTTCCCTCATGTTCACTCTGCCCAATTCGCTAACAATCAATTCCTTCACAGCTCCATGAGAGGTAAAAAAGATATTATCGACTGTTTTCAAATCAAAATTCAGGACTCTACGGTGACAATATCAACGAGATGGCTTGGGCAGTGGGAGAGGTGCTGGATACTCTTCGATCCTCCGGAATGGCTGAGAATACTCTGGTTGTTCTCATGAGCGACCACGGACCGCATGCAGAACTGTGTCTGAATGGAGGAAGCACCGCTGGACTCAAGGGTCAGTTTCAGGATACCTAAGATTGAATTTAATTCAATTATATTCAGGAGGAAAGTCGAACAGCTACGAGGGAGGATTCCGAATTCCGTTCGTCGCTTGGCAGCCCGGAACCGTTCCTGCTGGAAGAGTCAGCCACGAGGTACGGTAGTTACTCGAAGAACGTTTATTGATTTTCGCCTTGCAGGTAGTCTCAAGCATGGACGTCTATGCCACTTTCTACGAGAAACTTCCCTGCGAGAAGGCTGAGGAGGTGAGCAATTTTGGCGGGAATTCAAAAAATTGCGGGAATTCAAAAAAAGATTTAAATTCAGGTCAAGGAACAACTCGTTATGGACGGTATCAACATCTGGGATGAGTTGAAGGGACAGAGAAAGGGCAAGCGACCCCTCTCCCACATGCGCCCCATCTACTACTACTGCAACTCGCATCTCATGGCCGTCAGAGTCGGCCGTCACAAGGTAAAAATCGCTCTATTTTCATCAAAATAACGCCATTTTGCAGGTGCACTTCAAGACGTCGCCCATCTTCCGCAACGGCACCGACGAGGGAACGAAGCAGTGGTGCCCCGGAGGAAAGCCGCTCGATGACTGGTAAGATACGGTGTAGTTACCGTAACCCATCCCTCCCTGATTCAGGTACGTCTCGCAGAAGTGCCCCGAGGAGCACCTGATCACGCACGATCCTCCCCTCGTCTATGACGTCGTCGTGGACCCCTACGAATCCTATCCTCTCGTTGACGAAGAAGTCGTCACTCCAGTGAGTTTTTGCACAAAAAGACGAGATTTTAGCCTGAAAAGAGTCAAAATCAGCTTGAAACCGCAGGTCCGTGCCACCGCCAGCCGTCTTATTCTCGCCCATCGCATGTCGATCACGCCGGTCAAGCAGCAGCTCGGCAACTTCAACGCCTCCGTCATGCCCTGCTGCAATCCGCCCAGCTGCATCTGCAACAACCTCAAGAAGAGACCGTTCACTCTGGTGCGTGTTTGCTGAGTCGAAAGAGAAAGCAACGAAAAATGGATAGTCTGAGAAGAATTTCGAAGAATTTGCCGGGTCTCGGATTACGGTAGTGGCGCTCCCAGTAATCAATAATCTATGCAGCTCAACTCCGCTCCTGCCACCCCGGGAACGTCTTCGGCCCGATTCCAGCGTGCCCTCAGAGAGGCGCTGCGAGAGGAGAGAGAGGTGTTGGGAAGACGTAGATATGACGTGGAGGAGGACTATGAGCAGCTGATTCAGTGATAGAAGCAGACCCAGTATTATCTCGCCTTTACTCGATCTTTCGTAACTATTCCTTTCATGATGTCTCCGTGTGTGTGTTCTGGCCTTCTCTAGCGTAATGCAGCATCTTTTCCACTATAATCCGTTAGATTCTAGTTTGCATCCGATATTCACCAATGTGTGAGATTTCTTCCCGTCCCGGTTTCAGTATATTCACTCCCAGTTAATTGTGTCTCCACTCCCGAGTTAGTTATTAAGTACACGTCAAATCTCTCAATTGTATGTGGTCTCAATATGTATACGATAAAGGTTATTGGTTTCTTCCGCTCTTTCCTTGCAAGTTCCATGTACTTCCGGCACAGACAGGAAGAGAAATGTTTGAGTAAGGAGAAGAGATACTGAGAATGTGCAATCAGATACGACTAGATTCGGTTTCACACTACGACTCGGCTCAAACTCTTGAGCGAGTCTTGCAAAACCGAGTGTGGGTGTACTTTTTCACTGACCAGTGACATTTCCCAGAGCCTTTTCTCACTTGAAGACAAAAGGGTGGGATTCCTTACCCTTTCGCATCCAAATTCTCACCCTTTTCACGGGAACTCTTTATCACAGTGACTCAGAACAGAAAGAAAACGTGTTGTTCTAGGTAAACTGCGGAGAGTAGGAGTCGGGGTTGAGATCCAGGGCAACATCGTGGAAGGAAGAAGAAGAAGTGGGTGGAAGAATCAAAACTATTGGTGGAAGGAACTGATAGAGTGGAATAGATTGGGAGTAGAATAGTAAAGGAGGAGGAGTTGGGTTACTTTTGTACTTCTTAGGGTCATCTAAAAGAGTGAATAAGCGAATTCATCGGATCATCCGAAGTTGAGGTAATCGAATTAGCAATGGGAAATGAAGATGGGAGATGAGATTCAAAGATGGCCGAACGGCATATCGACTTCCTTCAGAAGTCTTTCCTCAAACTTCTTTTGACTATAGCGGACTCCGGATTGAATGACCTCGCAGAAGAGAGACCAACGCTTGCCGTAGTACTGCAATGTCAAGATTACTCTCACATTTCACTTTTCTACTTCTCTATGCAAGCATTGCAGTTTTACCTTGCGGATGAGTCCAGCCCACTCCTTCCTGGCATAGTCGGAGATCTGTCCGGTCGGACCCCAGAGAGTCACTTGGTTGCGTGCTTGTCTCTCGAATGAATCGGCTTCATCCTGGGTCGAGGCAGCCTCTCTCGCTTGCAGGATCCAGTCGCTGAAATGCAATACGTCAGTCTGGTTGACATCGAAGTGTGGTATCCGTTCTTGTAGTTTCGCACAAGGACCTCTAGCTAGTGTACACTGGCTTTTGAGATACTTCAGTGTCCTTCACCTGGAGTCTCTGTGACATCAGCACTCTTTAGTTCACTGTAAGGTGTGACTCCTAGCCACTGCAATTTTCTCGATGTTTACCAGTGTCAGGCAGTGTAAGTGTAAGTGTGATATCAGTTCGAGTCGACGCACGAAAACTGACTGCAAGGCTGACGACGCACTCTTAGAGGTTGTTATCTTCTCACTCGGTGTCAGGCCGTGGCAGGCCGTGCCTGCCTCCCCCTTCCCCTAGCTCCGCTCAACACACACTAGGCTCGTTCGCACTCTCTCAACTTCTCATGATCTCTCACTTTCGAATCGCTACTCTGTTATTAAAGAAGTCGAGTCGAGCCTGGCGCACTTTCGCCTCTAATAAGCACCCAAATAGAGGCGAGAGAGATGAACTTTCGAGACTGTGCTACGTAAGCGCACAAAGTAGACGTTGGGATGAGTCGGAATCGTCCCGAGATTCAAGGGAAACCGAGGGACTTGAATGGGGAACTGATTGGCAAATCATCGAACCTGAGATCCCGGACTTCGTTCTTGTCCAATTCCTCGAAGAGAAGATCCATCTCTGCACATCCCTTCTTCATCATCTTCCGGTCTTGGAGAGAATATCCATTGTCGATGCTGAAACGGGGATTTTGTGAAAAATTTCGAAATTCCGGGTTTAGAAATGTCAAAACTCACTATTGGAATCTCTGGTCGAGTTGTTTCTGGATCACTTCCCTCATGACATCAGCCAAATCGAGTCTGAATCGGCCGAAAATTGGTTCCGTGTCTGGCAATTAGTCCCGATTCACCAAGTTCAGCACCAACCTGAACAGCTCGTTGCCTCCGAGAGTTCGATTGAGCAGAGAGAAGGTCTTGCCGAGTTTCTCAATCAATGTAGACGGGAACCAGTACTGAAGTTGGGGTTGATTGCATGCAAAGACTTCCAGGAAACGTACTCGAATCCGCTGGGAGAACTTGGGTCGGAAGTACAGATAGATTTCCCTTCGCTCTTCTCGCTCATTTGAGCCCGGTTCCTGGAAATTAGAGCGTCAAAGATGAAAAACTATTGTACTAACCTCCTCAAAGAAGAAGAGTCGAGGTTCAGGTGAGAAGTCCACTTGAGTATAGAAAGTAGAGAGAAGCATGCTCCAGGCATTGTTCTGCAGAGTGGAGCGAGTTCCATAGCGAGCTGCGGCATAGTTTTGGATCCTGAACGGGCAAGATGAGTTGGAAAGACTCGTCTATACGAACCATGGTAGAGGAGCCAGTTCTTCTTCAGTCCATGCGAGATCGATAAGATACTGATAAACGACGTAGTTCTGGTTGATTCCCTCCATAGTCAATCCCATTCCAGCCATTGAAGGCGCAGAGGTTACGGCGGCGCGATAGTTCTGAAACTTATCTGATGAGAACTAAACTCGAGTTTCAACTACCTCATTGAGCTTGCCGAGATTTCCTCTCATCTGTGCATTCCCACCAAAGTTCTGGAGCAGACACCAAACGAAGTAGTGTCCGTAGAAACTGTCGAATTCCCTGCAAATGAGCTTGAAAAGATGTTCCATAATCGGTGAACTTACTTGTACAAGGGTCGCTTGTCGGCTTGCAGGTCCAGAATGATCATTCGCCCTTTCGGAACTCGAGTGAGGAAGGATTTCACAGCCGACTTCTTCCACGAATCGTACACGAACGTCCATGACTGGAGCAACCTGGAGAACATAATATACTCTGTTCAACTGCAGGGTGCGTGTGGAGTTCACCGGATGTGTTAGGCACTCTAATGTATAGAATGAGTGGAACGTATACGTTCTTCCGGAGAACACCGCAAGTGTCAACGATTCGTACCATACACATCTGCTGTTACCCGCCGTGCATCCTTCGTAGATCGAATCGGCCATGTTAGAGACATCATCGTCCTGAGTTACTCGGTATTCAGACTCATAAGCTCATCTTCTCTCATTAGCTCATCTTCTTGCCAGTCAGACAAAGCGAGAGAGCATGGAAAAGTGAGAGACCCAACCCTGCTTCTCACCGTCAGATGTTTTGGCGGACTCTCGTTGAATGGATCAGCAGAGTAGACGTCAGTCACATCCCCGTAGATGGAGATTTGCTGACATTTCCGGTTTAATGGGACCAGATTCCGTCTCTTACCTTCTCGAGAAAGAGCTTAGAAATCTCCTTGAACTCGGGTTCGAGAGGGTGGAGGGAAGTAGTGCAGCTGTTGGTCGCATTCAGATTGTTCCAGCACGCATTGTGGAGATAGCGGAGGTTCTTGTACTTTCTGGAGGGAATGTGAGGTATTTAGAGGAAAGTGGAGGCTGTGATTACCTCTCAAACTCCTTGGGGACGAATCCTGCAAAGGTCGGGAGGACAGGGACAATGCCTAGTTGGACCATTCGCTTGACTATCTTCTTGTTCAGATCCAATTGAGAAGAGAGATATTCGGGACTCATCGAACCACCCAGAGCTTGGACGTTGCCCATGCGATGCCTGAATAGAAGTTGTCGATCGATAAGACTGATTACGGTACCACGCAAGATAGGCTGGTCCCGGGAAGAAATCGTTCAGTCCCTTCTGTGAGATGCCCAATTCAGTCCATAGATCGGCCCAGATTGCCTCTTGTCCCACAGGAGCCAGAACCATGTTGAATCCACCTGAATCCACCTAATCGTTCAATCTCTCTTCTTCAATCTAATTCATACTCAGTGCGAGCCAGTCGATGAATCTCTCCCAGTGACTCCAGTCCCACCAAGCGAACGAATACGAGAACGTGCACGGATTTCCGAAGAATCGAACTCTGGATCGAATATGTGTTAGAGATTCAGTAATTCGCTGAACTCACTTCGGGGCTTTGAATGATCGTTCGAATTGTTCTGGTCTTTTGCATTCTCCATTCTTCGGGACATTCTCGCCTTCCCAACTAATCATCGTTCCGCAGAATTCTCGGAGATAAGCCTGAACGCCGATTTTTGGTCTCGATGATTGGTTCTTGGTCTCAAAGATTGGGTTTTGGCCTCAAAGTTAGATTTTGGGTCTTGCTACACTGTTGTTCAGTGATATAATCTAGTCTTAAGGCTGCAACTAGAAGAATGTGCAAATTCACGCATCACTTATTTCTTGGCGCTCTTCAACCTCTTTTTGCACGCATCGCCCAACTATCCCATTCCACCTCTTCCTTCCGCGAAGCTAAACCCATGATTCTCGTTCCTTTCACCGCTCTCGAGCGGCTTTTGTTTCACAATCGTCACCTTCAGCCAATAAGCCAGTGAGGATAAAGGAACTACTTCAACCCGATGCTTTGTCCTACTTTCTACTTCACTGATTTCTTCAAGAGTTCAAGTTTTTAGTTTCTTCGGGGAATGTCCGGGACCAATCAAGAGTAGAGTTCGGGAAGCGGAGCTCTATGCACTAGCACCGGTCAAAGAAAATGTAGAATGCAGAGTCTAGTCTGGCTTTCTTACTCCAATCAAGAGTGCTGCTCCAGAAAGAGTTGCTCTCCTTATCCCATCTTCTCTCTCACAGCTCAGAGAAACTAGCCAATAAAGAGTTCAACTGATCTCACTTACATGAATAGCGTAGAGTGCATCGACAGGAGAAGAAGCGATGATCTGAACTCCGTCAATGGTGCCAATTACTTGAGCTGATCCTTCCGAGATCTGACGTGATTCGGTGATTTGAATCGACGAGAATTCCTCCGAGACCTGAAACATGTCTGATTTGTGCTGAATTCGTCTAATTGGCAGACTCGAAGCAATGACGTTGTGTTTGGCAGGATACGGTAAAACTAACCCATTTCGGTAGTCTGCCGAGGACGCTTTTGACGGATTGAGGAATGGATCGAGGAGTTCGAATATGCAATTCTGTACGGAATGGATTCTTCCGAGCTCATTTGACTCCATTGTACCTTGATTTTGGTAATCCAGATCGAATTGAGGGAGACGATTGCCGAAAAGTGCTTCGGATAGGCCAAGAAGGACGAAAATCAACAGAGCCATCACGCAATGGAGTTCTCTCATCTGGAATTTACAACAAATTTGGTCAAAACGGAAGCCGATACAAAAGCACGAATAAAAAAGGGAGAAATCCGCCTACAACAGCTCAAAATATTCAGAATGGAGAGAAATATAGACTGAATCAGTGCAAAACAGTCACATTACAAGGATAATAAAATCTAACGATCTCTAACTTCCAGAGAGAACTGGTCTGTTTTCCTTCTCGAGCTCAGAGAAATGAATTATGCGATTCACCGACAAAACTTCAGCATTGTTTCGCTTGAAATCCACGGATATTCAATTGGCATAAACGAATCGTAGGTCAGTAGCAAAAGTGCATCGAGACTGACGTAATCAGCGCCCTAAATACCCCCGATCAAGTGGCCAATCAGATGGTCATTCACTGCCGGACGTCACGCGTCTGTCTCATCATCATCGTAGACGGGGAATTCATCCCGAAATACTCAGAAGTCTCGACGACAGCGTCAATCAGATGCATATTGATAGTCTAGAAGGCACGACGCAACACGAAAAGGCGGCTGGGAAGAGATACATCACGATTGAGAACGATGAGAGCTACCGTAGTCTTCCAAGGACTACTGTACTCCTCAGAGAGCTACCGTAGTCAACGATGAGGGCTACTGTAACCGAAGTAAGACTCGTAGAGTCCAAGTCCCGTTGAGATACAGTAACCCAAGCAATCGTATGCCACTGATGAGATAAAAAACAGTAATCAGATCTCTAAGATACCGTAATAGAGAAGAAATGGCAAGAGAAGAGATGACATAAAAGAATAACAATAGATAGAATACGCTCTATCTAGAGTGAATGGACTACGGTAGTGCCGGAAGGAAGCCTGAGCTACTCAGGGGATGACTAACAGTGACTGGGTAGAATGGTTTCGCTTGATTGCACTCTGTCTCTGACTCTCCTCATTTCACACACTCTCTCCTCCTTCTGACGAATTAGGGAGTGTGCGAAGTGAAGAGACGAGAAGAACGTTGCGTCTCTCTGTATGAATCATCCATTGGTTATTCCTCTCCGAGCACTCTGCATTGTATGAGCAAAAGGGCAACTGAATTCGTGAGGAGAACGAACACTGGAAGGGGATGGGGAACACCGAACATCGTCCTTCCTTCCTGGATGTACTACTCAAGACTCAGTGAACTCTGAGAAAAGAAGACTGTGCTAGCCAAGAATAGAATACTTTGATTAAATGCTTGCGCTATATACAAAAAAAAAACAGAAAGCCAAGAAAATTGTACCACATTTTGCAGTAATTGAGTCTAGATGGAAGATGGAAGCACGAACTGAGCCTATTTATCAGGTAACTCGAGCTGTTTTCGCGAGTTCACTCCTAGTTGGTCTTAAAGTCAGGTAAATTGGATTCACAGAACTCGATTTGAGGTGAATAACAGTACTGGACCTCAATATAGGTGACTACCATCACCTTGTGGCGCTGCGCAAATATATAGCTAGCGGCAGGCGGAAGGAGAGAGGTGGGGCTACAAACGAATGACGATAGAGGAGGCCTACAATATGATTGAGAAGCTGACCAAACTATTTACGGGTGGGGAAATTGACTTGACTTCCAAGTTGATGTTTGAGCCGCTAAGGTTTCAGGTGGGAGTTGAATTGAATGAGATCCATAAATACGACAATCAACGAATGGCCGACGCAACAGGAAGTTGCCCACACTAGGAGGAAATGACCAGCTCGTGAGTAGGGGTATTTCCAGGAATGACACATCTCGCTCGAACCGATCGGCATTGCGTATGAGAGCTCATGAACTCTGAATTATAACCTATTTTGAGCTGTGACGACGACGATATGAACTTGGATCGAGTTAGCGCACGCGGATCAAATAGTTCGCTATCTGGCACTGCTTCAATCCGAGTGAACTTCTGTCAAGAATACTATCAGAAATTAGAATGAACACTGGTTACCGAGAAAATGCGCGTACATGTTACAACATTGGTCAATTCGCCACGAACGGGAAGAAAGGAATGTGTCGATGAAGCACAACTAAGGAATGATTACAAAGAAGAGGAGAAAAGCATAGCGAAAGAGAGTCGGCGTACAAGATGTTCAGAGAAGAGAAAGGTGACAAGAATATCTCAGACACAAGAAAATGTCAGACGATTATTACCATTTCCTTGTCATCTCATCGGTTCTATGTGCCAACTAGTCAGTGTCACTAACAGAAGCATCGATACGTAACCAATTAGCATGAATCATTCATCTAATAATGATCATGTTTTTGCAATAGGAGCCAATACGAAGAATTCGCGAGGATCACGAGGTAGTGGAAGCAAAAATAGACGAGCTTTTGCCTACCCACGTCAGTCGAATTTCCCACACTGATTGCGACCCCCAGGTGAGGTAAGTCGTTAGTGGACCTATTCAGAGAGGCAACGCCATCACGAGTTGCGAAAGATGTATCACTGCTTGATGAAGCAATCGTCTCATTCTCTGTTTTTCTCATGATCCCTCGCTCTACCTGCCTGTAGTATCACGAATACCTATTGATGATGACAGGAAAGCTTGGTTGATCAAAATAGCTTGAGGTTGAAGTCCAACGACAAACTAAAAAGGACAGAGACCAGGAAGACTGTTAGAGTCCATAGCTCGTTCACACAGAAATGCAAGTACATCGTCACTATAGTCAACACTTTATCCAGATCCAGAGAGATGAAGGTACATTTGACAGCCGATGGGAAACATCAAACACCGTGCGATCGTGTGCCAACTTCTCAGTGAAACAGAGACAAGTAAGAGATGCAGTGGGGCTAGGCTATCCGAGTTCGTGAAAAATGGGGATGGGTTCAGTTGCGTTCAATCGGAAAGAAGGGAATAGAGATAGGATAGTTTCTGTACTGTGGGAAGGGACAACGGGAAGTTGTGAGAGGTGGTAACTCGTGAAGGCATTAGAGACAGGGGGAGAAGGTTACTAGTATCCTCGTTTGGAAGAGGGAAGAAAGCAGATGAGAGAAGGAAAGAAACAACTCACTGCCTAAGTAGAAGACATGGCCTCGATCGTTCCTAATCTGTGCAATGACTGATGAGAGAACTTCTTCGGTTTCTGGACGACCGCTCCGAATGGGAAACCAGACGGAGAATGAAATCGACCAGGAACCGAAGAAATGCCGAGGAGCCATGCACAGCTTAGTTCTGCTGATAAGGAGACAATACATTAAGAAATGACACTTCGAGTCGGGGACAGAGAGAGTGGAGCCGAGGACCGGGTAAAAGAAACGGAAATGAAGAGAAGGGGGCATATGTATACAAATATGTGGATGAAGAAACAGAAAAGCAGTCTAGTGAAGCTCGCGAGGGGGTAATGCATGAATCCAATGAACATCTCGGAATGGGGGTGAGTCGAGTATTACTGTGGATGAAGTAGAAACGTCGTGAAAGAAACAAATACATACACAAACTGTACGGGTATACGGTAATTACTTTGTTCAGCTCTTGACTAGATGGCATGGTTGGGGGAGAGGAAGATTAGAAAAGTTCGGTAGAATCAGGTGTTAGTGACAAATAGGAAGGAACTGGGATAGAGATAGGATGGATTTGGAAGAGGATAGAGTTGTTTAGGAATCAAGGAGATGGCCGGTGGGGACGACCGGAGCTCCGTCAGTGCCGGGAGTGGAAGACATGCTTGCGTAGTTCTGGGGAGCAGCACCAGACGCGAGATGTTTGTCGTCACGAGACGTCGAGGGCTGCTCAGACGAGGCCTGAACAGAGCTGTTGAGACATTGGTCAATGGTTTCTCAGATATTGAGCCTAAGATTCTCTGCATTCCATATTACACTCCAAACGGTTGAGATAAGCAGAAAAATCAGATTTTTGTTCTGATTTCCGCATTTCACGATTTGAAACGCTGTCGGAATGCAGAGAATCAGACTCTAATTATTCCGTTCAACGATGCAGTGCTCGATCAAACAAGGGACGGAAGAGGGGAGGCGCGGTTGAGAAGGAGAATATGAGGAAGGATAGGAGAAGAGGAATGTTCGGAAGGAATGGGAAGTCATGCTGAAAAGAGGGGGAAGCACGGGGGATAGATAGCAAGAGGAGAAGCCAGGAGAGGTTTCACGACGGGTTTACAGCACCTATCTGATTTCCAACAATTGTCTGATTCAAAGTTGGGAAGGTTTCACAACGGGAATACTACATCGTTCAATTAGCCCTTGCGACAACTTTCACCAAGATTTGAAGCAGGGGAGGTTTCACAACGGGTTTACTACGCTTTACCCCATAGAACCACTTACCGAATCTACATATCGATGAGTAGCATGTCTCCTCCATCGAGCCCGTTGCTCACAGAAGGGGATTGTAGCCGGAGGTGCTGCCGGGACCCCTCGGGCCGCGCGTCCCACGGGTCAACGGCGGCTGCGGCTCCGTATCCTCCCGTAGCTCGTCCCCAAATGGCAGCGGTGCCTGCTGCAGCTGCTGCACTGGTCGAGGCGGCGTGCTCTCCGCTCGCGTCAGAGAAGAGGGACCCGGCGTTGCTGACTGTTCGCCCTGAAGGAACGTCGAATGAGTTCCTCCACCAGAAAATGAGACGAGCAGACCGCACCGACCACCCTGTTGGACCGAGGGAGAGGACGAATGAGTGAGAGGGACACCACCACAAGTGACACCGGGGAAGGGAGACATGCATGCAGGGAGAAGAAGCCAGAAAGGAGTTAGGAAAAGAGAGACGCGTGTCAGTAGACAGAGACCGGAGAAACGGGCTGGTGATCGCTTCTCGAAACTTTTCGAAATCTCGAGACGAAAAAACAGAAAAGAGGTAAGAAATGAATCATAAGTTTCGAAAATCGATCTCCAGTTTCCGCTGTCCGGACAGAGAAACAAAGCCCTAGTTCAAGAGAGAAGAAAGGGAGGATGGGCGCGACCTGCTTCGTTACCACTGACCGAGCGGGCCGGATTCGAGTGCTGAAATGAGATTAATAAGTCAAAAAACATTAATATTTATTTTCGATATAGTTTTACTGAACGCAAATTTTTCGCAGGTTTTTCGATTTTTTAGCATGCAGATTTCATCTCAAACTATTTTATCAAGACCTGCAGATTTTTTTTTACGATTTCGTCATAATTAGTTGTTTTGATTTGGCAATATTTACGAAATTTAGAGAGTAATCCGCGATCCCCGAGTACCAGAATTTGAACCCCACGGCGCCAGGTGTTCAATCCCCAGTCGCTCTTCTGATGTTTGCCTAGGGCGATGGAGAGAGCGCGCGGGTTGAGAGTTATTTATAAAGTGGTACGCGCGCACACAAACTTCGTCAAAGTCAGAGTTGAGGGAGTTGAGAAAGAGATAAGTTGAAAGGCTAAACCAGTTGAAGTTTATCTCACATCTAATAATGGTACTATCTATACTAAGAACTAGCTCTAATGCTACAATTCGATTCATTGTCAGCCTGAGTGTACCTGAGTGTATTGCTGGTACTGCGGGTGGAAGTTATGGATGGCATCCTGCATGATGTCCTTCGGGTTCATCGTTTCCTGATTATCGATTAATTAATATTAATTAATTAACTAATTATTAAAAATACCTTGAGGGAGGAAGAGATGGACTGGAGAGTCACCGGACGTCCTTCGTTAGTGTTCGAGGCTGCAGCAGAAATAGAGATCATTAGGGAGCAATTCAAAGTTCGAATTCTAGTCTATTCAGTCTTACTTTGCGAGACTACCACAAAAACTCGTCGTTATATTTCCTCAGTTTATGTCTTACTTTTCTATTTTTTATCGTTATTTGGGGTTGGCTTCCCAGTAAAATACGGTAATCTCCTCACCAACGTGCGCATCAGCATAGGCCGATACCGAGAAGGCGAATCTGAGTGCAATCGCGGCGAAGAACATCTCAATGCAGATGAGGAAGTTCTGCCAGCCAGCGGCGATGGTCGCACGAGAGGCGATCTGAGGAGTACGATAGGGTTACGGTAGGGTTACGGTAAACATACTATTGGGAACTGAGTTTACGGTAAGGGATTGTATGGATGGGATACGGAAGGACTTAGGTAGGGGTACAGTAGGGTAGAGATAGGACTCTGAGATTACGGTAGGGATACGGTAGAGATAGGGCTTTTCGATTACGGTAGGTGTACGATAGAGATAGGGCTTTTAGATTACTCTAGGGATACGGTAGAGATAGGACTCTTAGATTACGGTAGGTGTACGGTAGAGATACGGCATCTCACCACTTGTCCGTCCCTCTCGACCTGGTCGATGACGTCGAAGGCGGCCAGAACGGCGAGGAAGAAGCCTGAGGAGATATCGATTTTTTGAATTATTGATCGATAAAAATATCGATTGATTGATTCAGGGAAGAGATACCGTACCCTGCCAGAAGGAGAGGAAGATCACGGACTTGACAGTCAGGAACTTGAGCACGGGACGGTAGGGAGAGAGCAGATCCTGATTATTGATGGGATTATTGATTTTTTTATTTGCCTTCAAAATTCGAAAAAGAAATCCTTTTCTACAGGTTCATTAGAGTGATAAGAGATTGTTGTGCCAGATGAGTGATACTGCATGTGTGACACGGTCATGTCAACGATACTGTTTGTGTTGTAGTATCAGTGGTTTTGTGACTCTACACAGTTGAGTGATACGACATCCCTAGGTCAACGGCACAGTCCGTGTTGTGCTATCAATGTTCTGTGACCCTGATTGGTGTCTGATAAGGTATGCTATTTGAACTGTGCACTACGACTCATTTTGTGACCCTGCATGTGAGTGATAACGCCTCATCTGTACTCTGAACCTTGGTGGCAGTGTAGAAGAGGAAGAGTCCGTAGAGAGACAGCGAGATTGAGACGTTATAGGTGAGAGTGATCCAGATGTAACCCTGAAATTCATTGATGACGTCATCATTACGCAATTTCATCGAATTTTGAGAAACTAGGAACGGTACCTCGCTCAGAGACCAGTTTCCTTCCTCGTAGAGTCCCATCGGGGTGAGAATCAGCGTCAGCAGAGACATGATTGGCTTGATGAAGCAGAATTGGAGAGTGGCCTGAAGTTTAATTTTTTATAGAATCGGAATCTATTCTGCAAAAAAATTTCCCAATGGAAAATAGGAGTAATCTCCCCCTTTTCGGAACATTGCTCCTCTCATAACACATGTGTAATCCGCTCAACAATGTGTGGAGAAGGGGAACGAGCTTGAAGGTCAGCTTCATATCCCCGCACTTTTCGCTCCAATATCCCTACCGTACCCTCCGCCATCTTCTCATATCCTATGCATCATTCAAATATAGGCTTCGTTGCGCTCGTGTGCCGGCCGGCTAATTTCGAATTTCTCCTTCTCCTTCTCTTTATGTGTTTTCTTCTCTCGTCTGCTTCCAATTTCATGCTTCTTTCTCACAGGCCTCTGTTTTGCACCTCTGACGGGATAGAATCGAAGAGGAAAGAGGGGAGAGAAAGAGAAAAGTAATAGTGAAATAGCTACACAAGTCGCAGCAGAATACAAAGCTTACACATATTCCCTGTATAGAGAAGGGATACAATCACAACACAATGACTGCGCATGAATGCTAATGCGGACTGAGTCACCCAATAAGCCTCTCTACACAACACCATTACTTACCCAATTATTTCTTATCCGGCCTAAAATACTATGCGCATCCCCATTAGCATATAGACAACGTTCCTTGGCGGAAAACATCTAGCTCTCATGAATAATGGAGAGAATTGAGAGACAAAAATCGATAAAAGCAAATAATTTTAAAAAAATGCGTACCTGTTTGCAGAATCGAAGGAACTCAATGGTGTACTGCTTCCCAGCCAGGCAGCAAGTACACGTGTAGTAGTTGGTGGGGCTAAATTAATTAATTGCTTAAAAATTAACTAATCAATTCATCAATTCCCATGTATAATCAATGCGGATTGCTTGCTGGAGGATGGATTGAGTTAGGATGATATTATTTTATACTTAATGAATTTCGAATATGTTTCCTCCCTTGAACCTTCCTCCTCCAACTTCAACACGCAATCCGGCATCGATTATGCGTGGGAAGTCAGGTGGAACTCTCTGAATTCGAAATGAAGCCCTCACCGAATGGCTTTTCCACGAATCTCGGCCATGATGTTGCTCTCGCCACCCAGATATTCATAGCAGAGCGAGAGGAACGAGTAGATTACGAATGCTGGAAAGGAACCATGATTTGAGAAGAGAAGAAAGCAACAGGGTTCAAATCTGATTTCCTCTCAGGCTCTCATCCGGAGGAAACCAACTTACCCCCTGGCCTTTCTCTAGTACTCGTTTTCGCACACGAAGTGTCTCTCACATGGGAATGATCTCAACTCACATATCCCGATCCTCACCAAAATTGGTGGGCTTACTAAGTCGACCGTGCTGATTTCAAATCAGTTTTCAAAAGCTGCAACCGAAGCCGTTGACGCGACTTATGGCTTGTTGTTGTTTTGTGTGCAATTTTCCAAGAACCGTTCGCTCGAGGTGTAAGGTCTTGTCCCTTGTGCTCTCTCATCGGCACAGCTGGTCGAGTGGTGAAGAGGATAGCTTGGCATGCGGTAGGAACTGGTTCGGTTCCCCGCCGTTGCATTTTGCTTTTGCCGCTTTTTGCTCTATGTTCCGACAACTTTTCAATTTTTTGAAAAAAATTTCAAGGTGAACAAGTAATCAAATGGCCAATTGATACAATCAGTGATGTATTCGGGATATTTGGGGGTTACACAGAAGTCATATGATGATCCAGATCAATTCATATGTGTGCTCCAACCCTCACAAAAAGATTGTTTGTTCTTTTATTCACCTTGAAATTTTTTTCAAAAAATTGAAAAGTTGTCGGAACATAGAGCAAAAAGTGGCAAAAGCAAAATGCAACGGCGGGGAGCCGAACCAGCGCCTACCCCATGCCAAGCTATCCTCTTCACCACTCGACCAGCTGTGCCGATGAGAGAGCACAAGGGACAAGACCTTACACCTCGAGCGAACAGTTCTTGGAAAATTGCATACAAAACAACAACAAGCCATAAGTCGCGTCAACGGCTTCGGTTGCAGCTTTTGAAAACTGATTTGAAATCAGCACGGTCGACTTAGTAAACCCACCAATTTTGGTGAGGATCGGGATATGTGAGTTGAGATCATTCCCATGTCAGGACTATACTCAATCATGGTGCCCTTTTGTTTACTGTTTGTCAGATTAATTCCTCAGGTTTTTCTCTCTGATATCGTATCACAAACGTTGCCCAAAACCCGTTGGAGTGTTCCTATCTTTGCTCAAGGTTCCTTTGATTTCCCTTCTGCCCTCGCTTGTTTTCCCAACACCAGCGGAGAATCGATAACTTTCCATTAGGTGGAACGCTCTTTTGTGCCCAAAAGAAGAGAGGAGAGGAGATGGGATGAGACCAGAGATTGAATTGAGTGAGAGAGCGGGCGCATACGAGCGATAAGAAGAGACTCGTTTTCATTCCTTCCTTTTCTTTCCCCTCTCTTTCTCTTCCCCTTGGCTCATCCCTTCACCCTCCAATGCCTCGTCATGACGAAAAAAAGGCGAAATTGCGATTTCAATGGACCCCAAATGAGCATATCGCTGTTCTCAAGAGTTCTCAAGAGGGAAAATGTCTACTAACGAATCCTAAGGAACGTACATTCACTTTACGGCTAGTTAGCGCCACTGAATAGTTGCTAGATTGGCTCACTCACACTATCAGGTTACGGAAAGGCTGCGAAACTCAAGTTTCAACTACGAGACTCTCGAAATTCTATACGAACATCATCTGACTTGGGCTATTTTGAACGTTTATCAACATTTCGTATCACAGCGTGCCCCCGCGCTACAATTCAATCCTCTGAAAAAGTGGCTTGCTATAGTCATGACGCAGCTACCGTAGGCCTCAATGGGTCTAGACTTTTGAATAGCGGGGTAGATTCTTGGAATGATCAAAATAGCTGAGAATCACGGGGATTCATGATGTGACTTGATTAGAAAGATGAAAAACTAAACTACAAATTGAGAATAAAGGTACCTTCATAGCAATCTCTGATGGAGTTGAAGTAGATGTAGACGTTGTTCTGGGAGAAGATGAGGGAAAGCCACGAGTCGAATGAGTAGATTGGAACGATAAAGAGGATTCGGACGATCCATCGTTGTTCCGTCGGACACGAGTAGTAGCGGAGATGCTCGTAGATCTTAATTAATTAATTAATTATTTAATAATTAAGTAAAATGCATTGTTCCATGTAAAGCCTTGTTAAGACGTAAACAAGCGCAAATTGCTGGTTATTCCCCCATTCATCAGAATGACTAATCATCCACGCATCGATTCGTTCCCAATCTTTCACAACCCTCGAAACGGACAGGTGGAATTATGAGTAACACTCGAGGTGCTCGAGGGCCAATTTTCGGTTAGGTTACTGAGGAAACTGGCCGAGTAAATTAACTTCTGGTCTCAATACAGCCACTATGGTATTGAATTACTTTAAAAAATCGCGCAAAAAAAGAAGAAAATACCTGATGAATCGTCAGCAACAATGCCGCGATCGTGAACAGGCCCGAGATGCCTATGCATGTGGCTGAATGGAGGAAGGAATCCTCCGCCGTGGGTGGAGGAAGTGTCGTCGAAGCGACAAGCACGGCTTCAGTCACCGCGTCGTCCATTTCCTTATAATATATTAATTAATTAGATGTATATGGGAAGGTAAAAGAGAGCAGAAGGATTGAACACAGAATCGATAATCCAAGTCCCAATAGAAAGCGAAAGTACTCACTTACTCGCAGGAGCGCTTCTTTTGATCTTCAGTTAGATGTGTCTCGAGTAGTTCCCAATTGTCGACGCACCGATCAGTACATCTGCAAATTTCGAAAATGATGAAACATATGCGGCTAAACGCTCGCGATTATGACGTGTCAGTCTTCGAGAGAGAGGGGGAGCTTGCACGTGATTGATACGCGGAGGGATTGGCTTAATGATGGAGAGGAAGGGAGTCTGAAGAGGGGGAAGAGAAGGAATCGATGGACTACCGTAGGATTCAGAAGGCGCAAAGGGAGAGAAGAGGCGGGAAGAGAGAGGGGAAGGAGGCAATGTTAATCGAGAAGGACTGCTCTTTATTCAGCAGAGACGCCCTAATGCAATCTAGGAGAAGAGGAAGGCGAGAACAGGGTTACTATTCTCGTTCTGACAACGGTGAGAAGCATGCGATTTCACAAGCACTTTCCCAAGGCAACACACACTCCGGAGCTAACGATAAGGAATGGCATGATGGGGTGAAAGGGAGTGGAGAGAAGGAGAAAGAAAGAGGGTCGGCCTAGCAATCAATGCCACTCTCCACAGGCACACACGCATACACACAAACTTCAACCCGTGACTCATCCAGTTATCCTGACCCTGCGTGCCTCACTCTAATCGATAATCTCTCGTTTTAATCGATAATCCCCAAGGTAGAGAGGAGACTCATTTGCGATGAGAGCTCGTCAATAATCGGCAGTGGAGCGAAAGGAAGAAGAAGAAAGAAGGGGAAGAATATTTGACGAGACGAGCCTTCCATCAAAGGGAACGACGAGGGGAAGGAAACAGATAGATGAGCAATGGAATATATGAGTTACTCATGGAGGAGGAAGGGAAGAGCAATGAAAGGAGAAGGAAAGGGAGAGAGGAGAAACGGGGAGCATGCGCGGCCTAAGAACCAGCTTTTCCTTCACGTTTTTTGCGCAGGGAACCGCGCGGCCAACGGATCGAGGAGAGGGGAAGGGGTAATTGAGACTGTCCCTCTCTCTCTCTCTCTCTCTGGACGCTCGAACGATAACCATCTGTGGGAGAGTGGGAGGAAACAACAAGGGAGAGGGAGGGGAGAGTGCCCTCTCCTCGCCCCTCTACACTCGATAGATTTGGCTGCGGAAAGAGCGCGCGTGTGCCGCCGATACGCAGGCAACCGATTCGAACGAGAGAGGGGGGAGGGAGAGGGGGGAGGAAAGGGGGGAACGGGAGGGGGAGAGAGGGAGAATAGAGCGGCCACCTGACTCCCCTTGTTGACTCGCCTGCTCGATGGCGGTCAGCCGCGCTTTTGCTTCTCGATCGAAAGCGAAATCAGCTCCTCCGTTCCTTTCCCTTGTTCACTTTCCCGTCTCGCTACTGGGTCAATCTCACTCTCGCTGCTCATTTGCTTTCCCAATTACCATTCGTTTTGATTGCCCGGCCGCTTCTCGTCGTTAACTCGCCTCCCTTGCAGATGCGCCCCATCTCCGCCTGAACCCCGGTGACCTCTGACTTCCGGTGACTACAGTAACCTCTAATTCCCTGATTCGAAATGGCGCGCGGATCCGGGCTTCGCTACATTGGACCGCACGCAAACGGCAGCAAGGAGCTGGGCCTGACGGAGACGCCTCTGAAGTTCTTGCTGGTTAGTTGTTTCCCTTTGCGATCGATAGTTGATGTATCGTAATCTACCGTATCCCCGATCACCGTAAACCTACCGTAATCAAACGCATATAAGGTCTCCCTCCAGCTATTCTTGGTAGATTCATTTCACGATCCAATCTGGAAACACAGTAACCCAAGGCTACCGTTATCCCACCGTAACCTACCGTAACCTACCGTAACCCTTCCTAGGTGGGCGACGCCGACGTTGGCAAGAGCGAGTTCTTCTCGGGTCTGCCCGAAGTGGAGGCGGCTAACTTCGATGGAGACCTACCTCGTTAGTTACTTTTTACTGATTTGGTCTTCTTGTTCAGACTCTTTTAAGAATCATGTCCCGAACATTTCCTAAGAACTTTTGTGGATAACTTCAAAATTTGCTTAGTAAACTGGCTTGTATTTATCGAAAGAAGCTATTTCGAGTAGATTCAAATCTCTTTCTCAATTCCGCGACATTCTCACCTAAGCGCGTCATTTAAAAATGCCAAATATGAGAAGGAATAACATGAATCGCTCACATGATCCTTGATTATGCATGATATTCACGATTATAGTGGGTTGAAAACAATTGTGAGCACATCACAACAACAATTGCGCCCTTCCTTCATAGTAAAAGCGGATTCTAAATTTCCGGGAAGTGTCTCCCTCACTTTCCCTCTTCCTGACTGCTGAGAAAATTCATATAATTGCGGGACTCGCCGAAATTGAGAGGAGAACCACCATTGTGTGGGGAGATAATCGGATTTATTAACAGAAGCTGCTCTTCCTCGACTGGCTACTGTGCTTCTCGATGGACACGCAATAAATGTCCAGCTCTGGTTAGTTATCGATTTTTGAGCCCGATACCGTACGTACGCGTATTGTAAGGTGCTCCAGGTTTTGAACAAGAACTCCTCCTGAGCTTTCCTGCAAATGTGGCTTGATTATGCATAGACATCCCAGAATGAATTGCATTCATTATCTGCTTTTTGAGAGCACCCCAGACTACGGTAGACTCTCCTCGTTTCCCATGCTCTCTCCCTTTTCCTATGCGGTTAGAGAGCGTACGAAATGAAAAGATTCGGGCAATTACTATCGCCTCCACATTGTCTCTTCTCGTCGTTTCTCTTGAGGAGTTTATATATATATGGGCGTATATATGGGCGTATTCTGGGGAGGGAGAAACGGGATACGGAAGCGGGACGGAAATCTCTTCTCCCTTGCGCGAAACGGCCCCTTTCCTGGCAGAGATTTACGAGTATTGGTTACCGTAGGCTGCCTTTCTGGGGGCAGACAGCCAATTAGAATGGCTGGAACGGATATGGGCAAATTTAATCTATTATTCAGGGGCATGCTCTGTCTGTTTATGATCCTTTTCTGAGGATTTTGAAGGGATACGGTACATAATCGATACTTCAGGGACACGTCTGGCCAGGGTCGCTTCTCGACAATCATCCGTCGCTACTCGAGAGGAGCTCACGGCATTCTGCTCGTGTATGACATCACGAATAGATGGAGTTTCGGAGGAATGAAGAGATGGCTGAGAGAGATTGATGAGGTAAAGCATAGCTCAGTGGTAAAGAAGCCGATCCATAGACGGAAGGTCGATGGTTCGAATCCTTCTGCCTGCAACAGTTTTTGCCCGCTCATCTGACATCGTTGGTCACATCTTTTGGGGGTTTTGTGTGCACATCTGGCCAGTTAGAGGAAGAACACCTGTCGAATCGGGGGCTACAGATCAAATTTCTATCCCCTTTGGTCACTCTATCGCCTAGTTAGAGACGGATACTGCGTCGGTAGTCTTTGATCTAGGATTAGTGTCGGGGATCAGCTTTTCGTAGAACACAATAGATGATCAGAAAGGTGAACAGCGAAAAGGCTGTGTCGCGTAAAGTTCATTCATCAGAGAATGGTGACGGATAAGATTGTTGACTGTGACGCGTGTCGTTATTTCACCTGCTGCTCTTTCTCTAGTTGATCACGCGACATTATCACACATCGACGTGAAGGTATAAATAGGCTTTCGAAAAATAAGGCACCGATGAGAAAAAACAGTGAGATCGTAATCTCCTTAATGCAGACGTATTGTCTGTCTGCACCCGTCCAACTGGCCACCCTCGGACACGTTGGCGGGACGACCTAAAGCGAGCTATTGGCAAACACTGGTGGAATGCAACTAATGAAGAGTGGCGCCCCATCCTCATCTGAGCGTTAGCGCCTGACATGAATAAATTATTATTATTATTATAATTATTGTCTGGAGAAAAATCGACAATTGTCTAAAAATTAGCCAAAGGAGCTGATTCTAATTCCTAAAGGGCAGACTCACAAGAACATATATGAACTGAATTAATGTCTAGAAGATCGGAGAGGCGGAAAATGGGTTGAAACGAGAGCCACTGCCTTTTTTTTAATCCGAATCTGGCTATGGGAGGAAGCAAATTAATGGGATTGGAACCAAGAAGCTCTCAATCTTCCACAAAATACATAGATCCTTCATAGTTCATTAACCGTAGAGACAAAGAATCCTCTAGAATGAGTCTAATTACAGTTCGTTCCTGGCATTCCTCGAATTCTCGTCGGGAATCGACTGCATCGTGAATTCGATCGGGCAGTCAGCCGGAAGGATGCCGAGGCATTCGCATCCAAAAGGAGAATGGAGTATTTCGAGGTGAGGGGAGATCATAAAGTCGTAGTTGTAATAGATTTGATGATGTTTCTGTACACAATGCAGATCGCATAAGGGAACACCCCCGGGAGAGGAAGTAGCTTCAAGAAAATTTAAGGCGTAATTTACAGTCACGTTTATGCGTTTGTAGTAGTATTCGTGCAGTAACCCCATTAGAGAGGCGATTGGTATGCTCAGTAATACAGTTATCCGGGTGCTCGGCTCTGGATGGATATTACGGAGAGAGCAGGAATAGAGAAGGGGCTAACCAAACACATCTGCGCAATGGATTGGGGTCAAGGTTATGGGCTGTGTAATACACATAATCTCTCTCTGGTCAGACTGAACGAGAGAGCAGGTGAAATGAAGAGAGAGTTAAACGATAATTCGCAGGTCTCAACGCTCGCCCACTTCAACGTCGACGAGTGTTTGACGCAGGTACGGTAGATTTAATCGAATTTATGAATACCGTACACCAAATTTATCGTAAACTGACTTTTCAGGTAGCGAGAATGGCCGTACAACGGGCAGCACTTCATCGACCCTCGCATCGCAGAAGAAATCGTTAGTTTTTTTAATTATTAAATTCATTTTGAATGTAATATTTACTTTCATTTTTACACAAATGATAGTCCGCAGTAGTACACTCAAGCATTTCACCAAAGGATAACGGAGAAAACAAAGAAGCTTGAATTCACAATAATAACTGAGCCATGATATACCGTAATCTCAGCTCGTAGTATTGTATTTGTTAGGGCAGAGACTACAACTTGTGATCGCGATATCTGTTAGTGAGACTCATAACCAGCATATGGGCACAAATGGGGATATCGGATTGAGGGACTCAATCAAATCTTCTTATGATATTATGAAGCACCTCATCATTAAGATTGATGATCAAGCTTCGAACAGAAACCTTTTTGCAAGCGAATGCTATTGAAACGCCAGATGTGTCACATGTTGTTGGGATTGTGAGATTTATTCAAAGATGTAACGAGTAGGGACTTGGAATGAATTACCAGCTGTCAGTATTTCTCAGCTCGGGTTTTTTTATAGGGTATGTGCCTGACATGCCAGCATTTCCACGAAAGGATATTCTTAGAGCAACTACAATTTAATTGAAGGAAGAGATAGATGAGCTGCTTCTAAGGAGTGAAAGGAAGAGAACGATGAGAGTGGATTTGCTTCTCTTCAGTCCTTCTAATTATGCACTATTTTTTAGAGAGATGTGTGTGAAAATCGAAAAAGAGTTGAAGAAACAAGGCAATTATTTAAATATTTAAAAATTCTAGCCGAATCGCTGGAGAGTCTCGCGTGTCGTACAATCGTCAAGAACATCAAGTCCATCCATCTCATCGAGAAACTTCGTCTACCGCCGATGCTCCATAATCAAGTAATTGAGAAAGTGCACGAGATGAAAAGAAGTCTAATGTTCTTTTTTGCAAGGGAATATTGCGAAGAGCACAAAACAGGACAAATCTCCGAGCAAATTTGAATTCTGCTTCAACTTGAGAATCTGCAATGTTATTTTGGCGTAGAGTCAGCAGTTTGGGAGTTCAAACGAAGAAGTATAAATTTTAAACTGACGAAAAGGCAGGAAAAGGTTCTGAAAGATCAAGAGTTCATCTCGTAAAGTATAGAGTAGCTTCCGGTAATTGGGGTTGAGATCGAATGATAACAAGGTATCAATAGAGCAGTGACCTTGCGAAGCAAAAAAGCGCGCTTGGGAGAGAAAGCGTGAACGGAGCTTTGATTGATTACGATGAGAGGTGAAAGAGATCACTTTCGTCATCTGGCTTGGACTTTTTATATAAGAATCAATTACATAAAGAGAGATGAATAAACAATGGAACGCGCGGCATGAATGAACTAACACATGTACCTAACGAAGTAGTCTATGGCCAAACCAAATTAAATAAATATTCAATACAGGTTCGCTCGTTCGCCCAGGGCTCGCAAGTCGCTTCTGCCGTTCTTCCTCTATCGCAGAGAGCTCCGAAGGTAAATCGACCCGTGGATTGATGATGGATTGTTCGAAGAGACTTTGCTCATAGGCAAAAACATACTTTATAAATTAAAAATATATTTGAATAAAATTAAATTATAGGGTGCAATGGCAATCGCTCCTCGATTCGTGCGACGTGCCTACAACTCGTGTCGTCAGAAGATCAGACGGTTTGTTGTTTTATTTATTATTCACTCACTTTAAAAAGGAAAAGGTTGAGGAAATTGAATAGTTTGCGTTGCATTGTCAGTCTCATTTCTCGAACACTTGACACACGACCACGTCAAAAATAGAGACACGAACAAAGTATGGGTTTTGAGTAACGATGGTCCAGAGAGACCATGGCTGATTTTGAAATGTTAATTTAAGTTTTTTTTCAGTTGGATCAACCGCGTCGAGTAATGCCCATCTCCTTCTAAGAAGAAACGACTGATTACTTCTCTTTCTCCCTTTTCTCCTACTTTCGCACTGTATATAGTTGTATTAATTATGCACTGTTCTTGAGATACCCACCTTCCACTCTCGTGTCCCAACATAAGTCACCCAGTTACCCTCTCGAGTCCTAACCTAATCGTAAGTACCATACCCGCTCTTGCCTACCTTGACACCCTCTACTTGTTGCAATGGAGCAGTACTCGGTTCTTCTTGGACATCTGGCTAAGTTCACGGAGTATTCTCTGCGTACCTTTACCACCTCTCTAATCTATTCGATCGGTTGAATATGGACAGATATCCAAGAAGTCCCCAGTACCATTTAGCCCTCCCAAAGAATTCCCAATCCCTTTCCCCAGTACCATTCACCCTTTCTCGTGTGAACACTCTCCACCGAGCCTGTGCTCGAATCAGTCGTATTTCCGCTTACCTCTCTGCACACTCCCGTTTGCCCATACCTTCCACCCAATTGAAGATCTCTTCCTCCCCTGTAGCCCTTTTCGGATCTATCTGAGCTAATAACCCCTACTCTTCTCCAAGAATCTTTTCGTTTCTAGTCGTTCTGACTTTGCAGAACTGGACGACGCCCATCCATACTTTCTCCCCTGTGTTGAAACGCGAATCCCGTGCACTCTCCTAATTAGCAGCTTTTTCCTCCTTCTTCCGCACAATTCGAGTAAGAATAGACCCCATGCATTTTCCGTCATTTCCGTATTCAGATACTTTGTGCAAATACTCCATGGATAAAGGTGACCAATCGAAGATGTTTCGACTTTCCCCACTAATCGTATGAATTGTCGAGCATAGGTGCAGCCTTGGCGATTTTCTTGCACAAGATCCCGTTTGATCTTGATCCTTCTCCACTCGAGACCGGACAGGTTCGTTGCTCTCCCCTTTCTCTATTTGGTCCACGGGCATTATAATATGCAGTACTGTTCTCACTCTCTCCGTTCTTCATTCACTCTTGGCAGTCAGATAGAAAAAGAAAGTATGGAAACTGGAGAGGCAATTGCTCACAGTACAGCTTAGAGCGAAAGAGGCGACGAAAGGAGGAGGGAGAAGGAACAAGTTTACTCTCCCTATTTCGAAGCAGAGAGAGAGGGAGACTGTCATAGCTAATCCATAGGGAGGCGGATTGATCGAATCAAGGGAAGGAATGGAAGAGGGAGAGGGAGAGGAGAGAAAGGACGAGCCTCAGTCGACCTTGGAGCTATATCCTTTGTACCGAGAAGCACTGCGTATCCCCTTGATCCTACTCAACCACCAATTCCATCTCGTCCTTCTCACTGTTTTTCCTACTCATTTGGCTCTCCCGTCTCTCTTTTTCTCGCCTTTCTCCCCTCCAATCTCCACCTAGATAGTTCCCTTCTCAAGGTCATAATGGAGCAATTGCGTGTGTGAACTGCCAACGTGCGCAGTTTCTCTAATGTCAACCTTCGTTCCTTTTCTGTTCCTATTCTCCTTTCCTCCCAGACGAAATACCCTCTTGTCTCATCCTGATTGGAAGAAGAAGCGGTCCCTTTGTCGGCTTTTCTCTCCGACGGGTCTCAATTCCGCGAAAAAATGGTTCCATTGTCCTTTTCCGCGCGCCGCTCTTTCGCATATCTCTCATTCCATAAGAACGAGATAGGGAGTCACCTCATTGATCATTTATCGCTCCTCTCCTTTCTTCTCCGATAGATGAATTGGTGTTCCGCCGAGGTTAATTTGAGAAGAGATAGATCATCGTGCTTGGAGGCGATTCACTGCACTATTCATTCTGTTGACTCTCTTCATTTCATGTGCTCTCTCGCTTTGCGTAATCTAGAGATGTTAGAGAAAATTGAGTAAGATTGATGTCCGGGTAATTACCGTGTTCTTTCTCGAGAAAATTGGTGCAATTCACCTGGCGTTTCGTGAGAGGTACGGTAGAATCGGGCACCACTGCCCCAGACATTTCACCCTAATTCGTAATGCCCAGACGTCGATGCGATTAGGGCAATGCGCCTCAATTTCCCCGTCTGACTCGAATGAACGCAATTTTCCTGCCAGTGCCGATTGTTTTCTTCCTGCTCCGAATCGGTTTTTCGGCTATTCACTTCCTATTGTTGTGACGGAGGATCGGACTCTCCTATCTTTCTTACTTTCTGTCCGAAGAGAGTTCAGGGTGAATCGTGAGAGTTTTGATGCATCCTCGCGCGCGCAAAACATAGATGAACTGTACAGTGGCCCTTCGCTCGCGCGAGTAATCTCAACCTGACATCGATTTACGACATGTGACATCAATGACTATTCTGTTGCGTAGAAATCGTATAATTTATTGTCCTCAGTATTGTCAACCCTCTCAATTTTCAGTGACCATTCTGTTGCTCAGAAACAGTATAATTTACCGTCCTTAGTCTAGGGAAAAGCTCTGAATTACAATTCACTTGTCTGCAAGTCCATTGATCAAGTGACGGCGGCTCGCTTTACTATGCATAGGATGCGGGTTCTGGAACATATGGTCATGAGATATATGGCTCCTCTCTCTCTTCATCGTGATCTTTCCATAGTCAGACGGAGCGAGAGAGCATCGGTGGAGAGAGTCCGACTGATATCACTGTATACTTCCCGGTCTCGTCTTTGTCTGTGATTGACTGTTGTGTGCTTGCCTTTTACTAGGTGTGTGCGTCACTTAACTAGTCCCCTCTCTTCCTCTCCTCGCTTCTTCCCTCTTACCTCATTCGTGGATCATGCAAACACACTCACTCAGGAGAGAAGTAGAGTGGAGAGCCGATCATCACGATACCAGTAATGTTGCAATCACTTAGTCATTCCCTCATTAGCGACTCTCATCTCTCTTCCCCGAACTCATATAAGGATACGATGGTGTTCGCCCGGTTTGTGACCTACTAGCGGCCTTGGAAGAGACGTAATTGAGGCTGCGCGAGCCCATTTCGATCTCATTCTCTATTCCTTCCCTCCGCCGATGCCAGAAAACAACCAGGGAGCAAACCACACAACTTTTCGTCATTCGTTCCGTCTCTTTGTGACATGGGCGGTGGAGGGGAGAGTGAGAGAGTGTGGAGAATGAAGAGAGCGATAGTCTCTAGTTTCCGCGAGTAACTGCTGACTGACGAGTGTGTTGAGTGAGTCAATGCGCCCTCCGAATGTTAGTCAATGTCTCTCAATTATAAATTCTCCTTCTATGCAAGTTCCTTCCACAATTTTACCGTTTCACCTCTAAACTCACTTTTTTCTGCATTCCGAACATGAATACTGTTCACATAGGTCAGGTGGAACCACTACAAACCAACTATTTGAAAAACGAATTTCAATCACGGTAGAGTAGCTCTATCTGACGTATTCAGTTTAGATTCCGTTGTTTATTCGAAAATCGTGACGCTATAGCGTGTGGAAGCTCAACTTGACTGTATTTTTCGCTTTTCTTATCTGCATCCTGCATGTCTAGAGATAGACTTCCAAGACGAATGAAGTTTCCGGTTTCAGCTTGTTGCAGCAGGAAACTGATACATGCGAGTCTAAGTGCATTTCATTCTGCACTTTAGCCAGCAATGCTCGAACTTTCTCTCATGTTCCCACTCCGATCGAGATATAGATACGGTAGTGTGTCCTATAGCTCTTAGTAGGCAGGCTAGCACCACCGGAGTGTTCATTTTCTCCTGGTCTCACTGACCTACCGACCTTTCCGCATGAAGAATGTTCTGTATCAGCTCAAAAACGTCCAGATCAGAAAGCGCCGCTATCATCTTAGTAGGTAGGCTAGCATTCATGACCATATTCTTCTGGTCTGACTGACCCACCGACATTTTCGTATGCTCTGTTCAGTATCAGCTCAAAAACATCCAGATCAGAAAGTGCCGCTATCATCTTAGTAGGCAGGCTAGCATTCATAGGAGTGTCCATACCTTCCCGGAGACCCACCGACCTTTCCGTACGACTCTGGGCAGTATCTGCTCCAAAACTTCAGAAAGTGCCGCTATCATCTTAGTAGGCAGGCTAGCATTCATGTTCCTTCATCTCTCCGCCTCTCCTCATTCCGCCCGCTCTCTCCTCTCTCTGATCAACGTTGTATCCGTTCCAATGACCCTTCCAGTATCATATCACTCTCTGTTTGCCCCGTATTCGCCGCTGCCGGTTGATAGCGGGCACTCCCGTAGTCATTCTATCTGCATTCGTTCGATCTGGCAGGCGGCCAGTTGCTCCGGTAGTATGATATTAGCACTTCTTCATTTCCCCGAAAGAATGGTTTAGTTCCCTTCTTTGGAAAGTTCCAATGTGCCAGGGCCCCTTCGATATACTTCCATCGCTGCTAGGGCGCTTCCGTATAGATCCTGACGTTCCAGAACAGCTAGATAGGTAAATCTATTTCCTTTCTGCTCTAAAAGGTTCCGATTTGCCAGATCATCAACTTTTTAGTAGGAAAACGGCTAGGAAGAAGAAATTTTGAGAAAAGTGTTTCCTTCGAAATCTTGAGATCATACTGAGACTATCTCGGGTACTCCATTCCCATGGACATTTCTTGTGACCCATATCGTTGTTTTGGGCGCATCACAAAGTTGCACGGTGCGAGTAGATGGAATCGATAGATAAGAGGGCTCTATTCGTCATGATCTCTCTTATTCACTCTCTTCCACTCCCTTTCCGGGGGGAAAGTCAACCCGAATGTTGAAAGAAACTGAGATGATTGTTCTCTTCCTTCGAAAGAGAAAGCAGCCCAAGAGTGTCCTTGTCAAAGGGAAGAAGAAGGAGAGAGAGAGAGACGGGACTATTTGAGGTACCCCTCCCTCTCCCTGATCTCTCCCTCTCCCCTCTCGACCTCGTCCCTCTCCCTCCGCTCTCTCGATCACCCACACTCTCTCTCCCCTAACCCGATCGACCCGCGCGCTTACTCAGCATCAAGAGGGGAGCAGAGGGAGTGTCCATCCACCCATCCAGTCCCTCTCTTCCCTCCTATTCCTCTCTCTGTCTCCGCTCTCTCCATTCTGCCTTGTCTCTCGGCAGCTTTCCCACAGCTCCCCTCCTCGTCCGCCCTCCATTCCCTAATACATTCGTGGATCAGCCTTGTGAATACCCGTTTCGAGCTTTTTCTACGATTTACCATTGTTTACATCGGTTTAGGCACCGATTTTGCCTTGATTTGCGTGAACTTTGAGCCAGAACCAATAGAGAATGGCGCGGAAACGAGGAGTCGCATTTAATAATCACTTTTCCTGCGACTATAGCCTATTTTCTTGACCTTCCAAGCTCCACCTGGCAAGTATAAGCTATTTTCCGTGACGGTTCCGTATTTATTCAATTCATAATGACTTTCCGTCCTTGAACAAGCACTTTCAAGTGCTGATCTACCGTGATCACTGATTTTCATCGCATTTTCTATACTTTCTGTTGAAATTGAGAAGAATACCGTGCATATTAGTACAGTGAGTCGAATTCGACGTGAATGGTTGTTAGTAGTGAGGGTTGAATGGACTGCCCCACTCTTTCCCTTCCTCCCTCACTTCCACCCTTACAATGAGAGCCCTCCAGGCCCCTCCAATTACGTATGCATTTCGAGTGGTGTACTCCCCTGACTCGCCTCATTATGACCTCCCTCCGTCCCGATTTCCCATCCATTTCCGTTGTTCTCCGGTTTGATTTCCATCTGGATAGACACTCAGTTTCAACGAAGTTCTAGACCATTCGTGATGACAACTCGAGTGTGAGTACCTGGTGTTGATTTAGCTCGATCGAGCGATTATAACCACCTCCCAATCCTCCGTTTCACACCAATTCCGAGTTTTCGAGCGATTATCCTCTTTTCTGCGAGCAACATGATCAGTGTTCGCTAATCTATGATTAAGAGCTGATTAGAAATCAAAATATCTGGAACGGCTCTCCAAATAACTCTCCCGCAGCTGTATCCAACTAACTTTTGCCTCACAGCTACCATGTATTTCTCTCCCTCCACCACAACCACCCAAAACAACAACAAGCAGCGCAATAGAGACCGGACTCGCCTTTTTCTCCTTCCTTTCCGGTCTTCTTGTCCCCTCCCCCAACCACCCCCTTGACCAGGAAGCCTGAACGAGTTGTAGTACGCTCTGGTTAGCGGGCCAAGCAAGATTGGACCCTACTTGCTTTTTGCTGAGTTATTCTGCGCGAGAAATCCTTACTGAGCCACATCTGCGCCAGGTTTGGACCGTTTTGAAACGCATTTTCTAATTCTTAGGTCTCCATCTCTGTTGGTTCCAGAAAAAAAGGTAGAGGGGAGGTTAACAACAAGGCAATTTTCGAGATTCCTCGAAGAATTACGTCCACACCCTATCAATCCTAATCACTTTTCGAGGTGTGGCTTCGGTGCAATTTATACCTTCCGCATGACTCGCCTCCTTTATTTTCGTTCCTTGTTATACTTCTTCCCTTCCTCATCCATGCAACCCAAACCGCTTCCAATATCGAATCTACTCACACGAAATATTTTAGTTTTCCAACCGATTGCGGGGCGCTCAGTTGTTTGTCCACTCTCCTTGCTCACTACTATTTCTCTCCTCTTTTCCCCCTTCAAGTGAGAGAGAGATGCAGGGATAACTGTACAGATAACGTGTGAATACACAGTTAACGAAGCGAGCGAGAATAGATTGACTGGAGCTAAGTTATTCTACTGACTGTAAAGGTCACTTCTCCAATTGTACGCGAATCAGGCGCGTTGAATGCATTGAAACAAACCCATCCAACTCCACAAGTGTCACCAATCCTGATTGCTGCGTGTTTCTGATTAGTTACGCATAGATTTCCACGTGGGTCCGTTTCTTTTCTTTCCGTTCGCTCCGCTTTTTCGCCCTCGTCTTTCCAACAATAGAGAGAGAGAGGACCAATGGGCGGAAGCCTAGTTTGAGGTTGAATTCGAGAGAGAGAGAGAGAGAGAGAGAGAGAGAGAGAGAGAGAGATTGAGTTTGGGCTGGAACACACACATGTTGTTCCGCATGGCTGTTCATTCACTTCTTTCTCACCCTTTAACTCGTCGCTTAACGAGGCTTTGAACGAGGATCCAAACGACCTCCAAGATGATGAGAAAAACGATGACAATTCATACGAATGAGTCCCGGGCAAGTACTCTGGCTCAGCCATCTCATCTTCTTTCCATTCCGAGCAATAGAGACCATCGTTGGTTCCATCTAAGCCCGAACTCGAGTGCTTTCCCAGAGAATGAGCATGTTTTGGAACGAGGGATGAGTTGAGAGAGAATGACTCTGTTCATTGGTGTGCACATCACTGGCCTGTCACTGGCTTCTCCTCTCCCTCTCTCTCTCTTCCGTCTCTCCTATCCACCCGCTCTCTCTCCCCTCTCAGTTGCATCATCGTATTTCTTCTAGTGTGAAGTGTGCTAGGCCCAGGCCCAGCTGACCCTCTGTCCCTCTCCCCATCGTCCTCTTTCTCTTATCATCTTATCACTCGGCCGATTCGAATAACACGAGTACAGTGCCTGCCCATTCTCGACTGTACTCAATCTCTCCTCTATTCTCATCATTCTCTCTCGCACGGCCTTTGAATCCCTTGAGCTCTGGGGCTTCATCTTCTCCCTTCTTCTCTTCTTCTTCTTCTTCTTCTTCTTCCTCTCCGCCTGCCTCAGTCAGAGGAACTCCCGCGACGCGACTCAAACCAACTTTATTCTCTAGCCTTCTTTCGTCTTTTTATTTCCTCTTGTCGACATGTTGTTTTCACGACTTTTCCCCCTTTCTCTAGATCGGATCTATCCGTAATCAAGTTGGTGGCTGTACGATCTTTGCGTTTTTGCGCTCCTCTTCTCTCTTCCCCTCCACATCTCGAAACTCCATTGTAACCTCTCGAGTAGTGATTTCTGATTGATCTTCTCGTCGCATTTCACGCGCTGTTTTCGCATGAATACGTCTACCACTACCGCTCCGTTTTTGCGTCCATTCGAATACCGTAACCCGATCTACCGTAACCGTATTCCAGGGTGGTGTGCATGGCGGTGTGATGGGCGGTGCGCGAACTGCGGACGGACCGCCGCCGATTCCCCATGCTTTCCGGTTGTTCATATTGTTCCTGCTCGTACGGATAGGAGATGCTGCGACGGCCAGCTTCGATCTGGAGAAGGTACGATCATCGTTTCCAATTTTATCGATTTTTTTCGAGCTTTTGCTAATCTTCTTTGCTTTTATTCAAACTACTCTTGTTCTCCGAAATCGATCTCTTCTGTCTGTAGTCAACGGAACTATAGAATGATGATGATAATGATGGTCGAACAATCATTTATCCCCGACCACTTCCTATTAGTCAGTCGTATAGAATGAAAATCAGTGTCTCAGGTCGTCTCAGGGGACCTCTATCCTAATTATCGTCACTTCTTATTTGGAATCTCCTCAAATACTGATACTAGCTGTCATTTTGGCTGACCGTAGACGACAAACAAAGAACCCTCATCGAAACGTGAAGTGATTATTTCGCGGCTCTTCTGAGGAATGATTGTTTACGCGCTCAGAATGCTTAGTCGAGATGAAAATTGAGCCAATTGACTGAGAATTCTGCTTTCCAAACAAGGAATCCTCTTTTGACCAGTACTTGTGCCGCTTGAAGACATCGAAGGGCCATGAAAAAAGTAATTTGTAGGGGAGGACTTTTTGACTTTTTTTGTTTCTTTTCCGTTGCTTTCCGAGCGAAATAGCAGACCAGAGAGATTCAAACCATTGCTTCCTTGCCTCAGGCAGTTTTCGTGCATTTTCAAGAGAGAGAACGGAAAAGATGATGCATGATCTCTAGTTTTCTCCCCGTTAGACAGCAACAACTCTCGTGAAGTGGGGGAAGTGAAGGGGGAATCGTAAGTGGTTTGCAGCCCCCCCCCCCCACTAAAAGGCGTTCGCCCTCTTGACCCAATCGGGAAGAGGAAGCAATTCTCGGGGTCAGATGTCAAGAGGACGATTTGCTCTCGTTTCACGCCTCCTGTTTCTCCCCGATGATCTCTGCTCTCTCGATTATGCACGCTCTCTCGCTCGTCCTTTCGTGTCTGCGCTCTCCACTCTTTCCCCATGGTGCAATGAGCACGCTTGAAAGGCAACACTCAAGAGGAAAGAGAATCAGAGAAGAGTGTGGGCTAGTAGCCATATCGAATAGCCCTCTCCACTCTTAGATCCAGCAGAGAGAGACCGGCCACTCTTGGGGATGAGAAAGCGGAAGAAAGAGACGCGAAATCGAGAGGAGACCGATGGCATCGAATCTAGATCCAATGAGAGATTAGAGAAAGATCAAGCTGGGGGATAATGAGGGCTAAATCGTAAGCCATTAGATCTCAGCCAGGGGCATTCTAAGAACGCGACACCCAATTAGAGGAGTAGGTCATAAACGAATACCCGATTAGTGCACAAAATAGTCGTCACTAGAGGAAAAAGATTAGAGAGAACTCCATCAATGAATACTCGAGTAGCGCACAAACTTCTCCTCATTAGAGGAAAATGATCGAAATCTAAGAACAGCTGAACGAAATTCCTCCCGATTGAGTAATATCTTTCTCAGGCCCTCTCCACCGCATGCAATCTCTCTGGATTCAGCGCTAAATATGCGCATTTGAACCATTCAATAGAATGCTAGCCTTCTTGTCTAGTTCTTGAGAAAAATATTCAAAGTCAAAGATATCAACTGAAAAAGCGAGTTCCAGGCCCTCTCCACTCCCTGTAATCCCTCCTGCTTCAACGGGGCGTGCTTCTCGGAGACGTGCGTCTGCCAGAAGGGATGGAAGGGACCGCAGTGCGATCTGTGCCATGGACGAGTCGAGTGAGTAGGCACCTTAGGGTCTGACTACGTATCGGGATTGTATATGGAACGGTATTTATGAACGGTAATGTATGTGGGAGATGAGATAGTGTAGAGATAAGGTAGAAGGGAAGGGACCGCAGTGCGATCTGTGTCATGGACGAGTCGAGTGAGTAATAATAGGCACCTTAGGGTCTGACTAAGTGTCAGGATTCTATTAGGGACGGTATTTATGAACGCCACTGTATGTAGGAGATGAGATAGTGTAGAGATAAGGTAGAAGGGAAGGGACCGCA
>LS501153.1:33807-68783 GCA_900490845.1 Pristionchus japonicus | reverse complement strand
GATCTGTGTCATGGACGAGTCGAGTGAGTAATAATAGGCACCTTAGGGTCTGACTAAGTGTCAGGATTCTATTAGGGACGGTATTTATGAACGCTACTATATGTAAAAGATGAGATAGCATAGAGATAAGTCTGAAGGGAAGGGACCGCAGTGCGATCTGTGTCATGGACGAGTCGAGTGAGTACTAATAGGCACCTTTGGGTCTGACGACGTATCAGGATTCAATGGCGAATAGTATTTACGAATGCTACTGTATGTAGGAGATGAGATAGTGTAGAGATAAGGCAGAAGGGAAGGGACCACCTGTGGTATGGACGGGTCGAATGAGTAGAGGATTCCTATTATATAGTTCATATAAAATAATTGGGAGTCCGAGATTTCATTCAGAGACGTTGTATTGAAATGCTCAAAACCATTAATCGAGTCTTAGTGCGCCTAATGAAAAGAATAAGTACGGTACACAACTTATTTTAGCTATTCGTATTACTTGATGATTGTTGACGGTATGCTCTATTCAGTAATCATGAGATAAGCTTTCTCACGAGGAAAATATTGCTTACTTCAGAATTCTTGAGTATGAAAAAAGAGTTTTTTTTTCAGAATCCGCGACCTCGCTACTCCTCTGACCGACTCTCCCGTCAACTATCCCTCCACGGCCAACTGCGGATGGCTCGTCGACGTTGCTGTGAGATTTTCTTCCATTGCCGACAAATGAAAGAGCGTTGTCATTCAGTCTCTAGTAACCATAATGACCATTGACGTAGGAAAAGTGTGAAGCTGGCATTTTCCCCTATCTGAGATGACCTATGCATTGTGTTTCGCTCTCTACAAGTGCAGAGAACTACTAGAAAATGCCGAATGCATTAGTTATTGATCAGGCCATCAGCCCTTGATGGACTGACGGACATTCTGAGAACTCTAGAGAATGGGCGAGTGTTGCGAGGGATGAGTGCATTTGTGGTGCTTGCCTTCGCTAAAAGGAACGATATAAAATAATCGGGTTCGAAGCATTTTTTTCAGATGAGTATACTAATTGAGCAATTCATATTCCTTTCAGAACTCGACGAATTTGAAGCTGACGGTATCCAACTTCTCGACAGAGTGCGGATGGGACTACTTGTACGTCTACGATGGAGAGGGAACGGATGGAGAGCAGCTAGCCGCACTGTGGTCAGTAGTCTTGACAGTTTCCGTGACTCTGAAACCTTCTCTGAAACCTGTTTCGGAAAGGGTCAAATCCTTGCAAGCTTGCATGGCATTTCTTCCATTCTTGATCCCAGGTAAGAGGAAGAAGGCTCATATTAAGAAGCAGGAAATTCGAGTAATATTCTCCCTTTCAGTGGCCAGATCAACGAGCCCTTCGAGATCAATCTTCCGTCCGCCAAATCATTCGCTTTCTTCTTCTCTGATCTTGCCCAGAATCACGACGGGTTCACTGTCTCGGTTGAGCATAATTCGTGAGTTTTTGACCTTTTCCGTGTTCTTATCACTCTACTCATCGATTAGGTTATTCAGTACAGCACTGACTGTTTGATTAGTAGTAGTAGGGAGAAGAGGAGTCATGACTATTTTACACTTCGATCTCTGATCTCCCCTCATCTCTCTCTCTGTTCTCTCCCACTTGGCACCTTCGACTAGGATGGTTGTAATGTGTAAGAGGAGGAGGAAGAAAGAGTTATGGCGATTTGAAGGGAGGGGGGCTTGTTTAACGGGTGAGAGGAGAAAGCGGAGAAGGAGAGAAGGGTGTGAGGGATTAGGAGAAGCTGTTCATTGCTCGGTTATAAACTAAAAATCGTGCGAGAATACACGAAGTGGTTACACGAAATTCGGTCCTTTCCTTCGAATGTATTACTACAAATAATTGCTGGGGTGAATACTACTATATAATCAATCCATCTCTAATGATTCCTTTCTTCCTTCCAGTTGCCCCTACAACTGTAGTGGAGTGGGTCGGTGTTTGCCCTCAGGCGAGTGTGCAGACTGCCCACCCGGAAGGACAGGCAGATATTGCGAACAACAGTGAGTTAACGACATCGGTTTTAATTAATAACTGATTACTAATTAGATAGTAAATTAATTAGTGCGAGCAGCAACGAGTTACCTACATATCTGGTCCATAATTAATTAATTTTCATTTCCATTCAGAATAAATAAATAACAAACATTGGTGCAGTTGGCTATTTTCCTTCGTGAATGAGAATCCATAAGTCCAAATACAAGGAAAATCGTTGATCGTTCTCAGATTCTGCTCTGATGAACTCGATGGCGAGTCCGGACCTTGCCAGAATGCAAGCAAATGCAAGAAGGGCGATCAACCTCAGCAGGCTACTTGCGACTGCAACCAACCCCATCATGGTGAGATATCTAACAATCAATAAATGTAATCTAATGAATATATAATAATGAAAATCCTAACCGTCCTGGTTTCAATTTCCGGCCCTTGCATTACCATTTTTCATCTTCGCGCAACATTCAATCATAAACATCTGATATTGTCCTGGTTCCATTGGAAATAGATGCACAGGAAGACCAGATTTCCTCTATATGACCTCATTCCCTTCAACTTATTATTCCAAATCATGATGGATCACTTCGCAGACCTCAATTAGGCAATGATTAATAGCTACAATCCCTGTCATTTCCCATTCATGGCGAGTGACCTCGATTGGTGCAGTGGCTAGCAATTACTGTTTGCGCGCCAACTGGATGACTAATTGGGGCTGACATCCAGGGAAGTGCCGGGGGTGAAACATGTGAGGGTACGAATAGGCAAACAAATAGAATCAACTGCTAGTGAAGTCGGTATCAAAGGGGTGAACGAGTGCAGAGAAATAATTCGAAACTCGATTCAGGCGACCTCTGTCAAAAGCTGAAGACCGAGTCATTATGGGAGCGAGACGTCGTCAGGAGTGGTCCACTTCCGAGGGGAAGAGCATCGCACGCATCTGTGTTGATCACACGAGGCAGCAAGAAGGAGATCTGGACGTTGTTTGGAGATCGGTGAGCATCATCGTAAAAACTAAACTTCCAATAATAGTGAATCGCCAAGAGAAATCGAATGGATGTTCTCTGGTAGTTCCTAATAATAGGTTCTTGAATGAGAAATCAAGAAATATGCTTCATAGAATTCGGATTTCTCATTAAAAAATGGTTAAAATATAAATAATGAATCGTTTTTGAGGTTCAACAACGTGCCCAACTTCGGGGAGATCGTCGTCTACGACACAGAGACGAAGACGTGGAATGAAATGGCCGCGAATTCGCCCGGACCGGAGTGGAGATACGATCACTCACTCGTGTACTATAAGGTGAGACAGAACTTTACACAATCATGACTAAGTTATGAATGAAAATCAACCCAAGAAAAGAATTCTTGGAGGCTTTGAAGCAAGAGCACGAACAGTAGTGATAATTCTAAGGGTAGTCGATCAAAAGCACGAAGAAGAAACTAGGAAAAAAGTAAGAAGAAACTAAAGAAGAAACTATATACGAAAAAAATTCTCAACAATTCAAAATTCTCATTATTGCTCATTTCAGACCAAGATCTACTTGTTCGGAGGGATGATCAACCGACAGAGGACCAGCGCCGAATTGTGGAGTCTCGATGTGAACACCCTCGTCTGGGCGAAGGAACACGACGATAATAAGGATCTCATCGTTAGTTGTTTCAATTCGAATCGAACAATTTATTCATTCTGTAGACCAGTTGTTTACTCATACAAATTCTATTCAGAGCGGTCTTCCTATGGTTTCCTTGTTTGCTTCATTACACGCACTTAAATATGATCATTGTTTAGTGAAATTAGTAATGACTTTTTATGATATTAATTTTAATTAAATTACTATTCTGCAGACCGGTCCTCTCGCCGTCTACGGTCACACGGCGCACGTCATCGACAACAAGATGTACGTCTTCTTCGGGTTCAATCCCGTCATCCGATTCGTCACCCGAGTTCAGATCTGGGACTTTGGTGAGTCTTATATCCGAACAATGATTAGTTTGTTTCATTCGAATATTCCAAGTATTCTGTATGAAGAATGATTCTAATTATGATTCGTGAAAAGTATCCGACGTTTCTCAACAAAGCATAGTTTTTGATGCAAAATCTGAATTTATTGATGAATTTACGGTTAAAATTCAGAATCCCGGCAATGGTCGAGCGCCGACGTAACAGACATCGATGCAGGACGGTACAGACACACTTCAGTGTACTAGTGAGTTGATCTTTGATCTTTGAGCATCGCAAAAATCAATAATCATCAGAATCGATTATTTCAGTGAACCTCTCCATGCCGTTCTCGTATACGGTGGTATCCTGCAGCAACCGGCCACAGGAGACGCGTCGACGAATGGAAATGTGACCACCGACAAGCTGATCAGATTCACGATTGTTAGGGCGAGTTTATTGATTTTTCTCACTTGGTGGATACAGTAACTCGTTAGGCAAGAGCAAACTGACCCCCTACAGGACGGCTCCGGCTACAACTGGGAGTCACTCGAACCGTCCGGCACTCCAATGTACATGCACTCGGCGGCGATTATCAATGGGTAAGGACAAACACATTTCTAAAGCTAAAATATTTTTTTAAATGCTGAAACTGTTTTTTTCTTTCTTGAGTATCCTTTCTCACTTAATGGTAATCATCTCTTACTTCAACAATGAATTTGTGCTGATTAATTCGTACTTCGTCAAGTTTATTTCATAAAAAATATCGATAATCGATATTCCTCAGGATGATGATCACTGCGGGCGGGAATGCGTAAATGCTAATAAAAAAATTTATGCCAATCAGTCAATAACCAGTTCTTGTAGGATATGGTATCTTGTGGAAGGAGTGCTTGATATTATACTTGAATAAATCAATAATTATCAGGATGATGATCACTGCGGGCGGGAATGCGTACACGAAGAACGGCCAGCCGACGGATTGCTTCCAGGGAATCGTGTTGAGCTATGATATTCGTGCGTTTATTTTATTTTTTTCCCATCTCTTCTGCAAAATCGGCTATCCTACCCAAATTGTCACTAGACACATAGTCAACTCAGGGAAAACGATTTTTTTCAGAAAGAATTTTTCAATAGTAAGCTGGACCATAGTGTGTGACCAGCCGTACAATTGTTGACCGAGCGCACCACGCGACGCGTGTCTTTTGTAGTCGCGTCGCGCGGTTTTTTGTGCCAGCTAGGATTGTTTTGCAACATTCTAACTTCTCAGCTGGCTAATTTTTACTGAACCACTTCCAGTGTGCAACAAGTGGTCGCCGTCACAGATCTGGCCTGTTTTGCGTCGATATGGACACTCGATGGTCACGGATGGAGAGGTAATCGAGTTATGGCTTCAAAATCAACTTTCAGTAGTTCCCGAGGGTTTAGTTCCTGCGGGGTTGTATTTGTATGGGAACAGTTTAAGAGACTACCCTGTATACGGGGACAGTTTCTATAGAAGCGATGGCGATGGATGGAGAAGTAACTGACTAATTTCCATTGACCTTAAGCCTTTCAACCATTGCGTGGCCATTCTTATAGCCAGTTTGACCGCTTTGCCCCTGATAAATACTATTCAAGTAATCGTAATCTATCTCAGGACAACGCGTGGGTCGTCGGCGGCTTCAACGGAACGATGCTCAACGATGTCATTCGATTCGTTCCCGGTAAGCAAATTGACTGAATCGGTCCACCACTTCATCAAACTTGCCTTTCAACTTCTTTTCCGACTGTGCATTGCGTTAAGGAATATTTTAGGCTTTTTAAAAATATAATTAAATTAAACAAAACAAATTGCAGCCGACTGCGCAGCTGGTTCGAAGTCGCTCAACGAGTGCGCCCAGATCACCGAGGGTGTTCAGTGCGTGTACACGAATGGAAAATGCACCAAGTATTCGACCTCCGAGTCATTCCCGGCCGATTTCCTGTCGGTGATCAGTGGTCTGCCAGCCAAGAAGAGCATCCAGAGGGCGGAACCCAAGTGCCAGAACACGGCGGATGATCGGAGGTAAGACAGAATTTATTCCCACTCTCCGCAATAATAATGTATTCATGTTCATACCAGTTAGCCCCAGATTCTGAACATTGAATAAAATCAGCAATCTGTCCTTCCCGTTAACCATTTTTTTCGAATGTGAGTGATATCCATCCATCCTTGAGGGAAGTTACAGAAGTGCCATCGATGGAGTATCAATATTGCCATCAATATAATCGATATAATCAATATTGCAGTTCCGCTTGCGAGGACAACTCCGACTGCCTCTCGTGCGCTTCTCACTCCGGTTGTGGCTGGTGCGTGGGCAGTTCGCAGTGTCTGTCGGTGGAACAGGAGTGCGTCGCCGGACAGGTAATCGATCTGTTATCAACCAGAATTCATCTTTGGAGCTACATCACCTCTCAGAAATCCGCTCTTTCACATCATTTTAATACTCTTAGGATTATTTGTACTCTATTCAGCTCATTTTGACCTCTTCTTAATACATTTTATAATATCTTTTAAAGAAAACTCCTATTTACAGGACATGATCCGCTCGTACACCTCCTGTCAGTCCGATCTGGCCGTGAGGGAACAGCACCGCGCCTGTTCCTCCGTCTCAGACTGCTTCTCGTGCAAACTCATGACGCACTGCAACTGGTTCGGATACGAAGGGAAGAAGAGCTGCGTCTCCCTTAGAGAGCAGGGTAGGCAGTTGGCCATCGAGAGGTTGCGTGGCAAAGGTGTGTGTGGCTTTACTAATCCCCGGAAGGCGCTTTCGGCTGCCTTTGATCTTCTAATCAGGCCGAAATCGTCTTCCGCTTTGTTGTAATTAATAATTAATCCTAAGTTCTGTCATTTAATTTCATAATCTCTTTTGTTCCCAACCCCTATAATATTCCTCAGTTTGTCCCTGGCTTTCGTTCCCTTGTTTGCGAGCGTCAGAATGGAATACTTTGCTCGTTCGATGTATGCATGACTTGCGTTTTACAACCTCCTGTCAGTGCCTAGCGCTCATTATCAGTTTGTGGGCCGAATCCTGAGTAGTCCCGAGAGATCAATAGTGAGTGATAAGGACTGATGGAGCGAGGAATGCATCTAACCATCCCGAAGAGATTGAAAGAAGCTAACGTCATTGTGAAAGCACTAATATCTGCCTGAGTTAGCATGGCAATGTAACTAACTAAAGCTAACCAGCATGGAAGAATGAATCCCAATCAATAAATGAAGCTAATTTCAGCCCAAGTCGCCTCAGAGATGGCAGCTCGAGAAGCTGAGAGACTTGCATCGTCCAAGGTAAACAATCAGCAAAAACTCTCCTCATTTCCCATACTCTCTCGCTTTCTCTGATCTCCTTTGAGAGAAATCATCATAATCATATCAGGTGCCTGTCCGACTGACCACCTCCCTCGCTTCGTTCCCCTCCGGACTTCCGACCGGACAGAACTTCACCCTCTGTCCGACTCCCTGTCCTGAGTATACAAATTGCACGACTTGCGTGGAGAACAAGTGCATGTGGTGTGGGAGTCAGAAGAGGTTTGTCAAACGTTTTTTTTCCTTTTTTGCGAATCTTATCTAAGCATCATCCGATTATTATTGAATTTGGAGAATTTTGGGCTGAATATTGAATTGCAGATGCGTCTACACCGACTCGTACCTCATCTCGTTCCCCTACGGCCAGTGCTACCAATGGACGACCAATATCGGCGCGGATAATAGCTACTGCGAGATCGGTGAGAATTTCGTTCCACTCTCTCCATTTTTCATGGCCTTCTCCTGACCACTTAATACTCAGTCTCTTCCTATTACTGCACCTCGTATTTTTTCATCTATAGTTGGAAAAAAACTCTCCCTTCCAGAATCCGGCCAGTGCTCTGAGCACAAGAACTGCTCCATGTGTCAACTCGATCCGAACTGTGGCTGGTGGGACGATGGAGGGAACACCGGACAGGGCGCATGTCTAGAAGGAAACAACGCGGGGCCGAGAGACCCAGCACCTACGAACAGAGGAACCTGGCACTTTGTTGGCTGTCCGCGTAAGTTTTTTTGTATGCGATCTGCTTAGAAGGGGCTCTAGTTCTCAATCGCCAATTTCTATCACGCTAGCCGATTAGTGATAAGAGAATGGTGCGCGCAAGTGACTCATCGAGAAATCGTACCTTCAAGTGTTTATTCTTATTTATTCTCGATTCCAAATTTTTGGATCTGAACATAATTATTCTACTCTATTTATCAATAATGTTTGCAGTTTGCCAGTGCAACGGTCATGCCGAGTGCCACAAGTCGATGGAGAGCGGAATTGACGTGCTGAGGTGCGTTAGATCTGCAAAAGACTGTTGGAGGCTAGAGGGATCGAACACCTGGCCCTTCGATCTTTAGACTGCTGCTCTCACCACTGAGCTATTCCTCTCAGGTGCAAAGAGTGCGGCAACAACACGACAGGACTGCACTGCGAGACGTGTGCGGAGGGATTCTATGGAGACACGCGGAATGGAGGACTGTGCAAACGTGAGTTTTGGTTACATCTAATTTCCGATTTTCGAAAATCAATGTAAATAAAATAATTAATTCAGCATGTGAATGCGTTGGCAATGCGGATGGTTGCGATCCACACTCGGGCGAGTGCTACTGCACAACTAAGGTATTTATTTCTCCGATTCTTTTTTGTAGCCTGGCATTTGTGTGATTGATGGTTCTCGGATTCTACCTACCGTAATCTCTATGGCACTTCCTTTGATTGACGCACTGTCGGCGGTACGTAATAAAGGACAGGCGTCAATCTGATTTTATTAGCTTTCACACCCTCTGGGGCGTTTTGACGCCCTCTGGGGCTCTTCCATACCCTCTGGGGCGTATCGAGCAAAATCATAAAATATTAATTAATTAAATACAGGGAGTGGTCGGGAAGCTGTGTGACCGATGCGATACCAAGTACATCGGAAATCCGGAGAACGGACGTCCATGCTATTGTGAGTTTACGATCAACAATTTGGGGTCTTCTTATGATTTGGACGCATCTATTTCTTGCATCCATAGAACACTATCCATCCATGCACAATCGCAACAGTGACAAACAAATGCCATGCACAAGACTAGATAGCGCGTGCCAGAATATTCGAACAGATTAGGCAAATGAGAGTACAGGAAGAGGACAACAAAGGGTTTCTCTGGTTCTTTATCTCTGGCACTCTTTTTGATTCACATGATCTCTCTAGTTGCCTAACTGAAGAAAGAGCAGAATAGACCGATGGCATGGGTCGAAACTGTGTATAAATTCCAGACGAGTTGACGGTCGATTTCATCTTCACCTTCAAGTTGAAGAACGAGGCACCCGACGATCACGTATCGGAGATCTACCTCTTCTCCGTGCCATACAAGGTTAATATTACCTCGAATCTCTCCGTAGAGTACCTAAACTCAAGTTGTGCTGATCTCTATGGTTTTGACTATTTTTTTATATAAATCAAAACCATAATCGGGTTTTTAGATCTCGAATACGAATTAATTATTAGCAATTTCCAGCGTGACACCGACGTGCAGTTTTCGATCTCGTGCGAGTCCGCCACGGCCGCCGTCTCACTCAATCTGACCTCGAACATCTTCGACGGGCGGTCGAGCAATCCCAAGATGAAAATGGTGAGGACAACTGTTTTTCCCGCCCCCAGAAAGGTCAATTTTCACTAGATAACAACTCAAAAGCATGTTAGTCTTAGGCTTTTTCATCATAGAGCTTGAATTAGTGAGCATGACATCAGACGCAAGACAATTCGCTAATTGGGCCGTTTTGCTTTAGTCAGTCGAGTGCTTCAGCACTATATAGACCGCTTCTTGCCACCTCTTCTTCATCCAAAAGTACGAAAAGGGGCCAATTTGTAGTGCACTTTTTCTGTGTTATCGCGCGGCCTTCAGACTAATGGTCTCACTTTACTGCTAACCACCGTAGTTTTCTGCTTCTTAGTCCGCCTCCGGTTACTTCGTCGATTCCGATGAGAACACACTGACATTCGAGGACATTGTAAGTTTGGAGAGATCCCTCTTCTTCAATCTTTCTCTTTTGTCCTGTCACATTCACCTTCGTCACTTCTCCACCGCCGTTTCCTCCTTCTCCTTCTCTTCCCGTCGTTGTCCTTTTCCTCCGAATCTCTAATCCACTTTGCACTAAGATGGCATCAAAGCCGTGGTCCGTACAGTGAACTGCACCCCTTCCCGGGGAGTGTCACGGGGATCACCTTTTCCCTGAGAGTCTCCCGGGGAGGCAGAATCCCCCACTCTGTGACCTATCGTCGTCAGCAAGAATGTGTGACGAGAAGCACCGAATCTCTTCGCGATATGGCGATCGGATGAGGGATTCTCGCATAGTTGGTTGATATCTAATCGATAACTTGCAGATCAACCATCCGTGCGACGCGAAAGGACTCCGAAGGCACTATCTGGCCAACGATCCCGGATACGCATTTGGCACCGACGCGAACACTACTTTCTTCGTAAGTTTTCAAGATCTCATTACATAAAGGGATCCTGGGATACGGTAGTTGCACCCAAATCGTACTCGAATCTCGGACTCTGACCTTCGGCCAATCCAATCTGTAGCTGGTCGTAAAAAGGATTTGCGCAGATTCTTTCATTGATAAGAGTTCTCATCGAGCGATGATGTTCTTATCTCTGGGAAACATCACTGGCTCGAAAAAAGCGTATTATGTAGCCATAGATGAGATGAGGTGATTGGGGGAGAAAGTACGATGATCATAGAGTTCAATATCGATCGATAACTACCGTAGTGAAATCGATTTCCTAAAATCAATTATCGATTGCAGGTCAAAGTCTCCAACTTCTCCACGCCGATCACCATCCAAATCTCGTTCGCTCAGTCACCGCCCATCAACTGGGTGCTATTCTTCGTCATTTTCGCCGCGTGAGTGGTCGTTTTTCGTTTTTTTCAAAGATCAAAGATCAATCGACACAGCAAAAATGGCAGCATTTCGTGGAGCGTTTAGGGCACTTTCGAGGCAACAATAAAGCCACGCGCTCAGCGAAGCTCTGCATGGTGATTCAAGCGGGCGAATATAAAACGGGAAGAGGGGGAATAGGAACAATAACGGCTTCTTCTGCCCTCTTTCTCCTTCTTCGATTCTGCTAGTGCTCGGAGATGATGGCTCACCCTATATTTCCTCGTGGGATGCGGCCAGGACCGTTCATTTCCTGGTCGAGAGGCCCAGACGCCCTCAACGATGGGAGAAGACCAGACGCCGTCAACGTCGAGACCTGTCGTCGTGAGACGGTCATCGACATGGACGAGGAGGAGTTCGACGAGGACGTCGAGAGCGGACTTCTGGCATTCACGGTCAAGTCATTCCTCATCGTTGCCATGATCTACATTGGTCTGCACTACTACAAGGAGGGATACGAGAGCCTGGTTGAGAGCACGTTCGGGTACGAATTTGGATTAATCTTTGGTTTGAAACTTCTCCATGCGCCTCGCTTTTGTGGGACACTTTAGGGTACGGTTTATGATTGATCTTTGACTTTTTAGAGAGAAATAGGAATTTCTGAGCACTTTTCGAGGGCACCTACCCGTTGCATCGTCATCGATTTGGGCAGACGTCGAGGCGCTTCGCTGGTTACCCTGGAGCCCACTTCTAATCTCTTCCCACTTATCATCCCTCCTCTCTCCTTCCCCTATTCCCCTATTAGTCCTCCCTTCTGAAGAGTCATGTGGATGTGTTATGTAATAATGATATGGGAAGCGCTAACGCCTCAAGAAAAGAAGATGATGATCGTCACAGGGTCAGTTCTGTTTTGTTCATCTCCGTTCATCTCAGTTTGATCGGAAAAACGAACGCAGTTCGCCCTATTTCGATCCGGTTTTACGAGTTGTTCGCCCTCATTTGTGGTGCCACTTTATCACGCCCTTTATGAGATCAATGAGAAATCATCTGCCCTTGTAGTTCCGAGATGTTACTCCAAACATGTAGCGGAAAAGGAACTCTTGTGCAGAGATCGCATGGCGCAGAACCGCCGCAGCTTGCTAATTTCCTTCCGCTGTCACACAAAATTAGTGGAATGCTCTCTGCGCTCGCATGGTTGAACGCTAGTTGCTCTCGAGCGCGCGCTCAATCCGGAGAAAAGATAAGGAGGCGAGAGAGTGTGCAAAAACGAGAGAGTGGAACAAATTCAAATTCATCGAGAACTTGCAGGTGCTTCATCATCCTGCTCGTGGTGGCGGGCCTGCTCTGGATGGTCAAGCTGAGGATCGAGGCCTATCGCGCGAGGCAGAACCACATCAATGAACTCGTTCACGTGAGTACCCCTGCTCTGTTCCGCATGCTTTCTCTAATCGAGCTGCACGAAAAAAAAGCAAAATTAGCGGGTCGAAATGCAGAGCCGTTCTTCCGGGTTGCACAAGTTCACCCAGCGCACTCCTCTCCAATCAATTAGGCCAGACGATCGATACACTCGCGATGAGTACCCGCCCCTCTCTGCTCTCTCCCTCTCAAAGTGGGACCACTGCTCTAGTCACCTGCTCCTCCTCCTTCTCCTCCCTCCCTCTCCTCCCCTCTCCTCACGTATTTAAAGCCGCCCTCTTGCTACTCGAGTGAGTCGCATCGAGTGATAAGAACATCAATGGATAAGTCGTCCCTTCCCCTCTCTCCCTGCTTTCCTTCTCCGGAATCCCCGACCGTCCCTCATCTCGCTATCGTCATGGATGAGAGTCGCCCGATGGACGCCGTCAACGACGGCGCCACCCTGACTCCGCCCCCGTCGCCCCTCGAGAATCCCTATCTGCCGTGCCCCGAGGAGGTCGTCGTTGAGCCCTCCAGCCAGTCTCTCGAGCATCGCGATCCCTGCTCGGTGCGCCCTTTCTTCTCGCGCCGTCAGGCAACCGGCCTCGCACTTCCTCTTGATCCCGAGGGCCTCCCAGCCCCGCCCACTCTCCGTCCGTCGTCCCCAGCTCCTGCTTCCGCCTTCGAGGTCGACGTTGAGGTCCCACCTACTCCTACTCGCCGCGCGCCCTTGCTCCACTCGATGTACGAGGTTCAGTCAGGCGGTCTTTGGGAGTACTCCGACCCCGTCACGCCGACCCCTCGTCGCGAGCCCCTCCTCAACTCCGAGTTCCAGCCCGACGGCCGCTGGCACGGTACCAGAGCCGACGAGTCATTCCTCGCTCCGCCCCTGGTCCAGGGTGGTCGCTGCACTGAGCGCGTCCGCCTCGGGTCGGATGCCGAAGAGGCCGGAAGAGTGTTCACGGAGGAGAACCCGTTCGCCTTTTCCAAGGACTGGTTCGAGAACCTGGTCGTCACTATCGGACTGTTCACGCATGGCTGGTGGGCCTTGAAGAGGAAGACGCGATTCGCGAAGAGGGGAGTAGCACGGGCGTGGAGATTCGTTAGCCGGCATGATAGAATCGTCGCCGAGGACTACTTGGACGAGGCGTATGAGGAGGATGCCGACTTTCTCTTCTTGCTCACCGATGAGGAATTGGCATTGCAGATGAACTCGCGCCCGTCGAGATCGATCAAGCTGGACCTGTCGGCTCCGGGCAGCAATCTGGTGAGAATCATTTAATTTTTTGTGAAATTTTGATACATTTGCCCGAGAATTTTGATGAAACACTTCAAAAAGATTGAAAAAATAGAAAACAAATTGGTGAATCGTTCTGAATATCCGAATTGCAGGCCCCGACTCCGATCGCCATCGAACCTCGCGCCAATTATAAGGTATGTTTCTTTTTTTTAAATTTGACCTAGTCTCACAAAATTGAACCGCTGCTAGTGATTCGTGTGGTGCTTGCACTAGTTGGAAAACTAATTTCTATTAAGTCTCGGCCATTCTAAAAGTACCATTCGTTGTAGTTCAAGCATCGTAGCTTTTCGCGTGTTCCTAATAATCCTCCCCCTTCGCAGGTTGGTGTCGTCACGGTCGCAATGAGACTCCCGACTGGTGGCAAGCCGTACACGCCCAATGGCACTTCCGGTTAGTTATCGATCGACTGGTTTTGGGTTACGGTAGAGTTGTACTGTGTGGTTGGTTACTGAAGCGTTGTCGATCAATAATACTTGCGTTCCGGTTGTTATCTATCAACAATGTTTGGACTATTGAAGTCAAAACTGTTCAATTACTGTAGTCATCGATCAATAATGTTTGGGTTTCGGAAGTAATAGATAAATAATTTGAGGGATACTGTAGCCATCGATCGATAATCTACGATTACTGTAGTCATCGATCGATAAACTGTGGCTACTGTAGCCCTCCATCGAGAACCTTTGACTACTGTAGTCGTCGATCGATAATCTTTGGTTACTGAAGTCATCGATCGATTATCTTTGATCACTGTAGCCATCCATCGATAATCTTTGATTACTGTAGTCATCTGTGGATAATCTTTGACTACTGCAGTCATCGATCGATAATCTTTCACTACTTTAGTCATCGGTGGATAATCTTTGACTACTGTAGTCATCGATCGATAATCTTTGATTACTGTAGACATCGACCGATAATCTTTGACTACTGTAGACATCGATCGATAATCTTTGATTACTGTAGTCATCTGTGGATAATTTTTGACTACTGTAGTCATCGATCGATTTTCTTTGACTGCTGTAGTCATCGATCGATATTCTTTGACTACTGTAGTCATCGATCGATAGTCTTTGACTACTGTAGTCATCGATCGATAATCTTTGACTACTGTTCTCATCGATCGATAGTATTAGGATTACAGTAGCTAGATATGAAAAGTTCGCGGGGCGCACATAGATCAATATTGCTTGGGTTACGGTAGTGTAGATCAGTTCATGTAATTTCGATTGAGCACTGTAAGCAATTCTATTTTAGAGGGTTTCGTTTGTGATCAGTCAATGAACAATCCATTACAGGACTCGCCCTGGGATCAGCCCTCTGCCTCCTCACCCCGAACCAGGAGCAGCATTTGAGGACCAGCGATGATGGAGAAGCGCGCCCTAAGCGGAATGATAAAATTTCCCGCTTCTTTCCCTTCATGGGGAGAGGATCCCCTCAGTGAAGACGCTGCTAGAGTCCTCCTCGGTCCGTCTCCCCCATGAATTCCCCTCGAACTACCGTACCCCTATCGATACCGTACTTTCCTGCCTACCGTACCCCCAATCGATCAATTGTGTTCTCGCCCAGTGCCCAACCTACTACTTCTCTCATCCCTTTTTGTAAATCACTACGTGTGATCACTCCCAATACTTTGTATCATTCCCCCCTCAGTCATATTCGTAATCGTCGGCATTTATTGCTCGTCCCAACTTTCAACCTTTGTAAAGAAGTGCCTTTTCTCGTGAGGATTTCAACTAATCAATATTCAAATACCATATATTCCACAACAGGTTCATTAAACACACAAACGATACACTCAAGACAAAATCAATTCATTCTATTTTGTATGGTATCAACGAGTAACAATCCCCTCCCTCTCTCCCGTTCTCTCTCTCGGGTACCCCTAGGCGGGACCGTTCATTTACTAGACTCCATTCATCGTTCATTGCTCATCCACCCCGTCCACCTAGCCAATTTGATATCTTTCATCATTTCGAGTGTCTTGTCCGTCCACCCGTCTATGTTTCTTGTGATACATTGTACCCTACCACGCCCCTTGATGAGTTTATCCGTGTTCCATAGAGGATTCAAAAGAGATTGTTGTGTTTTTGATAGTAAACAATTTTGAATTGAATAATGCCCACTCTCTGAAGTCCTGTATCACCAGGAACCATTGCTTTCTTCCCTTAGCCAAAAGCGAACCCTCGCATGGGTGCTGACTCATACGGGGAATGAAAGGTGTTGGGAGGAAGGGAAGAAGGAAGCGATGATGAAAGAGGAACACGAGTCTTTCATTGTGCCGATCGATCAATGGGCACTAGCAACCAATCACTTCCCATTCAAGACTGAGAGAAGCGAAGGAATTCAAACTTTTAGGCCTCTCTACTTGAATAGTGTCTTCCATTTATTATCGATCAAGGGACTGTTCATTAAATAGGCCATCTCAGTTCAGGAATGAATGAAACCCATTTTTCCAGAGAAGTAAGGAAAGATCAAACTCCTAGAACGAGGGAAAGGCCTTCACAAGGTTCAATCCCTTCACGTGAGATCTCGAGTGTCTCTCGTTTCACGTACTGAATAATTCTGGAGTTCAAGCTTAGGGGAGAAGGGCCACTAGGATTATGATCATACTCGTTTCTATCTCTTTCCTATCTATCGTAACTATGTCTCGAATCGGGAGATTCGTCTAATGATCCCAGATGATCCCATTATCCATACAACTAGCTGTGAAAGATGCCAAGTAAACATGGTACGATCTCTGTTGATGGAGGACTTCGCTTCATATCGCATTCTTTGAATGCATCAAGAAATTCGATTTCTTATTTCGTAATAGTAGGGATGCAGGGGTGTGAGAAAATATCCAAAAACGTGATGAGTCAATCCACGAAACCAGCTCTCCACGAAGAATCCACGCAACATGCTCTCGGATCTGGAGATGGATCTGACAGTTATTCATACTTTCATTATCTGTCTCTTTTGATATGAAACACGTGAAAGAAAGCAGGTAAGATAGCTTTTCGAAGTACTTGGACTTCTCATCCTTTCACTCGCCACACCTTCTCGCGACCAGCTCTCGGCATTTCCTAGGGCATTACAGATTCGATTGCTGTAAATGCGCCATGAAAACACCAAAAGCTTGTGTGGTGTCACGAGTCGATCGATCGAATCGTTACAGGAGAGGGAAAAGATATAGGGAGAGGGAAGATGGGGGATGTCGTAAGTGGAATGAGAGGATAAGAACCTTTTAAATACGTGACGGTCTTATGACTACCGTTTCTCACTCGAAGGTATGGTCTCGAGCGAGATGCTTGGACTACTGTCCGATTGATTGATTCGTTTGGGGAGAAGAGAGATAGGAAAAGCCGGATAAGGATTGAGAGGCCAGTAGGACGCGGTTCTTTCGCCTCATGACCTGTCAAACCTCACCCTGCACTTTTTCTCGAGAGTTTTCGGGAATATTACGGGGGTAAGGAGCTACTACTCTGCCGGTGAAGGATTGATGGTAGGAGAAGCACTACTATCGCCGAAAGAGGTGGAAGACTAAGAGTGATGGGCAGGAAACCATCAACTGTTGAGAGGGATCGGGGGAAAAGGGAATGGAATGGAAGGAAGGTGTGAGGAATGAATAGGATGAGGAGGAGGAGGAGCGGAGAAGGGGGGAAAGGGAAGAGGATGCAAGGAGAGGAGCGGCCGGGTGACGCATCAACGCGGCATTTCAATGGTAGGAAGGAAAGGAGAAACAAAGAGACGAGTAACGAGGTGAGATTGTACGGAAGGAAGGAGGAAGAAGAGTGGGAGGAGAAGGGTGATCTATCTACCCCAAGAAACCCATTGAGGTATCGATCGGTACATGAACCCCCGTTTTACCACAGTGAAAAAGGCAGTTAACGTAGACTTTATGCGGTCTTGGAATAGATACATAGGGGTGGTTATTGCATTGGAGCCGAGTTATCGTCGATTTGATCGATCGATCAGATGGTTGCTTATTGCTTGGAGGAGCTGGGCTGATCGGTGGTCGAAGTAGAGCAGAGGCCGTTGTGAAGAGCCAGACGGAGGTCACGGAAGACCTGAGAATGATGGAATTTTGTATGAATTTGAGATTCTCGTCCTTCCCTCCCCATTTATGGGCCTACTCAAGCAGCTGTCGTAGGTGTGAAAAAACACTTTCAAGTCACTGTCGGCAAGTTTGAATGACAATCGTTAAATCATGCAGGTCAGTTTCATTAGGTATCGCAAGAATTTGGATTAAAAAATCGATTTCACCAGCGAATCATCAATTGAGGAAGCTATTTGCTCATTGATCACACATTGGATGGGAATATTTCACTAATCATCTCTGTTTCGCAATGTTTTATGACAAGTATCGATCTTGTGAAGTTTCTGAATCATCCCTTATCTTCCTACCCCATCTTCCTCTGAATCGGTCTCTAAGATATCGAGTGCAAGTCCCGCGATAGTCAGCGAAAGAAAACGGGCGCCTAAATGGGATACTCTGAAACGGGGGGAAGTTACTTAGAGTATGTGCGCTAGGTAGAGTCTACTCTTAGAGGGTAGTGAAAGAGTGGTTCTCTCTTCTAATGAAGGTGTTTCACTCGCGAAGAAAGCTCGAAGAAATTCACCTGCCGCAACAACTTCACCTATTAGAACCAGACTGCTCAGATGTAGACAAGTCAAGGGCTGAGCTCTCGTTGCCAATTATAAATTATGAAAGCTTTTGTGTCTTGTGGGCTCGTTCTCATTATGAAACTCTTTCAGGGACGTGTGCGGGAATCAGTTTGCAATTTCTATCACACTCTACCTTCACGACTATCGTCATCACCCTTTGTTGGACTTGTCTGGGAGTTCTATTTTCGATTTCGAGAACAGCCTTTGTGTCAAACCAGGAAACCTAGAGACTTCTCAGTATTCGCGCGTGTATTCTCAGAAACATCACATGAACCCCCTCTACAACATACTGTAGTTGTGACTCCGAAGTAGGTCACACTGTTTTGCCACCTCAAAAAACATCTCAAAATTCCCACCAAACCCAGTGTGGGAAGTGTCATACTTCTGTTCTTATCTTAGTTTGGCGCGTGAACTGATCATTTGAGAGTTCCCAGTGTTTTAGAATGGCAAAAAGTGCTCAACATTCCCAAACTTAGTCTTACTTTCAGCGTGGGAGCAAGAATTGATCAGTTGACTACGGTATTGTGAGAGATCAACATCGATTATTAAGATTGAGATGATGTCATCATAATAAACGGGAGTGAGAAGCAATTGAAGCTCCCTGTTCTATCTCCCATTGATGATTACGTCATCCACTATACGATTTTTACGTCCCAGGGAATGTGGAAGGCGATTTAGTTTTGTAATTTGATAAAAAAAGGGATTTCATTACACGTGATCGTGTGAAAAAACCATCAGAATCATCAATTTCGAAACTGATCTATCAAATATCGATAGTTCACTTTCGTAATCGTCAATGACGGTGATGAATCAGATGTTGGGGGGAGCAGAGGGGTCACTGTCTGAGCTTACTCACTCGACGATTCTCTATTTCTCGACGAAAAACGCAAAACGAGCTTCTCCCGTTTGTCCCCTTCTGGTAAATTCGGATATCCTGCCCGTCAAGGACCGTGACGTCCGTGATTCATACAGAAATAACTCGAGTTCGTTGCCAACCTGTTGCTTCCCCCTTCAAGACGCCCAAATCTCACACTCCACCTCCACCCAAATCTCACTAAGATCTACGCGATGATTTACTCCGTTATACTCCTGGTGGAGGTATATTTGTAACTGTAACTAGCCTTGCCGTTGGCCTGAGACTGGTCATCATCCTTCAGAGGAGGACTGGGAGGAGTGTACTGACTGCCAGAAGGCGAAGTCGTCGTGGTCGACGAGGTAGATGCCTCCGACTTCTCACCATTCGTCTTCGTCCTTAAATCTCATTTTGAGTGTTTGAAATAGGCTATGGAACCCTAATTCTTTGCTTCTATCGTCATGAATCATTAAGGCCAACACCAATACTTTCTCAGAGTGAAAGAGCTATTTTCGACGCCAACATGTGATTCTCCCGGAAAGCCGATAAATGCAATCAACTCACGGATAGATCTTGACACCTCTCTTCTCCTCCGGGGTATGGTAGAAGAAGTTGGCAGTACGATGGTAGATGGGCTGGCCATCCTTGGTAGTTCCCACTAGCTCGAGCGACATGTCGTTGAACGTTTACTCTGAGAGTACTGAGACTCGTAAGGCACTCTTGGAGGCGGAGTCACACTTGTCGAAGAAGGTAGGTCTTGAGGTAGACCAAAGAAGGAGAGAAGAGGGAGAAAGAGGCTGTGAGACGAGATAACGACACTGAGCGTGTTCCGTAGTAGTAGTAAGAGGAGGAGGGGAGAATCAGGAACAAGAGGAGGAAAGAAGGGATGAGGAGTGTGGGAAAACTGAGAAGGGCGTCAGTGATACAACGAGAGGGAATGAATTAGTTATCGAGAGGGGCATGACACCCGAATCACGAGCCGTTGTGTAAACTATGTGGTGACTAGAGGCGAGAAACCGATACTACTGGAACCTGTGAATGAATCGCGCGAATGGTTCTTGTCCGACTTAGCTTCCCATTTTAGTCTATAGTCGCAATCTCTGCAATCAGTACGCTCTATGTGGTTACTGTAGTGTCCCTTCCTCTTTCCTGAACCATAGACGATTTCCATTTCGAGTAATCCGATGGATTTCTTTCCCTAGTTGGAATCGAGAAGAAGAAAGTGTAGCTGGCCACACGTCCTGGGATTATCTCACACTCTGTCCTTTTTCGTTCGCATTTTTCGGGCAAATGGCTGACTCTCTTCACTTCCCACACTCTCTCGCTGTCTCTGACCAGATAGGCATTGTGCGGAATGATGAATGCTCCTCGAGTTTTTCCTTCTCCCCGGGAAAATCGTTCACATTTGTGTGCGATCACCGTGGAAACCTTCCCTCTTCTTCAGCCATTTTATGCATTACAACCAAGCGGCGAAGCTAATGTGATGAGATCAATCGGCGGGTAAGTTACACTTTGGAGGGAAAGGGGTGATTACTCGGACTAATATTGCCATGGGAACGATTCGAACTCGTGTAGAAAGGTGCTAATTTGGTGTCTTTCACTGATTTTTGGTTCAAGTTCGGCTATTTTGAGCAGAAAGAGAGCAAAGATCAGAAAGTGCCCTAGTAAGTCAAGAAGGGACATTTCACACAACTAATTAGCCAAGATGGTCGTTTCCCACGTGGATTTCCTGCAAGTCGGACCGTGTGAGTAAATGAGAGGAACAAATTGCAGAGAATCTAGGTGGGAATCGACCAAATTTGGTGCATTGGCCAAATGTGCGAGAAAGTGAGAGAGCAGGCAATTCAAATGCCGCATCCAATGAAGAATTCGGAAGCCAATGGCTCCATCAGAGGCATCAAGGCGTGTGCTGGCTCGGAATCGTCATCGAGAGCTTCTGCCTCCTCCAAAAGAACGCGGACTGCCTCACGACGGGCAGAGTTGGAGATCTGCAATGGATTTCACCTTCATTATCCTCTTCGAATGTGCCTCAGACATGACAAAACCACATGATTTCCACCAGATTTTCATGCTGAATCATACGTTTTTGACTCAGAAACTCCAAGACGGAAAATGTACAGTAGAATCTCGAAATACTGACCGTTCCGAGTATCTGCGCCTTCAAAACGTCGTAATGAGGTCGATAGAAGTTGAGATTTTCCCTGTCCTGAGTCCAGATCATCTTCTTGATCTGAAATCGAGAGTTTTTGGGTAAATTTAAGATAAAGAAAGGCTAACCTCGTCCAATTTGTCGCCTGACAATTGCGTCCCGATCCTCTGGAGGATATCATTGATCATCCGGACATCTCTCGCCCTCATTCCCAGCCAGTATCGGGCATTGTAGATGGCATTGTCGACCACTTGCTTGTCCACGGGCTCGGGTTGCTAAAATACGACGAAATACCCCTAGGAACAGGATCTGCCAAAAGAGACCATTGCGCTATAGACAAAGGCACATTAGGGAGGTACAGTATACCTTGTACGATGCAATATTCGACGAAGAATCTGATGCATCGAGAGCGAGTCTCGACACAGCAACGGGACCGTCGTCCGGCACCATCAGATTGGGAATCATGACCTGGAATCATGTTTTCTGGAAATCAAAATCGAAAAATAGGATACAGTTTGGATAAAGGTAGGAAATCTGTAAGGTGAGGGGAGAAAATGGGTCCAATTGGACAAGAAAATACGAATCGGGCACAAAACAGGCTGATTCTGGCCCACTCTGCTCAAACATTTTCTCCTGGTGAGTACGGTATCCCTACGCGACCGTAATCCTCACGTACCGTACCCCTCGCGACTACCGTAATCCACTACTTCCGCCTCAAGGTGCCTGATCGAGCATAATAGTAATTACCTTATTCGAAACAGTCATCTCAATGCGTTCGTTGAGCTCTGGCAATTCTTTGGCATTCGCTTTGATCCATGTTCCTACTCGAGTTTGTTGAGCCTTGAGTGTCTTGTCCTTGTTGAGACTGGTGATTAGCTGAAATCGAGATACGTAGTCGTCGATATCCGTCGAAAGTTCTCGACTACTTTTATTCAATCAAAGATCGGGAACATATTTTGGGCAGTTCTCTGAATGTCTGCGTGTCTAGAAGTCGTAACTTTTGTGAAATTCCCGAGAGTGGGTAAAAACTACCGTGCCCAGTCCTAAACAAGTCTGGGAATGGCATTTGAGCCCTTTTTTGTTGCTTTCTGTCTGGTGCTCGTGAATCATCTGGGTACAAGCTGTAGTACTCGACAACTCTCGGAGCCAGAATTAGCACACATTTATCTACCCATTCGAGCACTCACCGACTTGTACTTGTTCCTCAGCTCTTTTGAAGCTCCCTCGACTCCGATCCAGTCACACAACCAAGAGTTGGGAACGATGCCCTGAGAGGAAGTCAAATTATTAGAGAAATCCTCACAAGAAGATACTTGTTCGGGAACAGGAAAGATGTTCGAGATGTGAGAATTATGAGTAATGAAGTAGAAGCCCATTTACCTGCCCGAGTGTGTAAGTGACAACGAGAAAACCGATCAGAGTCACTCGCATACTGGAATCCGTTACTGATTAATTGCAAAGCCGAGGGCACAGAAAAGCACGATGCACTCAATCTGCACAACTGAATGGAGCGAGAACACGCGGGCAACCTTTTCGAGCGATTCAGAATGAAATGATACTTCAAGTTGTGGGTACGCAAGACAAAGAAGGAACAAAGCGGAAGAATAACAGAGAGGGTCACGCGCGACGATTGGAAAGGAACGGATGATGGGTGGACGATTAAGTGGGAACGAATTTCGATAGATCGTGCCGAAATCCTCCCTAATCCACTTTAAATTGAGTGATCGGCCGATCGCTCTTCTGTACCTGAACTAATTCTGATGGTTGTTAGCTTGAGATCAGTGCGACTAATTGGAAGGGATCTTTGAAGATAATGTTCAAGTTCTTTATGTCAATATTGGATGGCATGGAGAGAAAAGAGATTTAGAGTGAGATCATTCCATTAATCTTCATGAGAAGAGAAAGCTGTGCGGGGGCACATCTGGATTTAAGCGTCCTCCAGTAGTCAGTCTCTTGAGTAGTCGAGCATCGAGCTTTTCTAGAGAATCAATCACGTTCTCTCTCTTTCTCTTTCTATCTTTCTGCCACATCCATTGCAACAGGTGTTCCTTTTTGCTTGCACTGCTCTCTTTATTCCCTGATCCTCGCCTAGTTTCTCAGATGTGTTTAGCCCCTGCTATTCCCCGACGAGCTTTGTGATTAGGGAGATTAGGAGGACCAGGTGAGAGAGTACTTTCTCCGTATCAATGAGACTAGTGTCACTGCCTAGTTCATACTAATTACTGCTCTCCTCTCTTTCCTTCCTTCCGTTCCGTCTGACCCGACTAACAGGCCTACTCATCCCTGTCTTCCCTCGCTCTGTGTTGTGGCCCTTGATTGGCAGCACTTCCACACTTCGGTTCACGCTGTTTTATCCACTATCAGTTCCCGCTTGATAGCTAGGGTGTTGGATACTGTATTGTGTGTCTTTTCTAAACTGCGCGCTTGACGTGCATTGCTTTTCTGCACACATTTCCCTTTCCACGTTGTCCTTTTCGTCTCGATTTCACTGACCGCGTCGGATCTACGCTTTCCATTTTCGATGTCTTACAGGATGGAGGAGTCGCCTCTGACTCTCGCGAATGAGGAAGCTGGAAGTGAGTCAAGTTGTGATGAAAGAATGGAAGGAACGGATGAGAATGCGATGAACATCTCAAATTTGTCCCCATTCGAGCAACTGCCTCCTGAACTGGTCAATCGAGTCATCAAATTCGCTCCCGATGCCGTTTTCGAAATGAGAAGGGTGAGTAAATCTGGCTCCTTGTTCACTAACGTCGCCTAAACTAGTCCGTTCGTATCGGCTCTCGCTTTATTGCCCTTCAACTAGAGTGCTGACGATGTTTATTGCGCCCAGAATCGATCAAATGTTGGTTCGGGGTGTAGCGTGGGGTGATTCATCTATTTTTCTTGCTTCTCACAAAGGAAGCGATAGGTTCCCCGCGGGGCGTGGACCAAAACAATCTGGCAAGCCCTGTGCCCGTGCAATCCAACTGAGTCTGGCACAGCTCAAATTGTATCTTCTCTATACTCCTCTTTGATCTCCTTCGATCCTCTTCCTCTGACGAAACTATTCTCATTTCTCTGCCCTCTCTCGGTCGTCTCTTCGATCTCGCATCTCTCTCCTCTTCCTATCGCTTGATTGACACGTTCCTGGGGCGAGACTCGAGGTAGACCAAGGGCGGTGTCAACAAGGGGAAAGGAAAGGAGGCTCGTTAATTTTGCCCCTTACTCAGCAACATAATAAGTTGAATTTCTCGAAAACTGAATGGCGGAATTCGCTATCAAACATAGATTTGAAACCCTTGTGACATTCCGGATCGATCAATACTGCTATCCACGGCCGCACTTTGTTCTTCCAAAAGTTCATTTAAATCAAATATTTAATATAAATCATGCTAAATGACGTTGACAGGCGAGATCAGGATCAAATCCTTCTCCATCGACCATGTAGGCTCATTTTTATCGATCCCGACTGAGGAGATGTTCAACAAATATCGATATTCTCACCGTCTTTAGCCCTTGACAACCCTAAATCGGATACCTAGAAGGAATCATCTTTTTAGATGAGGAGAACTTGCTCGATCTTGCTCGATTTTTACGGCCTCATATCTTGCAGACTTCCAAAACAATGAAGGCTCGGGTCGATGCGTTCGCTCGTCAGACATCCAACATTTCAGTCGTGCACGACATCCGTATCTGTGATCAAGTGAGTCCTAAATGGTCACTTGGTTGGTTGAGAACATTCGAATGATGAGCTGTGTGATTAGCACTTAATGAGGGCGAGACAACGATAAAAGATTATTTTATCCATCCTAGTTGTCACTACAAGAGATACGAACTTTGATCTCATAATCTTCAGGGTAATCAAGAAGGTCAAAGTTGTCAAAGTTCTATCAAAGTTGTCGTGCCAAAAGAGATGAGGAATCTCTTCGAGTTGAGACTGAAAATCATGTTTGAGCCGCCACTTGATCTCAGTCTCGTGAGGAAAGTCAAGATTTATGGCACTTGGACTGGTGTAAGTTAGAAGCTATTCTTTCCTTCCCACTCTTCCCCCTCCTCTCAATCGTAGTGATATCACAACGAGATGATCATAGTTACCTCACTTGCAGCTCTACCAGTTCGACTTTAATACTCTAGCCGATCCTCTAGAGTTTCTAGACTATAGTCAATGCTTTGGCCGGGCAGTTAACAAGCTATCCCTTCGAAACTGCACTAGGCAGTCGACACTGGACTTCCTCAAGAGAGTGCTCGAAGGCATTGAGATAGCGACTATTGATTACGAAGCTCACACTCTCGGAGATGCTGCAGCGTAAGTGTTTCCAAAAAAATAGACAACGATTGTTTTCTTGCAGCGCATTTCTTCTCGAGTTCGCACAGGTTAATAAATCCGAGAATCTCCAACTTTGGATCGCTAGAATATCCATTGCCGAGCCAGGTGACTGTAGAGCTGGCAATTTGTACAATCCAAACATTATTCAGTGCACTTCCTGCTCCAGTTGGCCAACATTATGGAAACGATTGGAATCTGTCAGACGGAGACTGTTCAAGCTCATAAAAACGATAATTACTGTCTCGGCCTGCTTGATCGTGATTGGGCGTCGGTCATTCTTGAAATGTTCTCGAGAAAGGCCATCACAATTAGTTTGACTATCCCGGGCCATCCCGATTATCTCAGTCTGAAAGGCGCGAATCTTCTCCGAGAGGTATTGAAATTGCCTGAATATAATCATTTACGATGATGCTTCAGAAACTGCCCGTTCTTGGAATGAGCATTCACTTCATGGCTACGTGTTATAAGTATGAAGAAGGTCTCAATTACACCTTGAACGACTATGATGTCAAAGGTTGGAGAACTTGATTATGTTCAAAGTAATCGAATACTTAGCCGACCGTTCCGATATCGTTCCTGGCAACCCAACGATGAGTGTAACACACTCATCCAGAGCCGAAGAAGATAAACATCATTTGTTCTGATTTTCTTACGTTGTTGCTTCGAATGTTGGGATATCATTATCTAGTGTGTAATAAAGATTGAGAGATAACTGCGAGGTTTCCTTATCAATATCAGGATTCGAAAAGGGATTTGCATGAAGAAGCTCCAGCTGAGTGCAATGGTGAAGTCAGTACACCTGGGGATCTTGGGAAGGTCAAATAGTAGTCTCACCCTAAAGGTCTCTAAAGGCGCTTCTGCCGTAGGGGTCTCCCACTTTTGTGATCTCAAATGCCCAGCTGTTCTTCTCACTCAATAGATCCCTTCCTGTACTACGCGTGGCATTGGATGGTTTACACTAATCGCTCCCTCTCTCCCGCGCTCTCTCTCTCTCTCTCTCCATCCCGGCTGACCTTTCTTCCCAGTCCACTCACTCATCCCTTGGCTGTTCTCCCTCTCTGTTTTGGCTTAGAGGTCACCGTACTCACCAGTTCCCGGTTAAGAACCAGGTCCGGTAGATACTTGTCTGCCTTTTCCGAAACCTCGTCAGCGCGTGTATGAAGTTTGAAGAAGGAATTTCCCACTATTTTTCCCTTTCCTCTTCCTCCTTTCGTTTTTAAAAATTCTAATCGCTTCTAAAATATGCCGCTTTTCTTATTATTACTGCCTTTCAGGATGGAGGAAGCACCACCGCCGAAGCGAGTGAAAGAGGAGGATGGAAATGAGCCAAGACGAGAGGAAGGAGCGGGAGGGGATGCTGTGAACAGCTCGAGTCTGTCTCCACTCGAGAAACTTCCTGCTGAACTGATCTGGGAAGTGCTCGAGTTCGCTCCCGAGGCTCTTCTCCAACTCAGAGGGGTGAGTCACGAGTTCACGAGGAAATACGCGGGTACAAAATGAAATATTAAGTTGAATGAAACGTCGTATACTAGCAGGTAATCGCAGTAATCTCTCAGAGAAAGTGGTCAGTGTTCCGTATTTTACTACTAGCCTTGCAAATCGTTCTGAAACTAAGCTTGAGCCTCCCAAATACGCCGGTGGTGTCTCATTCTCCCCCTTCGACGAGAGTCATTTAGCAGTCAGTATTTTATGAAACGCCGCAGAAAGGCCATTGGTGCACGATCTCGTCTTTCGAGGAGTGGGGGGAAGAGCTAGAAATGAGGTCGTTTTCGTAAAGATCAACAAGTGTCTGGAACAGGCCAAAATCTGACATGCCCCAAAAGTTGGCTCCAGGGGTTATTTTGGAGCGAAAAACCACGCCATTTTGAGCTATGTCCCCTTTTCGCTCCGGAATGCTATATATAGCATTCGTTTGACGTATGCATTGCAGACTTCCTCGACAATGAAGACTATGGTGGATGCCTTCGCACGCCAGCCGCAACGCCTCCCACTAGCCCAAGTCGTGCGCATTTACGGCCAAGTGAGTCATGCAAATTAGAGATCTCAATTCAATGTCAAGAGAAAAGCCAAGGTGCTGGCTCGTGTTCTTCATTGTTCCGATAGAGTGTGTTCAGGGAGATCAAGAAGGACAACAAAATGTAAAGAAAGTTGAAGTGCGAATGCGTAAAGAAAAGAGTAACCTCTTCATGCTAAAGATGAATCTGAATGCACCGAATATTGATCTCAGTTTGATCAGCAGAGCGGAGAAGAACCGTACTATGGTACGTTCACTTAGGTCATGAGAAAGAGCAATTTACTCGCTTGCAGACATATCATTTCGACTTGTCTGGTCCAGCCGACGCTATGGCAATCCGCCCCCTCTTAATGTTCATTGGGCGCCGAGTTCCTAAGCTGCTGATTCGCTACTGCACCAATTCTGCAACGCTCGACTGCGTAAAGAATCTTCTGGGTGGATTCATGTTCAGGAAGATCGAGTTGGATCTTCAAACAATCAACGAATCTGCTGCGTAAACGTAAATAAAGTAGGCAATAATCCAAACTTTCCTTGCAGTTCCCTGCTACTCGAGATTCTGAAGAAGGGAACAACAAAGATACTGGAACTGGATACGCGCAGAATTACTGTCCCAGATCCAGGTGACTATAGCTATGAGAACTTGCTCTTTAACAAAGCGTGTTCAGTGAAATTCTTAATCAAACTCTCCGATCTGGTGAAATCCATGGAAATCCGTCAAGGACGAATCGAAGGAGAGGATAAGAATAGCCAACTTTTCCTCGGCCTTCATAATATCAACTGGGGCTCAACTATTCTTGACATGTTCAAGAACAAATTGAGCTTCCTAATTATTAATAACTCGGAGTATCCTGAATATCTTTCTCTCGAGGGCGCGGATCTTCTAAGACAGGTTTCTAAGTACCTTGAGCAAAAATCGGAGAATCCTGAATGTTTCAGAGACTGCCTGTTCTTGGAAAGAAGGCGTCCTTCCTGGGAACGTGTGTCAAGTATAAGAGTAAACTGTACTACGACGTTAACGACTACACTATTAACGGTTAGAGAACTATGCATGATCATGATCAAAGTGCTCCAAACTTCAGCCGATCCTTCTCATGTTAACAGACCAACATTGAGTATCATGCCAAAGAAGAAAGATACTAGTTGATTGATGGTTTCTGATACTGCAGTTATGATGCATTGCAACTATGTGCTGATATCGCAACTCCCTAACATTGTGTTCGATAAAGATTGAGTTAAGAACGGTAAATGTCGTGTGTATGCAACAACAGTTTCAAGTGAAAGCACAGACATTGAAAAGAACCTTAAATGATTACCTCTGAAACATAATACACACTTTTAGCATATAGAATGCATTTATGTTCCAACGCTCAATAAATTACTCGCCAACGCCGACTGGCTGGCACGAGATGAACCTTCCCATCCGACGTGCGAGGGAAAAAGCTGACCCACCAAACCCCCTTAACTACGGTACTTCGGCACAATAGTCCCAAACAATGACTTGCGTACTAGAAAATTAAAAATTGTTTAAGCCCCATTTTTACCAATTTAAATCGTTTTGATCATAGTAAAATCACTCCAGAGTGAAAGAGGGCAGTCGTCTCTCCAAGCTTGGGAGGACTCTTGTAACTTCGTCGTCTTTAAAGGTACTTTTTATGGCAGTTTAGTTTTGGCACTGTTACAACGCCCTGCCTGCCTCTTATTTTGCACCATATTTATATTATTCAGCTTTGTAAATGTTAAAATACTTTTTACCAGGCATACATTGACCTCCTCGGAAGCCATCACCGTCAGAGTATCGCTTCGTGGCTTTTTGGAAACACTTCAATCACCTTTTCCCAGCTGTTCCGTTTCCCAGAGGCTCAGGTCCGTTGTTTGACAATGTAAATTGAATATGCGTTCAATTTTTTTAAACATTTTGTTGTCATTAGAAGCAAGAACAAGTTGTGTAGGCAACTGGAGACCAACTTTTTCGCATAATAGATTAAATTATGCAGGTTTACTGCTCTGAGACTGAGTCGACACTTGCTAATGCCGTCCGAAATGGAATCGGTGAGGATAACTACTTGAAAGCAGTATTTTACTACTTCTAAATAAATTTTTTATATATAACGTATGGTTTTTCTAGGTCACGCGGTTCGACTGGCTATCAAGCAAGCCTATGGAGGCGAGTTCGCAACCAAGGGATGGAGGGTGTTCGTTGAGCAGGTTTGTCTAACTATTATATTTATAGTGTAAAAGATATTGTAATTGCATTTAAATGGCTTTAGGCGTATAAAAAAGCTCATTGCCAATAACGTTTTCATTGGTTTGACCAGTTATCAGTGAAATCAAGTAATAATATACTTCAGGGAGCCCCAGTCGTCTATGTCTCACCCGCTCTCCACCTGGACATTGCTCCCTTCTTCGCTTCTGAATTCGGAATCGCTGATGTTGTTGTGCTTCCCAAGTTGGATGGAGACTTGAGCGAGATCGAGGGACGAATTGTGAGTGGATTTGATTAATTACTATTGTTATATTTATATTTGAACGCTAGAAGTCATAATTAATCAAGTTTATTGATTAAATGCTAAGATGTTTATTTTTTATTGCTCAAACCAAAATGTAATGAATCCAGGACCACCACGCCTTCGAGCGCATGCTCGATGAGGATATCGCCGCGGGAAAGAAGCCTCTGATGGTTCTCGGTGTTGTTGGTGAGTTGACGCCAGTTTCGGTATTATTTGATCAGCGATTCTACAAAAAAAGCCATGCTTAACTCTATTCCATTCCAGGATCCTCAATCCTCGGTCAGAATGACATGATCTCGAAGCTTCTTGACAGCAGAAAGAACAAGGCTCGATTCTGGCTGCATATTGTTGGACAGGTGAGATATTGCAATACTTCTCAGCAAAACAATATGTTTTATGCTGAGAATATAATAATACAGAAGGATCTCGATCTACATTTAAGGTTATGAGTAGTAGACATCATGAATTGATTTTCCTGCCCCACAGTTCAATCAATAATCCAACCATTACAGGCAGTAGCCGCTCTGATCCTTCGCGAACCCACTCCTTGTTGACGTCCTCTCTCAAGTCGATTCCATGACTCTCCCTCTCGCACTCTGGCTCGGAATCCCCGCTGCACCCGTTATTGTGAGTGATTTTTCTTTCAAAATTGGCTAATGGTTGTTGAACTTCCGTTGACGCTCTGTTTCAAGATCATGTCAATTCATTCCTGACAAATATTGCAATAGAGATAATCGATTGATTTATGGATGTCTTTCAGACGATTCACCGCTCAGTCGATGGATACAAGCCCACTTATCGGGCCAAGTTGGACACTCTTCCCTGGTGGGTGGCCAGCCAGTATCTGACCACCAAGAGAATCACCGACTCCATTGAGAATGCCTATTTCCTGGTTCGTTTATTTTGAAGTTATTATGAAAATGACAAGAAAAGTAGCACAGTAGCTGAAAAAGGCGAGTCCTGACGTAATAGATCTCCAAGCGACAACTCGATTTACTCTAAAACGCCTGAAAAACATATCTAATCGATAATCTTTCAGAGCAAAGTGATGCTGAAGGGACTCTCGGCTCTTGACCAAATGGAGATTGTCGGAGTAGACAATGTCGTTGACTTCGCTAACAAAGTCTTCAAGAACCAGTACATCGCCCCGTCTGTTCTCATCTTCAAGTATAAATATGCTCAACTCAAGGAGGCTATCGCGGTTAGTGATTACCGGATACATATACTTTTTATAATCATATCAGATTAGGTTTTCTGGCAGAGTTCAAAGATCAAATTCGATACTTCAGGCTCACAAGAAGCTGCTCTCTGCTCCCGAGGAAGAGAGAAACGCAGTCGAGATTGAGAAAGCAGCGAAAGTGATCGATATCGAATTGGAGTATGCTGAGAGTCTCAACTCATGGGTCAGTTATGTTTCACACGCCTTTTTAAGATCTTCATCTTTATGTAAATATCACGGCATACATCAACACAACCACTATTTCAGTTGGGTCAAGGTCTTCTCGGGGAGTGCACTCCACTGGGAATTCACATGATCGAACTAGGAGGAAATCACGGAACCGCCTTCAGATTCTGTCCACTGGAGCACGCCGCTGGTGGGTTTCTAACTCAAAACTTCAATTTTTTTAAAGTTTTGATGTGCGGAAACACCTGAAACGTTATTTGAACTACTCTTTCTTGAATACCGTTATACCCATGAGTGTCAAGTCTTATCAATGTCTTTCAGCTAACAGCTCCAACATGGATCACGTCCAGAAGTTTGTCAAGCAACTCTCTGAGGTGAGATTTCTCATGCATTTCCAATTCGAATCACGCGATGTATTGCGTGAATTGAGGAAGAAAGAGAAGTGGAGGGGACTTTCAAACGTCGAAATAACCTACTTGGTTTTTAAATAAAATTCAAATAATTAATAATTAACTAATTACAGGTGATGAGCATCGTTGATTCGACCGTCTCAGCTCGTCGCAGTTTCACTGCAATGAAGGAGGAATTCCCCGCTCTCGCCCAACTCCCCATCAACAAATGGGCCGGAGTCGGAGCTGTTTGGTTAGTTTTTTGATTAATTGTTTCGTAGGGAATTACCAGAATACGGTAGAAGGAGGCTACTAAAATCTCCGGGTACGGTAGAAGGAGGTTACTGTAGCTCCAATGTACGGAAGGAGGTGTTATTGTAGCTCCAGGGCACGGTAGAATGAGGTTACTGTAGCTTCAAGGTACGGTGGAAAGAGGTTACTGTAGCTTCAGGATACTGTAGAAAGAGAATACTGTATCTCCAGGGTACTGCAGAAGGAGGTTACTGTAGCTACAGGGTACGGTAGAATGAGCTTACTGTAGCTTCAGGGCACGGTAGTATGATTTTACTGTAGTCATTGGGTACGGTAGAAGGAGGCTACTCTAGCTCCAGGGTACGGTAGAAGAAGAATTATGTAGCTCCAGGGTACGGTGGAAAGAGGTTACTGTAGCTTCAAGGTACGGTAGCAAGAGTTTTCTGTAGCTTCAGGGTACGGTAGAAAGAGAATACTGTATCTCCAGGGTACTGTAGAAGGAGGTTACTGTAGCTCCAGGGTACGGTTGAAACAGGTTACTGTAGCTTCAGGGTACGGTGGTAAGATGTTACTGTAGCTTCAAGGTACGGTAGCAAGAGGATACTGTAGCTTCAGGGAACGGTGGAAAGAGGTTACTATAGCTTCAGGATACGATAGAAGGAGGTTACTGTATCTCCAGTGTACGGAAGAAGAAGGTTACTGTATCTCCAGGGTACGATGGAAGACGGATACTGTAGCTTCAGGGCACGCTAGAAACAGGTTACTCTAGCTTCAGGGTACGGTAGCAAGAGGTTACTGTAGTCTCTGGGAACGGTAGAAGGAGGTTTCTGAAATCTCTAGAAACGGTAGCGCCAGGTTACGGTAACAGATAGGCAGAGTACCATGAATTTATTCTTTCAGTTATATCCCATCTATCGTCAAGGAGACAAATCCTGAAGAATGGAACGAGAAACAACGTCAGCAAGTGTCGATGCTCAATATGGAACTCGTCCACTCCCTTCGATCTGTCGATTCGGCCTTCTCTTCTGGAGAATCTGCACTGTACGTTTCAATCTAGCGCCCAGAAAGCATCTAATGCGTCAAATGCGGACCGAAACTGTTATTGCCTTTTTCAAACACTCATTCCGCATTCGAATTGAGATAAAATTAATAAATTAATCAATTTACAGGATTGGTGTGAGCTGCGTCAAGTTTGGCATGCTCTCTGACGCAAATGATCTCGTTGATCTGATGAGAATGGTCTCCGAGAGAGGAAAGGAAATCGAGAACAGCCAACAGGTAAGAGATTGCGCCTGTTAGTAACCCCTGGCATGCCTGGAATGCCCTTTGGACGCTACTTACCTTCTAGTCTCTTCCTAACAGCTTTTCTATCTTTTTCTAACTGTATCCTTGTTTTCGCTCTAATTTGCCCTTTTCTCTCGATTGATATTACGTTTTTACAAAAAAAATGTTTTATCGTTCCGCGCGTAATAGTGTACGAATATCTAACCAATATCACTTAAAATTTAGTTCAAATTCTCAAAATTGTTTTAAAATAACGTGAACCCACCCCAATAATCGAGTTCTATTGCAAAAATGTTCAAAAACTAAAACACAACAGAGGAAGTGGCTAAAAACGATAGGCTCAGCCCACAAAAAAACACGCGACTTAGTTTTTTCGACAACGTTTCACTCTCGTATCATCTTAATAATGTGATATCTGTAAATGGTAAATGAAATTGTGACTTTTACAGTACCTCGACACGCTGGCCGAACAGATTCGCAAGGGAATCGAGGCTGCGAATCAGGAGTTGAAGCACGAAAATGATGCGAGACTACAACAGGAGGTGAGATGGTGCTTCTTATTAGTGATGATTGCGAGTAAAAGAATAATGTGAATTATGTTTTTTAGAGCGAATCACATCAAACAGCTAGAAAATGGCTTCCTATTTATTTCGATAGCTATTGTCAACCCAATATCATAATGTAACGATTTACTCACAGGGAGTGATGAGACAACTTCCTCTGATGGGATCACTTGTCAATTGGTTCTCTCCCATCGAGCACTCGAATATCAAGGGACGCAGTTTCAACCTCAAGACTGGTCAGTGAATTCTACTGTTTACAGATCGAATATGTGATCTCTGAACAACATTGACCTCTATATTTACAGGTGAGATCCAAGCCACAGACGTTCTCTACAAGCACAAGAAGGGCGATTCCGAGAATCAAGTACCGATGACTCCGATAGAGACTCCTCAGGTGAGAATTACGAATGTTCCGCACGTTATTCGGTAATCGATAACTACAGTTTAGTTCAATAACAAAATCAATAATCACAGGCTCCTCACGACTTCAACAAGAATTCGATTGTAGTCGAGAAGAAGGATTCGATTCAAGAGGAGCCATCAGAAGAAGCTGTGAAGAGTCAAGAAGTGGAGGCTTTAGCTTGAATTCGATTATCCTCTTAGATCAACTTGCTATTTCCCCCATCCTGTGTCATTTCTCCTGTGATAGTAGCTCTCTCTCTTCCGAAACATTCTTCCATGCATTATCTAACCGGTTCACGAAACAGTGACTATGTACCACCACCCCGTCGGCATCTATCCGAGAAACAACATTTCCTACTCATTTGTATTCCTTTTACGGCTTTTGTCACTCATGCACCCTGCACTTTTCGGACATTCTCGCCCACTTTGAGACATCCCAACCTTCAGAGGACTTTCTATCGATAGATTTCTATCCAGGGAGTTATGAGAAAACTTCCTCTGATGGGTTCGCTTGTCAATTGGTTCTCACCCATCGAACACTCGAATATCAAGGGACGCAGTTTCAACCTCAAGACTGGTCAGTGAACTCTTCTATTTTCAGACCAATTTGTAATCTCTAAACGATAACAAACTCCATATTTGCAGGCGAGATCCAAGCAACCG
>LS501153.1:1405-22745 GCA_900490845.1 Pristionchus japonicus | reverse complement strand
TGCACCATGCACTTTTTGGACACCACTTTGAGACATCCCAACTTTCAGAGGACTTTCTATCGATAGCTTTTTGTACGCTATAACAGATTTGAGAGGGTATCATGATAATGTAGACAGTATATTGTTCAGAGTCGAAGTATTTTCATATTATTTATTACTTTATCGTTGCATTACAATAAAGAGTTCAGTAAAGATTGACGTGTGCACTGAGAAATTAATAGTTATCTTATCTAAATGACTGCTAATGATAGTTATCTAATCAATTGATAGCCATCGAAGCACATTTATCTCAATGATCAGCATCGATGATTCCTGGTACCTTGCCCATATCACTTCGACAACACCATAAAAGCAAAGAAACGAAAAATCTCTGAATCTTTAGTTTTAAGAATAAGTTAATCCTTTTGTAAGCTCTGTGAGACTGATTGTGATGAAATAGCATCTTTGAAGAAAACGTTACTCAACCCTTCTTGTTCCCTAGTCACATTACAATTATCTTTCAGAATGGAGGAATCGCCACCACAGAAACGTGCGAAAGAGGAGGATGTAAATGAGCCAAGACGAGAGGAAGGAGCGGATGGAGAGGATGGGAATGCTCCAAACGACCCGAATTTGTCACCATTCGAGAAGCTCCCTAAAGAACTGGTCTTTAAAGTCATCAAATACGTTCCCGAGGCTGTTCTCCCTCTTAGAGCGGTGAGTCAAATGAGCTGATTGTTCTGCCACTTAACTCTAGGCATCTAAACAAGCGTGTGCTTTAAGGGAAGGGTATTCTGTGATCAAAACTACTAGATTGACGTTAGGCTGCTAAATTTTGTGTTATGTTTGATTGACGTTAGGCCGAGGGAAGGGTTTCTACAAGTTCAGCGCTTTTTTCAAATCGAAACTGAGTGATCGGTGCTGGCTTCAACGTTCGTCAAAGGTGGATCTAGCGAGAACGCTCATCCACAATGGAACTAACATCGCTTCTACACTTTCCCGGATAGAGCAAATGCAAGGAGATTCAGAGATTTCATAAATAGCTTGTGATTTCGCACTATTGGTGGTCGGCTTGGAGGGTAGTTATGGGACTATTAGGTATCGTCCGGGAAATTGCAGGAGCCGGACTAACTAATGTATTGCAGACTTCCAAGACGATGAAGTCCCGTGTCGATACATTTGCACGCCAGCCAGCATGCATGCAAATAGTTGAAGACGTCAGCATTCACGGTCAAGTAAGTCCTACAATTTGATTCGGGAGGATGAGAAAACGAATGATATGTGTTAGAGGGAATGCGCAAAGGGTTTCATCCAGTAGGAAATCATGTTCTCATCTAACTTAATGCCACTGCAAGCTATACAAATCTCGCAATGTTCAGGAGGGTCAAGAAGGGCAAGTAAATATCGAGCGAATTGATGTTGTGTTGCCAAAAAAGACGATGAATCTCTTCAAATTAAGACTGAAGATCATGTTTGAACCGCCTCTTGATTTCTTTTTCATGAGAAAAGCGTTGAGTTTTTTTCGGACTGGTGTAAGTTGGGTTAGACTATTAAAAATATAATTTCCTCTTTGACAGTTGTACAATTTCGACTTGGCGCGATTAGCCGATCCTATGGATTTCATGTGCTACTTTAACTGCTTCGGTCGCAGAGTAAATAATCTATATGTGCACCAGTGCGCAAATCTTGCGACTGTCGACTACATTAAGAATGCATTTGATGGAATTCAAGTAGCCCAGCTCGAAATGGAAGTGTATACCATAAAGGACCCAGAAGCGTAAGTTAAAATAAAATTGGTGACAATCACACTATTCTTGCAGTTCATTTCTGCGAGAATTCCTTCCGCAGCATAAGACAGATTCGCTACGACTAAAGTTGGATGAGTTAGAGATTATTGAGCCAGGTGATTATATAACTGATGAATTGTGCGAGTATAAATCTTTTCCAGTAAAACTCCTGTTTGATCTGGCGGAACTTGTTAGCAAGATTGAATTCAGTACTCTTCAAAGTTCAAGTGTACTGCTGAGGAGTAATTATCTCTTTGGACTATTCGACCAAGATTGGTCTTCGATCATTCTAACAATGTTCTCAAAGAAAATGAGTAGTTTGTGTCTATACTCCGATTTTCCGGAGTATCTTAGCCTGGAAGGAGCGGATTTGCTCAGAGAGGTTTCAAATGTCCTTCACCGTAATCAATGATGCCAATATATTGCAGAGACTGCCCGCTTTAGGAAAAGAAATTGTGTTCTTAGCTACTTGTAACAAATATAAGGAGGGACTCAACTACACCGTTAATGGATTTGCTGTGAAAGGTCTTAGAAGTTTGTATGACTATTGCAAAATCTTTTTTTTTCAGCAAACCGTATCAATACACGTAATCCAGAGCTAAGCGTTATACACGCATCGAGAGAAGGAGAACAGATTCATCACTTGGACTGATTCACCCACGTTATTCCATTCATAATTATCCAAGAAATCAAATGTTCGATAAAGATGTGATAGGTACTGAGAATTTTGTGCGAACTAATCCATTGAAATCTTCGATATTGATTAAAAACTGAAGAATAAGCATTTAACTTTGTCAAAGTGTAAGAGTACGACCGGATTACAAACAGATCAAATTGTATTTAAAAGTAACTAAAAGTCAAACGTCGGTAAATACGTTTCTCATCCAAGTGCAGCCTCCCCAATCCTCGAACAACTCGAAAAACAAATGACGACTGGCTAGTGTGGCTAGGCTGGCTAGTCTCGACTGGCTAGAAATGATCAAGTTCAGTGCTAACTGCTGAGGTCATCGGGTCGCGCCGATTGAACTAGGGCGCCGCACGCCCTCCACGTACGTAGAGAGAGAGAGAGAGAGCCGGAGGCTGGAGCCTGAGCTTTAAGTCATCTTCCTCGCAATAATTCAGATCTTTGTTTTGTTCTTGTCGCATTCTCAGTCTCGAGAAAATCATTAGCACATTTATTATTTATTAAAAGGAGGCTGAGTTGTTTAGCAAACAGATTACGTAGGGCTGAAATTGACCTATTGTTGATATCGAGAATCGATGCTTATAACAAGTAAACAGAGGAATTAAATCAATGAGTAGAAATATGAATAAATAGAAATAAACTAATGCATAAATAGACCATAAATCGCTCCAAGTTGCGAAGAGGTTATCCGGGAATAATGTTATAAATCTTGTCGCGAACCGAATTGAGTGCGAACCTGGAAAAGCACACTAAGTAAACGATTTAGTAATTGAGCAGTGATTTTTTTGGATAGACTACAAATTCTTTGGATCACTAAGTTTCGGTATTCGAATTGTCAAAATTCTGAGATTGCTAACTATGTCTCGCCCTCACTTTCGAATTCGCAATCCACTTATCCCCAAACCAAACGAGACAAAAACGTACTCTTGATTAATGAAGTTCCTTGTGCCAGGATGGAGATCATAGTAGTGCTGTGATGACATTAGCTAGTCTCGCATTCGATCCGGGGTGCGCCATCTCTGGAGCAGGTTCTGAAAGTACTTTCTGTTGTCAACGCCTTTAAAAATGGGTACAAATGAGTGAAGTGAGTAGATGTGTTTCGCTCCTTCTAGAAAATGTTCTAACTGAGATGAATCCTCTGTAGAAACAAAGAATTATCCAACTACAGCATACCGCTTGGACGATGAGTAGCCTGTATTTGTCAGCGGCCAGTCGGTAAACATAAGCCGGGTCGAAGTTGTTGATGTTCTCGGATAAGTAAATGTCCACCCGTCGCTTGAGCTGAATAAATAATGTTTATCATATTTTCGAATACCGCGCTGTCTAAATCAAAAAAAAAGTTGAGCATTGCAACTGAACAGGAAGAAGTGAACAAAAAAACTGATGCAGTTTAAAAATAGTCTCATCCTAATCATGTGTTGGCCATACTCACATCGGGCATCTCAAAACACTCTGCTCTGCTTGAGCAGCATCTCCCAGTTTTCCATGTCTATTGTCTTGGACATGGGCGAACTGATTGTTTTTGGCACAACTATTTTGAGCAGAAACAGAGCAAAGATCACAAAGTGCCCTAGTAAGTCGAGAGGGGACATTTCACACAACCATCTAATTAGCCAATATGATCGTTTCCCACGTGAATTTCCTGCAAGACGGACCATGGGACCATGGGTCATGAGAGGAACAATTTGCAGAGAATCTAAGTGGGAATCGACCGAATTTGGTGCATTGGCCAAATGTGCGAGAGAGCGTGTGAAAGTGAGAGAGCACGTTGTTCAAATGCCGCATCCAATGAAGAATTCGGACGCCAATGGCTCCATCAGAGGCATCAGGGCGTGAGCTGGCTCGGAGTCGTCATCGAGGGCCTCGGCCTCCTCCAATAGAACACGGACTGCCTCACGACGGACAGAGTTTGAGATCTGCAATGGATTTCACCTGCATTACCCTTTTCGAATGTGTCTCAGACATGACAATACCACATGATTTCCACCAGATTTTCATGCTAATTCATGCGTTTTTGACTCAGAAACTCCAAGACGGAAAATGTACAGTAGAATATCGAAATACTGACCGTTCCGAGTATCTGCGCCTTCAAAACGTCGTAGTGAGGTCGATAGAAGTTGAGTGAGGTCGATAGAAGTTGCTTGTCCACGGGCTCGGGCTGCTAAAAAGTAGGAGAAAATAAGCCTAATCGTCCGGTAATTGCTGTCATCGAGCAATAGGGACCTGGGTAGTATTGGGTAGTTATAGAGGATTGACCAACGTGCGTGAAACGAAGAGAACACGTGGAATACCTTGTACGCAGTATTCATGGACGCGGAACCAGATGCGGTACCAGATGAATCTAGAGCGAGTCTCGACACCGCAACAGGTTCCTCGTCGGGCACCATCAGATTGGGAATCATCACCTGGAATGGAATTTACCGGCTATCTGGAGGAAAAACAATGGTACAGTTTGGATAAAGGAAGGAAATGTTTTAGGGAAGATTTTTAATAGAATACGTGGAGTTTTGCCTGTCTAAAGCCAATAGGACACGAGATAGCTTGTAGTATTGGACGAAATAGATACAAATCGGGCATAAAATAGGCTGATTCTGTGGCACTCAACTCAACCATTCCGTCCTGGTGAATACCGCATTCCTGTGCTACCGTATCCATCACCTACCGTACCCCTTGCTACTACCGTAATCCACTACTTCCGCCTCAAGGTGCATAATCCATCAGAATCTTGATTACCTTATTCGAAAGAGTCATCTCGATACGCTCATTGAGCTCTGGCAATTCTTTGGCATTCGCCTTGATCCATGTTCCTACTCGAGTTCGTTGAGCCTTGAGTGTCTTATCCTTGTTGAGACTGGTGATCAGCTGAAATCGAGATCCACATTTAGCTACAAATCTCGGCAATCGTAATCCACTCAAAGATCCGGAACATATTCTGGGCAGTTCTCTGAATGTCTGCGTGTCTAGAAGCCGTAACTTTTTCGAGAGTCCCGAGAGTGAGTAAAAACTACCGTGCCCTAAACAAGTCTGGGAATGGCATTTGAGCAATTTTTTGCTTGCACTCCGTCTGGCGCTCGTAAATCATTAGGGTACAAGCTGTAATACCCGACAACTCTCGGGGGCCAGAATTAGCACACAATTATCTACCCATTCGAGGACTCACCGACTTGTACTTGTTCCTGAGCTCTTTTGACGCTCCCTCGACTCCGATCCAGTCACATAGCCAAGAGTTGGGTACGATGCCCTGAGAGGAAGTCAAATTAATAATTAGAAGCAGTTTATGCTCGGGTATTGGAATGATGTTCAGGATGAGTGAATTATGAAGATCGTAGTGGAGTAGAAGCCCATTTACCTGCCCGAGTGTGTGAGTGACAACAAGGAAAACGATGAGAGCCACTCGCATTCTGGAATCACTTCCCGATTAATCACCAACCAAGAGCAGGAAGAGGCGGAGATATCTCTACAGAATTGAACGGAGCGAGAACACACTGACGAAATTGCTCGTGCGATTCAACAATGGTAAATGATACAAGTTGTGGAGTGGGCATGCAAGGCAGTGATGGAGCAAAGCGGAAGAAACACAGAGGAGGGTCACGCGCGACGATTGGGAAGGGAACGGATGATGGATGGACGATTAAGGGGGACGAATTTCGATAGATCGTGCCGAAATCCTCCTTAATCCACTTTAATTTGAGTGATCGGCCGATCGCTCTTCTGCACCTGAACTAATTCCGCTGTTTGTTAGCTTCAGATCAGGGCGACTAATTGGAAAGGACTGTCTATCTTTGAAGATCATTCATGTGCAGTCAATCAATCCTTTAATGAGTATGGAGAGAAAAGGACGCGAAGAGTGCGATCATTGCGTTGATCTCTATGAGAAGAGAAACGTGTGTGGGGAACACATCTGGATTTAAGTGGCCTTCAGTAGTCTATTGAGTAATCTAGCATAGAAGCAGGAAGAATGCTTCTCTCTCTCAATCTTCTTAGTTATGAAAGATGTGAGACGTGATGAGAATAGTTTATGATCTATCTTCTTTTCGAGACTTTTCGAACTATACACTCATCATCAGTCAACAGGAGTACTCACCTGAAAAGAGCCACTCTCTCTCTCTACCCCGTCCATTGCAACAGGTGATCCTTTTTACATGCACTGATCTCTTCCTTCCCCCGGTTCTCGCCTAGTTTCTCAGGTGTGTTTAGCCCCTGCTATTCCCCGACGAGGTTTGTGATTGAGGAGAATAGAAGACAAGGTGAGAAAGCATTCCTCCGTGTCAATGAGGTTTTGATTCTGCTGCCAAGTTCATACTAATTTATGTTCTCCTCTCTTTCCTTCCTTCCATCCCGTCTGACCCGACTAACAAGTCCACACACCCATGTCTTCCCTTCTTCTGTGATGTGGCCCTTGATTGGCAGCATTTCCACACTTTTCGTTCGGTTGACGCAGTTTCCTCCACTATCAGTTCCCGCTTGACAGCTAGGGTGTTGGATACTGTATTGTGTGTATTTTCCAAACTGCGCGCTTGAAGTGCATTGCTTTTCTGCGCGCATTTCCCTTTCCACGTCGTCCTTTTCGTCTCGATTTCACTGACCGTGTTTGATCTTCGCTTTGCATATTTTTGTATTCCTTTCAGTATGGGGGAATCGAATAGCGTCAAAGAGGAAACTGGAAGTGATTCAAGTCGAGAGGATGGAATGGAAGAAACGGAAGAGGATGGTCAGAACAACAGTTTGTCACCATTCGAGCAACTGCCTCCCGAACTGGTCAATCGAGTCGTCGAATACGCTCCCGATGCCGTTTTCGAAATGAGAAGGGTGAGTAAATCAGACTCTCTCTCTCTCTCTCTTTACTAACGTCGCCTGAACTATTCCGTGCACATCTGATAGTGTCTAGCCTTTATTGCCCTTCAACTAGAATGATTTCGAAGTTGTATTTTGCCCAGAGTCGAGCAAATGATGGTTTGGGGTGGTAGTGCAGGGTGATTCATCTATATCATGGAACGATTGTTACACTTATGGCGAGCGAACTCCCGAGAGCGTAGATTGCTAACTAATATCGCAGACTTCCAAAACAATGAAGGCTCGGGTCGATGCGTTCGCTCGTCAGACATCCAACATTATAGTCGTGCACGACATCCGTATCTGTGATCAAGTGAGTCCTAAATGGTCACTTGGTTGGTTGAGAACATTGATGAGCTACGTAGAGCCTAACTTGAGAACAATTGTAAAAGACGGTGCATGCAATTGGTTCTCCTCCAGTAGGTAGTAGCAGTAGTTCTCCTGCAGTCCGAATGCAGTAATCCAACCTACCGCCCGTACACGAAATGCGAAGTTTGATCTCATAATGTTCAGGGTGATGGGCGAGTGAACATCAAAGTTGTGGTGCCGAAAGAGATGAGGAATTTGTTCGAGTTGAGACTGAAGATCATGTTTGAGCCGCCTCTTGATCTCAGTCTCGTGAGGAAAGTCAAGATTTATGGCACTTGGACTGGTGTACGTTCAGTTTGAAAAGTAAAAATCAATGGTGTATCCCTGCAGCTCTATCAGTTCGACTTGTCTGGTCTGGCCAGTCCTATGGAGTTTCTAGATTATTGCCAGTGCTTTGGCAGGGTAGTTAACAAGCTTTCACTGCGAAACTGTTGTAGTCAATCGACTCTTACCTTCATTAATACTGTTCTCGAAGGCATTGAGATTGCGACTATTGATTATGAAGCTCACACTGTAAAGGATGCTGCAGCGTAAGTATTCTTTAAAAAACAATAATGACTGTTTCTTGTAGTTCATTCCTTCTCGAGTTTGCACAGATTTATAAATCCGAGAAAATTCAACTTTGGATCGCTAGAATTTCCATCGCCGAGCCAGGTGATTGTTGAGCTGGTAGTTTGTCCAACCTGAACATCATTCAGTGCAATTCCTGCTCCAGTTGGCTAACGTTGTGGCGACAATTGGAATCTGTCAGACTGAAACTGTTAATGCACATAAAGATGACAATTATTGTTTGGGCCTGCTTGATCAGAATTGGGCTTCGATCATTCTTGCCATGTTCTCGAGAAAGGCCAACACAATCAGTTTGACTATCCCTGGCCATCCGGAGTATCTCAGTCTGGAAGGCGCGAATATTCTTCGAGAGGTAACGTAATTGCCTGAATATAATCATGACGATACTACATTTCAGAGACTGCCCGCTCTTGGAAAGAAGATCCACTTCATGGCAACATGTTATAAGTATGAAGAAGGTCTCAATTACACAGTTAACAACTATGATGTCAAAGGTTGGGGAACTTGATTATGTGCAAAGTAACCGAATACTTAGCTGACCGTTCCGACATCGTTCCGGGCAACCCAACGATGAGTGTAATACACATATCAAGATCCACTCAAGACAAACATCATTTGTATTGACTTTCCGATGTTGTTGCTTCGACTGTTGAGACATAATTATAAAGCGATAAAGAATAAGAGATAACTGCTAATTTCACTCTTCTTTGGTATGGGATTGCACCAGGAATGTGCCAATTGGCCTTTCCTATCCTGAAAGCAGGGTATGAATGATGAAATCTATACACCTGGGCATATGGAGAAGACCAGGTGATATCATAAATGTCTCTAAACAAAATCTCGAACGTCCAGATGTTCCTCTCGCTCAATCGACCCGAGAACGCGCGTGGCACTGGATAGATTACACTAATCGTCTCTCTCTCTCTCCTCTCCCTCCTTCCATTCCAGTTGACCTTCCAAGTCCACTCACTCATCCCTTGGCCTCCTCTTCCTCTCTCTCACGGTTAAGAGGTCACCGTACTCACCAGTTCCCGGTTGAGAACCAGGTCCGTTAGATAGATGTATTGTCCGTCTTTTCCAAAACCTCGTCATTGCGTGTATGAAGGTTAAATAAAGGCTTTTCCGCTCTTTTTTCCCTTCCTCTTCTTCCTTATGGTTTTTCAATTTGCTAATCGATATTTATATATGCCGCTTTCCTTACTTCGACTAGCTTTCAGGATGGAGGATTCGCCAGCGCCTAAACGAGTGAAAGTGGAGGATGGAAGTGAGTCAAGACGCGAGGAAGGAACGGAAGGAAGGGATGAAGATGCTCCGAACATCAACGATTTGTCTCCATTCGAGAAACTCCCGCAAGAACTTCTGAATCGAACACTGGAGATTGCTCCCGAGGTTGTCCTCAAACTAAGAAAGGTAAGCGCACTGAGTTCTATCAAATAGTGTCGCGTAAACTACTCGAAGAGTGTACGAGTGTACGTACCGAACTCATCAACGTTCATGAAAAGAAGTGCCAAATTTATCCTTTTCGGTTGTGCCGTGAAAGTCAGTGCTAGCCCGATGGGCGTAATTCGTCCCAACCATAGTGGACCCCGAGGGCACTTCGGACTAACTAATTCATTGCAGGCTTCCAAGACAATGAAGTCCGGTGTCGATGCTTTCGCACGTCAGAAGTCCATCTTTCCGGTCGTTCAAGATGTTCGATTTTATGGTGAAGTGAGTACTTCCGGTTAGGGCCTATTTATTGGGTAGTTCATTCCATTCAGGAATGGCGGGATGAGGATGTTAACGTCAAGAGGGTCGAGGTTTTTGTCGAGCATGAGTTGCGGAATTTGTTCGAGCTCAAGCTGAAACTAATGCCCAATCTCGATCGGAGTATTATCAACAAAATGAAGGAGACCCGATCTATCATGGGGCCAGCTGGTACATTCTATACTGGTGTAAGTTCCCCAATCCCAACTTCCAGCATCCCTACTTATTTTTTATTCAAAAGTGCGGCCTTTCCGAGAGCGGAAGCGCGAGTGTCTCGCCGTAAGTATACAACCCACTCTCCATTTCCCTCTCTCGTCCCTCTCGCACCGCACCAGCTGTCAATGAAATGACGTCGTTCTCTCACTTGCAGACGTACCGATTCGATCTGACTAGACTGGACAACATAATGGATGTGCAAGCTCACTTCCAATGTATCGGAACCAGAGCTGAGAAGTTGCTCTTGCACAACTGCAGCAATGCAGGAAATCTCAATTTCATTGCGAAGATTCTTGATGGCGTCAAGTTTAAGACGTGTCATTATGACGCGCCTATGATTACGAATGCTGGAGCGTAAGTTTTCGAGGAAGGACATCTTAAATAATCAGTATCTTCTCGCAGAGCATTCCTTCTTGACTTCACTCACAAGCATGAAGTTGTGGAACTTGAACTCGAGGTTGCAAGACTGAGGGTCGATGAACCAGGCACTAGTAGAAATTTCACTGTCTCTCAGTATGAATAGTTTTCAGTCGACTTTCTCATGAAACTGGCCAATCGCGTGAATTCGATGCGAATTACGATGACTGATGAGGAGGATGAGGAGGAGGTGCCCGTGGATAATTATTTGCTCGGCCTTCAAAACTTGGATTGGGGCGCCATCGTTGTTCAAATGTTCTCGAAGAAATTGGACTACCTGAGAATCAAGAACCCGGAGTTTCCGGCCTACCTCTCCCTGGAGGGAGCAAATCTGATCAGAGAGGTTGCTAAGATCCTGGAATATTGACATTGACGCCAAGATGTTGCAGAGACTTCCCGCTCTCGAGAAAAAGATCGCTTTCATCGGGACATGCAACGCCTTCGTTGATGGACTCGAGTACACGGTTAATGACTTCAAAGTCAAAGGTGATTGAACCATGAGTGGACATGAACAAAGATATCCAAACTTCAGCCGATCGTGGTAACGCGTCTCATGAAGATCCATTGATGAGTATTATACACTCATCGAGAGCCGCAGATGTAGACCATTCCACTGTTTGTGACCATATTTAACGCTCCTACGTGTTGATATCACAATAATAATGCAATAATGTGTGCTCATTCTTAACATTGTGTATTATAAAGATTGAATTAAGAACGGTCAACATCGTTAATCGAGTGTTTGCATCGACAATTTCAAGTCTAAGCTCAGACATTCAAAGAAATTTAAACGATTACCTCTGAAACATATCAAATACGTTTAGAATTTTTGATTTTGTATTATGTTCCAACTCTCGAACAGTTAATCGCCAAAGCCGACTGTCTGGCACGAGATGAACCATCCCATCCGACGTGCGATCGAAAAAGCTGACCCACCGAGACGTCGGAACTACCGTATTCGGCATCGTGGCACTAGCGTACTAGGAAATTTAAAATTGTTTCAACCCATTTTAACATATTTAAATGGTTTGGGTTATTGTAAAACCACTCCAGGGTGAAAGAGGGCAGTCGTCTCTCCAAGCTTGGGAGGACTCTTGTAACTTCGTCGTCGCTAAAGTTACTTTTTATGGCAGTTCAGTTTTGGCACTGTTACAACTGCCTTACGGGCTCAGACTTTGCTCAATATTTATATAATTCGTCTTTGTAAATATTAAAATCTTTCGTCTAGGCATACATTGACCTCCTCGGAAGCCATCACCGTCAAAGTATCGCTTCTTGGCTCTTCGGAAACACCTCAATCACCTTTTCCCAGTTGTTCCGCTTTCCCGAGGCCCAGGTTGGTTGTTTGACGTCTTGATTCGGTTATTTGTTTAGTTTTGAGATGTTTGCTGGCCATGAACAACTTGTATAGGTCACTTTAGACCAACTTTGGTCGCATAATCTATTAAATTATGCAGGTTTACTGCTCTGAGACTGAGTCGACGCTAGCTAATGCCGTCCGTAATGGAATCGGTGAGGTTTTATCATTATAGAGACGGGGAAGCACCGTTTTATTACTTCTAAAATGATTATTCAAATATGATTGTAATCATTACAATCATTATAGGCCACGCGGTTCGACTGACTATCAAGCAAGCATACGGAGGCGAATTTGCCACCAAGGGATGAAGAGTGTTCGTTGAACAGGTTCATTTAATTATTTATTTGTGTTTCATAGGCGATAATTATATTGCATTTCTAGTTATTTAAGAACATGATTGAACTATTTGATAGCATTTCGCGTGGCGTAGTAATCGCTTATATTTTCGAAAACCGCCCGTGGTTTGTGGGCAAACAATTCTGTCATACAGTGAGATTCTAGACAATTTAGGTTTTTTTAACTGATCAACATATTTAAAAAATAAAATTCAGGGAGCCCCAGTCGTCTATGTTTCACCCGCTCTCCACCTTGACATCGCTCCATTCCTCGCTTCTGAATTCGGAATCGCCGATGTGGTTGTTCTTCCCAAGTTGGATGGCGACTTAAGTGAGATCGAGGGAAGAATTGTGAGTGGATTTATTAATTTGCTATTGAGAAATTTATATATTTTCTACGTTATATGAGGCAATTACAGCAGCCCGTGGAAAAAATTAGTAATTAACGGAATATTGAAAAAAAAATGTATTATAATTCTAGGACCATCACGCTTTCGAACGCATGCTCGATGAGGATATCGCCGCGGGAAAGAAACCGTTGATGGTTCTAGGCGTTGTTGGTGAGCTTTTGACTGAAATTTTGATCATTTCGCTCCCACTAATGAAACCGGCATTCATCCCTGAGTCAACTCATTCAGGGTCTTCAATCCTTGGTCAGAATGACATGATCTCAAAGCTTCTTGACAGCAGAAAGAACAAGGCTCGATTCTGGCTGCATATTGTTGGACAGGTGAGATACTTCAATGTTATTCATTTTGGATTCTCCATGAAACATCATGTTTAATGTGGTGAATCTTCTACTACGGAAAGGTTTTGACCGAGAGGTTTGGGCCGAAGTAACTTCGTGCCATGATTTTGTAGCGACTTCAACATGATTTCTTATGACCTGCAACACCAATAAATAAATATTCCATCCCTTATAGGCAGTAGCTGCTCTCACTCTCCGTGAACCCACTGAAGTCCTCGTTCACGTTCTCTCCCAAGTCGATTCCATGACTCTACCTCTCGCTCTCTGGCTTGGAATCCCCGCTGCTCCCGTTATTGTGAGTGATGTTTCTTTCAAAATTGGCTAATGGTCGCTGAACTTCCGTTGACGCTCTGTTTCAAGAACATTTCATTACATTCCTGATAAATTCACAATTATGGATCTGTTTCAGACCATTCACCGGTCAGTCGATGGGTACAAACCCACGTATCGGGCCAAGTTGGACACTCTTCCCTGGTGGGTGGCCAGCCAGTATCTGACCACCAAGAGAATCACCGACTCCATTGAGAATGCCTACTTCTTGGTCAGTTTGGGTTGGGGTCTTCATAAAACTAGGTAAGTACCTCAAAATCTTCGGATCTTCTCTATTATACTCTAATTCAGTACAGATGGGACTCGACTATCCCAATCTAATCCATACTCTTACAGAGCAAAGTGATGCTGAAGGGACTCTCGGCCCTAGATCAAATGGAAATTGTCGGAGTGGACAATGTCGTTGATTTCGCTAACAAAGTCTTCAAGAACCAGTACATCGCCCCGTCTGTTCTCATATTCAAGTACAAATATGCACAACTCAAGGAGGCTATCGCGGTCAGTGACTCTCTGTGACCGTGCACATATCAAATTATGATGGGAGAGGAAGATCAAAGATCATTTTCGGATGTTTAGGCTCACAAGAAGCTTCTGTCGGCTCCAGAGGAAGAGAGAAACGCAGTCGAGATTGAGAAAGCAGCGAAAGTGATCGATATCGAATTGGAGTATGCTGAGAGTCTCAACTCATGGGTAAATAATAGTTTATTCAACCTTTTGACCCTCATAAACAATATAAAAGGGATCCTTTCAGCTCGGGCAGGGTCTTCTCGGGGAGTGCACTCCACTGGGAATTCACATGATCGAACTGGGAGGACACCACGGAACTGCTTTCAGATTCTGTCCACTGGAGCACGCCGCTGGTGGGTTTCTAACTCAAAACTTCAATTTTTTAAAAGTTTTGATGTGCGGAAACACCTGAAACATTATTTGAACTACTCTTTTTTTGAATACCGTTATACCCATGAGTGTCAAGTCTTATCAATGTCTTTCAGCTAACAGCTCCAACATGGATCACGTCCAAAAGTTCGTCAAGCAGCTCTCTGAGGTGAGATTGCTCATGCATTTCGAATTCGAATCACGCGATGTATGGCGTGAACTGGAGAAAGAGAGGAGGGAGAGGGACTTTCAAATGCCGAGATTGCATATTGCGAATTTAAAATAAATTTAAAATATATTATTCAATTTATTAACTAATTGCAGGTGATGAGCATCGTTGACTCGACTGTCTCGGCTCGTCGCAGTTTCACTGCAATGAAGGAGGAATTCCCCGCCCTTGCACAACTTCCGATCAACAAATGGGCTGGAGTCGGAGCTGTTTGGTGAGTTTTCGTTTATTGGATTGTTTTTGGGAAGTGCCATTGTATGGTAGGACCACTATGATAGGTCATTGTATCTCCAGAATAAGGTAGTAGGAGGTTACTGTATCTCCAGGATACGGCAGTAGGAGGTTCCTGTATCTCCAGGGTACGGTAGCAAGAGGTTACAGTAGTCTCCGGGCACGGTAGAAGGAGGATACTGTATCTCCAGGGTACTGTAGAAGGAGGCCACTGTATCTCCAGGATACGGTAGTATGAGGTTACTGTATCTCCAGGATACGGTAGTAGGAGGATACTGTATCTCCAGGGCACGGTAGAAACATGTCACTGTAGCTTCAGGGTACATCAGTAGGAGGATACTGTATCTCCAGGATTCGGTTGTAGGAGGTTACTGTATCTCCAGGGTACGGTAGTAAGTGGTTACTGTATCTCCAGGGCACGGTTGAAGTAGGTCACCGTAGCTTCAGGGTACATCTCTGTGAGGATACTGTGTCTCCAGGATACGGTAATAGGAGGTCACTGTATCTCCAGGGTACGGTAGCATGAGTTTACTGTAGCTTCAGGGTACGGTAACAAGAGGTTATTGAAGTCTCTGGGAACGGTAGAAGGAGGTTAGAGTAGTCTCTAGGCACGGTAGAGGGAGATTACTGTAATCTCTGGGTATAGTTTAAGGAGGTTACTGTATTCTCTAGGTACGGTAGGTTGAGGTTAGTGTTGTCTCTGGGTACGGTAGTGCCATGTTATGATAACGGATAGGCAGAGTTCTTTGAATTTATTCTTTCAGTTATATTCCATCTATCGTCAAGGAGACAAATCCTGAAGAATGGAACGAGAAACAACGTCAGCAAGTGTCGATGCTCAATATGGAACTCGTCCACTCTCTTCGATCAGTCGATTCCGCCTTCTCTTCGGGAGAATCCGCATTGTACGTTTCAATATAGCACTTTGAAACATCTAATATGCTGAATAATGGCCCGACACTTTCATTACCTTGTCGAGAGCTAATCTTAATAGAATAAAGTTAATTTTTAAAATAAATTAACAAATTGCAGGTTCGGTGTGAGTTGCGTCAAGTTTGGCATGCTCTCTGACGCAAATGATCTCGTTGATCTGATGAGAATGGTCTCCGAGAGAGGAAAGGAGATTGAGAACAGCCAGCAGGTGAGAGATTGCGGGTGTTAGTACCCCTGGCATGCCTGGAGTGCCCTTTGGACGCTACTTAGCCCTTTCTATCCCCCTTCTAGTCTCTTCCTATCAGCTTTTACCCTTTCGCACTAATTAGCCCTTTTTTTTAAATTAGTTTTCGCACTAATTAGCCCTTCTCTCTCGATTTTTATCTATAAATTGTGACTTTTACAGTACCTCGACACGTTGGCCGAACAGATTCGCAAGGGAATCGAGGCTGCGAATCAAGAGTTGAAGCACGAGAATGATGCGCGACTGCAACAGGAGGTGAGATGGGGCTTCGAATGAGTGTAAAATCGATTTTTCTTTTTTCTTATATAAATAATTAACAATTTCCAATCCAGGGCGTCATGAGACAACTTCCTCTGATGGGATCACTCGTCAACTGGTTCTCTCCCATCGAATATCAAGGGACGCAGCTTCAATCTCAAGACTGGTCAGTGAACTCTACTGTTTCAGACAATTTGTAAAAACAATAAAGAACTCTATTTTTGCAGGCGAGATCCAAGCTACCGATGTCCTCTACAAGCACAAGAAGGGCGATTCCGAGAATCAAGTACCCATGACACCGATTGAGACTCCTCAGGTGAGAATTACTCCTGTTCAGCACTTTAATCGATAATTGTAGTTCTATTAATCAATTAATCAATAATTCCAGGCTCCTCACGACTTCAACAAGAATTCGATCGTAGTCGAGAAGAAGGATTCGATTCAAGAGGAACCATCAGAGGAAACTCAGAAGAGCCAAGAAGTGGAGGCATCAGCTTGAATTCGATTATCCTCGTAGATCAACTTGCTATTTCCCCCCATTCAGTGTCATTTCTCCTGTGATAGTAGCTCTCTCCCTTCAGAAACATTCGTCCTTGCATTATCTAACCGGTTCACAAAACAGTGACTATGTAACCACCACCCCGTCGGCATCTATCCGAGAAACAACATTTCCTAATCATTTGAATTCATTTTACGGCTTTCGTCACTCATGCACCCTGCACTTTTTGGACATTCTCGCCCACTTTGAGACATCCCAACCTTCAGAGGACTTTCTATCGATAGCTTTTTGTACACTATAACAGATTTGAGAGGGTAACTTGATAATGTAGACAGTATATTGTTCAGAGTCGAAGTATTTTCATATTATTTATTACTTTATCGTTGCATTACAATAAAGATTGAAGTAAAGATTGGCTTGCTCGATGTACAATTGATAGTTATCTTATCTAAATGACTGCTAATGATGGTTATCTAATCAATTGATAGCCATCTAAGCACATTTATCTCAATTATTGTCCTCGATAAGTTGTGGAACCTTGCCAAAACCAATGATTGAACGAGGATTGAAATGGTCTCTGTGTCTTTTGCGATTCCAATGTTTGGATGCGTTGTGAGACTGATTGGATTAGCGCCCTTGAAATAAATGTTACTCATGTAGTCAATCAATCCTTCTCGTTCTCTAACCACATTTCAACTCCCTTTCAGAATGGAGGAATCGCCACCGCATAAGCGAGCGAAAGAGGAGAGTGGAAATGAGCCAAGACGCGAGGAAGGCACGGATGGAGAGGATGGGAATGCTCCAAACGACCCGAATTTGTCTCCATTCGAGAGACTCCCTAAAGAACTGGTCTTTAAAGTCATCAAATACGTTCCCGAAGCAGTTCTCCCACTGAGAGCGGTGAGTCAAATGAGCTGATTGTTCTGCCACTCAACCCAGGCGTCTAAATAAGCATGTGCTATAAGGGAAGGTTATTCTGCTATCAAAACTACTTGATTGACGTTAGGCTACTAGATTGGGGGATATGATTTATTATCGTTAGGCCGAGGGTAGTGTTCTTACAAATTTAACCCTTCTTCGAAATAAAGAGATCGGTGCTCGCCAGTGGTGTTGCTTCAACTTTCGTCAATGGTGGATCTAGCGAAAACGCCCATCCTCGATTGGACTAACGTCGCTTCAACACTTTCCCGGATAGTGCAAATGAAATGAGATTCAGTGATTTCCTAAATAGCTTGTGATCTCGCAGGAATGGTGGTCGGGGTAGAGGGTGTATTAGGTGTTGCCAGGGAAATTGTAGGAGCATCGAACCAACTAATAGATTCCAGACTTCCAAGACGATGAAGGCTCGTGTCGATACATTCGCCCGTCAGCCAGCATGTATGCAAATCGTTAAAAAAGTCCGAATTAAATGCCAAGTGAGAATTAATTGTTACATGACAGTTAATTGCCAACCAAGAGATTAGGGCGGCTGAGAGAACGAATATTATGCATTAGAGGGAACGCGGGATTTCTTCAAGAAGAATATCCGAATATTTTCATCCAACTTAATGCCATTTCAAGCAAAAATTTGTTCAGGAAGGTCAAGAAGAGCAAGTAAACATCGAGCGAATTGAAGTTGTGTTGCCAAACGAGACAATGAATCTATTCAAATTAAGACTGAAGATCATGTTTGAACCGCCTCTTGATGTCAGTTTCATGAGAAAAGCGTTGAGTTTTTTTCGGACTGGGGTAAGTTGAGCTAGAAAATTTAAAAAAATGGACAATTTCTCATCAACAGATGTACTATTTCGACATGACACAATTGACCGAACCTGTGGATGTTGCGCGTCACTTTAAATGTTTTGGTCGCAGAGTTAATTTGTTTTCGATTGAATACTGCACAAATCTTGCGACTTTCGACTACATTAAGAGTGCATTTGATGGAATCCAAGTTGATCTTCTCAGAATGGAAGCTTATTATATAAAGGAACCTGCAGCGTATGTTTAAATACAATAGGTGGCAATAACATATTTGCTGCAGATCTTTTCTGCGAGAATTCCTTCCGCAGCATAAGACACAGTCCCTACGACTAGAATTGGATGAGTTCGAGATTATTGAGCCAGGTGATTATAGCACTGATGAATTGTGCGATTATAAATCTTTTCAAGTAAAGCTCCTGTTTGATCTGGCGGAACTTGTTAGCAAGATTGAAATGAAAACTCTTCAAAGATCTAGTTTATTGCTGAGGAATAATTATCTCTTTGGACTATTCGACCAAGATTGGGCTTCTATCATTCTGAATATGTTTTTGAAGAAAATGAGTAGTTTGTGTCTATACTCCGATTTTCCGGAGTATCTTAGCCTGGAAGGAGCGGATTTTCTCAGAGAGGTTTCATGTATCCTTCACCATAATCGATGATGCCAAGATATTTCAGAGACTGCCCGCTCAAGGAAAAGAAATTGTGTTCTTAGCTACTTGTAACAAATACAGGGAAGTTCTCAACTACACCGTTAATGGATTTGCTGTGAAAGGTCTTAGAAGTTTTTATGACTGTGATCAATGGGTTTTTGCAGCAAACCGTTTCGATGCGGCTAATCCAGAGCTAAGTGTTATACATGAATCGAGAGAAGGAGAAGAGGTTCATTACATGGGCTGATTCACCCAAGATGTTTTATTATCCAATTATATGTGCGATAAATATTTGATAGATACTGTGATTTTCCTGTGAACTTATCAATTGAAAGCTTCGAAAGCGATTAAAAACTGAAGTATATGGCTTAACTTTGTCAAAATGTGAGATTACGATTGAATTACGAACAGATCACATTGTATTTTTTGTATTCAAATTGTATCTGTTCTATTCGTGGCCAAGTTTCGCTTCAATAGTGCAAAATTCCAGGTCGTCTTAGCGTCAAAGGTGAACAGATCATAAAGGCTCTTGGAATAGGGAAACTGCGGAGCTGAAACGGGGGGAAAGCACGTCCCGCGGCACGCAACGCGCGAGCCTCTCCCATAGACAATCCAAGAGAAGAGATAAGGACTCGGGTCAGATTATAATCTAGTAGGGAGAGGCAGAAAGAGAGCGATAGAGGCCCAGCCTAGATTGCGCAATCTAGTCCCTCTGACATGTGGAGAAATAGTCTCTCACTCTAGAATTTGGTCCGATGAGAGAGAAGAAGAGATCACCCGCTTTATTATTCTATCCACTAATTTAAAAGCGGCTCACGGCTTTCCTTGTGACGATGCTGTCTCGGCTTTATAGGGGGGGGGAGATATGAGATCACACTTAGGTCGGAAGATAATATGGAGAGGTCTTCCCATTACCTGTTATTCTACGCCGTTGTGTCGGACAAAAACGTATATTGTGATTCATCTCCTAGCTATCCTAGCTGTCATCCTTTCACTTCGCTCTGATACAATCACACTGATCGCCTGTTCCCGTTGCCTCTAAAATGTCTGGACAAATCCTTACCCTACCGTGACCTACCGTACCTGTCCCCTGACCTACAGTTTCATCCCTAACCTTTGTGGGCACCTAATCCTTTCCCTCTGAACCGCCTAACCCTTCCTTGTCCTTTCCTGCCCACTTAATAATATTTCCAATCGTACCGCTTTCATAAAAATTGCAATTGATCGTGACGTGTTCAGAATTGATACGTACTGAGAGACTTTTCCGAAATTGGGTGAACATTTATTGTTTAACGTTAGATATCAGTTGGTAATAGCTAACAACCTTCGATCCACATAATGCTATTACATCAATCATTGAGCTCATAGTTTGCTCTGATAAATTCTCTGACTTTTGGGTAGATGAATTCTGTGGTTGCCACGTTAAACTCTGTAGTCAGTTGACGATCCCCGATCCACCACTTATCAGTTCCATCTTCATTTTGAGCGGGACGTTCCTGCGATGATAGTTAATTCGAATTGAAGCCTCGATGATTAAAAAGTGTGAAGCGTCTAGCATAAGAAGCTCACCGATGGGAGTCCCAAGCTCTCTCCGAACGCCCAGAATCTGCAGATAAACTCCCCAGTCAACAGTCTCCCTCGATAGTAGTACATGATCTTTAATACGGTTTTTTGGTATTCTTTTTAGTTTCTAGCACAAACCAGAGGATCGTTTGAGGGCTCCATAAGCTCGTTAGATAGAGGGAAGAATTCCGTTCGGAAAACTTTATATCCAGATACGATTGCCCTGAAACCTTCTTCAGTTCAAGCACAGCTCTTTCAAAGATGTACCTTATATTAGATGTACCCGGGGACAAATGGTCCCCACACCAATCTCTTTTGCACCTACGCTCAAACAAAACACACGCGCAAAGGCTTAGTTCTGCCTTTTTTGAAAACAATTCATTCCAATCTTCTCTTACCCTATCTTCATCCTATTTCCTCTTTCTAATCTCATAAATCCTCTCAATCTACAAAATACAAATAGAAATCGAATAGATTCAACTGGCTTTGATCTTCTTGACCTTTCCACCACTCCTTATCTACAAATCCCAGACTACAGCGATAGTCGTCTTCTCTGATCCATAGATCGGCGGAGGGGAGATGGCAGAGTAGTCGAGCCAGAAACATGTGGTTCTCCCACCATAGAGGGGTCACGCCACGGTGGCAGTCCCACCGAATGTCCGTCGATCGAAATCATAGTAAGGGATGGGCATCCCACTCAACCGCCCGCTAAAAACAAACAAAACGCGAACAAAACATCTTC
>LS501034.1:500180-516076 GCA_900490845.1 Pristionchus japonicus | reverse complement strand
AGTTCGATTATTCAAGTTCAATTAGCATTTTTGATACATTATCGAGCACAGAAAACGTGGACGCCCGTAGATTTGTCTCAAACTTCGAGCAAAGTTGACTGACATGATGTACTAAACCCCTGAGTAATCAGAACAAGCGGCCTTTCAACCCCCTTTGAGCTGTTCGACATTGCGTGCGCCCTATCCGATCGGAGAGAGACGGTGGTCCCTACCAACGAACACCGCCGAACAGAGGACGATAGCCACAGAGATGAAGTCGGGATATTTACCGATCAGAGAGCCCTAAAAAATTAGATATTTGACATCGTTCCATCTCCTCATTTCACACATTCTCTGACCGATCAAATAGGCGTGAGAGTGTGCAAAATGAAGAGACGATTGACCCATTTCGAGCTCTAGTATTCATGTACAACTGCGCTCACAGCAATCACGGCTGCATCCGAATCCAAACAGATCTCCAGTGAGGTGCTGTTCGATCCATGGACTTCCAAAGGAACTGTGTTCCACGGCCACGGCCGAACGTGCTCGATCGTCCAGTTACTGTGGAATGAGTGGTTCAATGTTGTTCTCTTTCACGTTCAATTGCGAAAAAGCGGAATTATTAGTGAAGAAAGTAGTGAAAGTTCTCACCTAACAGCCATTCCAGCAAGGTCATCAACGTAACCGGCGAATGTGCGACCGACGGCTGAAATTGAATTTCCAAATAATTTCCTATTCGGCAAAAAAATATGAGCTGACGAAGTGCTCGAATGGCTCACCTGCAGCAGACAGAACATGCTCTAGAATGATATTCCATCCAATGATGAACGCCCAGATCTCGCCACAGCCAACATAGGCATACGTGTAGGCCGAACCGGCTTTGGGATACCTACAAACTGCCCTTGTTAGCAATCCTGAGTGCATTTTAGATGATGGACTACGTTGTTTGAGGTAGTCGTACTTAGGGATTTTCATGAATCATCCATGTTATCGACAAACAGCACGAGGACAATTTCCGAAAGCAATCTTTGATAATCAAACATGAGTAAGAAATGAGCAAACTTCACTTTGTTGTTGACGGAGCCTGAATCAATTTCGCAAATAACAAGGGGAGTTCCGGTTCAAAAGGTTGTTTTCTGATTCTGGTATGGCTACTGTAGAACTAATGTGGTTTCAACGGCAAGCGCTCGTCTTACAGTAACGTGAGGATGGATACCTTGCTCCGAACTCTGCATAGCACAGAGCAGAGAGAAGGGCGGCAAGCCCGGATATGATGTAGGAGATGGTAGTGGAAGGGCCGGCCAATTTGCGCATCACTTCGCCTGCAACTTACCATTGAGTTTCACTGTAAGATACGGAACAGTGAAACAATTTCGAACGACTAAGAACGCTCAAATGAAAGAGAGGTTCTACATGGGAACAGTACAGTGTCACTTCGCATGCAAAGAATAGGCAAGCCGTAGTCTGGCGTGAACCAAATTTTCAGGATAGTATTATGGTTTTTTCGGCGGCAGGCTGCAATGACATCGAAATCGAACGTCCAGCACTTGTTTTTAGACCAATGTGAAATGCAACGGAACTAATAGTGAAACAAACAACTTCGACATCACATCACCTGTAGTAACGAAGATTCCCGCTCCAATCATGTGTCCGACTCCAATCATTGTGATATCGAAGGTGTTGAGACATCGCTTTAGGTTTGTTGTGAGGTCTCCCTGGAAGGGAATAATACAATTGCAATTGATTGCTGCACCATTCATCGTATTCTACCATTGCATCACGCGATTGTTGAATGATGTTCATGGTATGGATACCTTGGGAATGTGCTTAGTCCTCGACAGTCGGCCGCCTAAAGACCGCAACGCTGCGCCAGTGCGGTTTGTCATTGGTCTGGAAAATTAAACTGAAACACTCCAACATAATCACTGTCCTGATAAGAGACAAATCGACAATAACTAAAAAAAGAGAAATTGGAAGCACCCGAGCAGATAATTGCAAGCAAAATGACCAGGAAATGAGGACGTGTGCCCTCGGGATGAGTGCAAGAGAGATAGAGAGAGATACATGACAAACAAACTGGATGCCGTTCAGATTGTGTGCTTTCCCTCCAGACATTGTGCACTCTTGTGCATGAGCAAGTAGGAAAAACGACTGATCAGATCCATGATATATTTTCAAAAACCTCCCAGCAATAAATGAAGGACGACAATAAAAATGAAGGCAATAAATGAAGGTCAACAAACGACTGCTGTTGTTCAACAAAGAGACAGAATTGGGAGTACTCTTGATATTTCTACTCACTGTACTAAACTCACAACGCACCCGCTCAGTCACAGATTGGTCATCCTGAAGTGAGAACTGCAGAAAACATTCAAAACACTGCGTCCAACAAATAGATAAACTGATAGTGGGTTCTTCCGGTGAGTGAGCAGTCGAAATTTGAACAATGGTCGCTTTTCTGCACAATATCTAAACGAACAGTGCATTTCGTAGTGTGATCGTCAATACTCATGGACAATTTTGTTGCATCGGAAGTTGGTTATGCAAGAACAACGAATACGTGATCGTACTTGCTCTGACAGAACTGCAGGGAAGAGAATGAGGAAGTGATTCCATACGCAATAGACCCCCAGATAACTCGCAATGGAGAGGTTTCTGCAAAACCCTCGCTGGTTTCCAGAGAGGAGATGAAGGACGAAAAGGTGGATTGGAAAACAGCAAACACCGCCCTTTTACCCGAATGAAAAGCGCGGCAACAAATAATATGATCATGCGGTTTCAATTTTGATCGCCGTCTTACCTGCTCGGCTAACAATAGCGCTTCCCGAATGTTGATGTGACTCTCTCCATTTCGTGTGGTCTCTCGCTCCGTCTAGCCGAGATAGTGAACGTCCAAGAGAAAATTGCTTGCTCTCATGCCTAGATCAACATGGAAACCTACCCATCTGCCGGAAATAGAACGATCTACATGTTTTGCTTGCTAATACATTCGGAAAGTTTATCAATAATGAAAGAGAAGTGGGAAAATGAGCCATGTGCAATGACATCACAACGTATTACCTGAAGGGAACGTAGTGTTCGACTACTATTGTACAACGGGGGTAGATGTGATTCAGTAGCAGTGTACTCAAGGGATCTAATGCGATTTGTTTGACCCTCTACCGCCCGCAAAACAACCGAAATGATTCGCGGAGTGATCTTTCAAAGTCACAGGGTATTCCTAATTGAGCAGGGAGGCCACTGCAAAGGGCTATTTGAGGGGAGAGATTTAACCAGCTGGCAAAGTGTCTATTCCGGGAGTATTTTTAGTATTTTCCGGGAGGATCACGTTGATGAATAGCTCATACCAAACAGGGGGTACAACTACTCTATACTACTATCGCATCGCATCACTTTTAATGGTTTGTCGCATGTTCGCGTGGTGATTCAATCGCGATATTTTGCTGAAAAGAGAGATTCGGAAATAACATGGCGAACTAGTCACCAATTCAGTACTATTGTTTTCTGTTTGTCCGTAAGCGATTCGGCGAGGGGTTTGATTGAGGTACACTGAACGGGAATGGGTGTTCTTAGAAAATAATAGAGTTCGAGTTACTTATCTAACAGGCTATAGAAAGATCATGGGATATGGGGAGACGTCGCCCAGTATTACGTTGTTGTTCCTCAAAATAATTATTGCTTCGCGATTCCTGTCCGTCTAGAGATACAAACGAGGCAACTTCCGGAACCTATTGATGTAGACAAATAATCGCTTTCCTGAGCGGCAAACGTTTCTGAGAAAAAAACTCTTCTCAAATGAGAAAAATGCAACATCCAAATATATTGACGGAAATTTATTGCCACCCTGAACAATGAAATAATCTGGCTATTACAGAACTCGAATGCCCGCGTCGATTTTAAAACAACCTCAATTTTAAACTCATTCTCTCACCTGCTCAGCGTTTGACCATGTCGTCTTCAGAAGAACCCGTCCTCACCAAGAAAAAGAAGACCGAAGACATCTCAGATGATGCCATTCTCACTCTGGCCACCATCTCTTCCGATATCATCAGGAAGATTATCCAACTAACAGTGTGGAAGGGATACTACAGCAATTTGAGACTGGTGAGTTTGATACCAATCTTTCCAACTAAATTCTCGTGCTCAGATTTCCCCTGAGTGGAACGCCCTGGTCCCAGAACACATCAGTTATCTCAAACGGCATTCTATCAAATGGTTTTGTTGGACCAGAGAAGAGAGCCCATTCAGAGTCGCGGCTTCCATTTTGACTATGCATCTCTCGCCCAATGATTTGAAGTTTTATGGAGTCGAAATCTGTGCACAAACACCGGTTGAAAAAGTGGCAAATGTAAGTTGTCATGATTGAGTTAGATCTTAAATGAAAATCATTTTAGTTAATCGAAGTACAATCAAGCCTTCAAACTGATCCTTCTCCTCGAGAAGACCTTCAATTGATTGAGCAAGTCGTCAGTAGAGCCTCGTTTATTGACCGGTTGGAGTTCAACTTCGATTCTCGGCCAAGAAGAGAACATTTGCAAGCGATTGCAATTGCTTTGAAAGGAGTACTTATCGACGAACTCAGACTGTCGGAACTTTCCGGATTAAATTTGGAATTTTTGTGAGTTATTCTGCCTTTAGATACAAATTTTAAGGGAGTAATCGATCTCAGGGAAAGAGTACTGGAATTTATCCGTGGTTGCTCAATCAGACGTCTCTCAGCATGATCAAATTCTCCAGTTAGAAAATTTCAAATTCAAATTTTTTTTTGAAATTCTTTCAGAATAACCATTATTATTTACAGATGCGGCTAAGAATGAAACAGTGGAATTCCGTAACTTCTACCACAGTGTGATGCCGCTGGTAACTTCCGTGCAGATCTATCTGGTTGAAACTATCAAATGGAATCTCGAGTGGACAGTGAATGAGTGTGAGAAACTAAGGAAAGAGTATTGTGAACTATTGGATGTCGAGGGGCGACTAGCTATCGATCAACCAACATCACACTTTGCCAACAATAAAGTTCACGCGCGGATTTACATAACTCCGAAAGAACATACTGTAGCTCCCACTGTTACAGATTTGTTGAATGAAATTGTTTGAGCATACTTTTGAAACTATATCAAATGCACATTATTCTATGAAAGATAAATAATCCCAGAAAAAACTATCCAGATTAAGACATTATAATCGAGATCTAGAAATGAAATTAATTTCGTTTTTGGATTTGATGCTTTACAGCCGGTTTGCTATCATTTTCTTTCGAAAAAGCATCCATGAATGTCTTGAATCTCAAGCTATCTCAAATTATCCACAGTGAGAGAGAGAGAACTAAGACTAGTAAGTGTATTTCATCAATGATCCCGGATTTATACTTTACGATCTGAATTATATACCACGGCAGAATCTAATCATGCTCAGATTTCCCCACGTTGGAACTTCATCGCTTTTGAACTGCTTAATACAATTAAAAATGGCCATTGCACCAAGCGATTCTTCTGGTTCTTCTGGTAACCAGATGGTCGAAGTTCGATTCTGCGAGCGAAACTTGCTCGGGCAGATTTGAAATATTTCAAAGTTGAAAAACTGCCCACACTTGATCTTGTCAATGATCCGGACGTGAGATTTTTTATGAGTTCTTCCTGCTGATTCACAAATCAATTGCTGGGTGCATAGAAATTCAAGAAAACTCAATAAGGGAGTAATTTTTGGTCACAGAAAATCTAAAATACATATCACTCCTTCGCAATGCAAAATTGACACTGCAGACGGTCGAATTGCACTCGATGAAGCGCTCTGGTCATACTTTTGGAGAGGAGCGTCTTATCATTGGTCGATTGTTCCAGCGATGCTCTTTCATTGAGAAACTCGAGCTTAATTTCAAATGGGAAGATTCCCCGAATACATCTCTGACAAAGAGCTTCAAAAATGATTTGTCTGGTGTGTTTGTAGACGAATTGAGAATCTCTGGACTTTCTCTGTACAGACATGTTCAAATGTAAGCTGGAGTAACTTCCAAATAAACAATATTGTCAGCATATTCTTGCAGGGAAAAACTGTTGGATATTCTTCGTAGTGGAGCAATAAATCGATTAGTCCTTTCACCCGAGTTCAGGAGACCGTTTCTAGGTAGCTTTTCTCGGAAAAAAATAATATTCAAAATTATTTGTTAGATACATTTTTCTTCAGATTCTGCAAGGAATGAAACGATTGAAGTTATAAAGTTCTATGCCAAGGCATCGTTACATGTTGGTTCGATACAAATCTACTGGGTGGAAGACAAGAAAATGGATGAGAGGCGCATTGCTTCATTTTGGGGTAGTCAAATGAAGAAGTACTGTGACTTATTGGGCATAAAGGGACGACTCCTTACCAACTATCATAACAATCAGAATTTAAAGTGGGCGAAAGCTCAAATTCGCATCTGCCTTTCTTTTTAATAAATATTTCCTTCATGTTGATTTTTCTGAAGTTATGTTGTTTTTTTTCTTATGTGAATCTGGCTTTAATAAACAGAACCAAGAAAAACTATTGTTCTCCGATCTCATTTGCACGTTTTTTTCAGAATCTCACATTATCCGCTCATACGTATACAACTGATACATGTAGAGAACGAGCGCCGCCAGAGGTTGTTGGAAAACAGATTAGGCATTTCCCGCTCAATATTGTGCGTCTTCAATATTCGTCAGTTTATTGCACTCCTCAATCGGCCAAACGACTTTCAAACTACCAATCGATTACTAAACCATGACATCTCCTCCAGTAAAGAAGACTCGAATTTCTTCTGCCAGCTCAATAGATAGTAAATTCGTCGCTTCAAACAATAGCGAAAGTCTCACACTCGCAACTTTGCCTGTTGATATCATCAGACACATCGTCAAACTGGCAAAGCCTCATCAGAACATTCGACTGGTAAGTATTTGTCTTCGTTGTTATTAATGACGATGGAAAATCTTTCAGATATCGCCTCTTTGGAATGCACTTGCCTGTGAGCGTCTGACCAAGCTTAAAAGTCGGCCTTATATCAAGTGGTTCTGTTGGTCTGCGGATCACAGAGGCGTGATTCTAAAAGTGAAGATGCCATCGAAATATATTAATCATTTTGGAGTTGAGCGCTGGTCGTTGACACCAATTGAGAATGAAACGGAGGTGAGAGTTTACAAATTTAGCAGTAATTGGGGAGAAACGTTGAAGAATTTCAGACTGTAGGAGCAATTTCACGTGGCCTTTCGGTCGAGGAAGAGAAAGAAATTGTCAACCGAATCCTCCCACGGAGCATGTTCATCGAGAAATTGGAACTAGTCCTTGAATATTCTCCTGAACAAATCGTTGAAACCATCAAAAATGCACTGTGCAACGTTTTCGTCGGAGAATTGAGAATTTCTGGTTTTGGCTACTTTCACAAAATATTTTTGTGAGTGGCTTCAAACATTTCCCCTTTAATCGACTAAATACAAATATTTAAAAAAAACATTTTATCAGGGATGCAACTTTGGAATTTCTCGGCAGTCGTTCAATCAATCGTCTTGTAATCTCACCTTCCGACATGGAGCAATTCATGAGCAAGTTTTCAATAGTTTTTGATATTTCAATCCTTTTTCATTAAAAAAAACACTCCAGGAACGACCACTCCTGATATTCGAAAGTTCTATATTAGTGCAGCACTATTGGTTTCTTCAATTCAGATTTGTGGGGTCCAAAATATCAAATTTAATCTGGAATACACTGTGGATCAATTGAATGAACAAATGGATGAATACTGTGACGAGTTGGGTTTGAATGGCCGACTCTTAGCTGATTACCAGAGATCGAAGATATCTCGAACGAAGATGCATGCACGCATTCATATCACTCCTAGAGTGACTGTTCCGAACCCAACGGTCAAAGACTATTTGCATAACATTGAGAATCAGAAGTATTGAGACTCGTTCAAAATTTCTGTCTGTTACACCATCCTTTCGATTGTCAAATAAATTTTTTTCAAGTGAAATTACACAAGCAACTATTCGAATATTCAAACTGTTCAAGTAATACCCACGTGGGGTGTGTTGCGTCGGGTGCTAGCGTTCAATTTTGAAACGTCGCTTACTCTCCAATCACATTCACTAATTATTCATTCTGTACTACTATGTCATCTCCAAATCAAGGCGACACTCTAACCCTTTCTACCTTATCTCAAGATATTATCAGGGCCATCTTCAGGCTTGATAAGAAACCCTTTGACAACATGAGATTGGTGAGCAATATTCTTTTTTTATAAGAGCTATAAAATTTCAGATCTCTCCTCGATGGAATTTTGTTGCAACAGAAGTCGTAACGTTATTCAAAAGTCGACCGTTCATTAAGCGTCTCAGCTGGTACAAAGAGACCCCTGAGCGAACGTTCTTGAGGGTGCAACTCTTGCCCACACATTTGAAGCATTTTGAAGTGGAGAACTGGCAATCATCTCCTGTTGTCAATGACCCAGAGGTCAGATATTCACGACTGATATCGATTTGAAAGTTCGATGATGATGATGATGGTGATAGGTATAAAATCATGGGCTTTCAGTTTGTGGAAGTAACATCTGTACGGAACGAAGGACATACCCTTAGTGAAGAGCGTCTCATCGTCAGCCGACTTTTAGAACGTGGCTCGTTGATAGAAAAGCTAGAACTCAATTTCGAATTTCCTCCAACGAAAGCACTGATAGAAACCATTAAAAATGGGTTGCGTGGAGTATTTGTTGAAGAATTGCGAATGCGCGGTCTTTCCCGATGCCATTCGACAAATATGTGAGTGTTTTCATCTCTGAGAAATATGAGATTGCAAGAACTCATGAAATACGAGTACTATTTTTATATTGCAGGGAAAATATACTGAACGTTCTCAGCAGTGGCTCAGTCAACCGTCTGGTCCTAGTACCCAAGAAAAAGAAACAATTCCTCGGCAAGTCTTTAAAATTAGTATTCCATTAAATGAGCTGTATTTCTCAGAGACTGCCGAAAATGATACCCTCAAACTGAGAAAATTTTATGTCAACGCGGCCTCACTTGTTGATTCGATCAAAATATGTGTGGTTGAATACACACAATGGGAAAAGAATCCAGCTGTCTATTTTTGGGAGCAGCAGACAAGAAAGTATTGTGATCTGCTGGGCTTGAAGGGACGGCTGCAGGTAGAATATGAGAGCAGGCCTAATGTTCCCTCTGCGAAGCTTCAAGCTTGCATTTTTATCACTCTGATATAAGATCCTTCACTGAATGTCCTTATCAATTCCTATCAATACTTTTCAATGTGTGCCGTTAAGCTCGTTACCAATAAAAAAATCAATTCTGTCATTGTTGATAGTGAGCGTTTTATTGAAGACATCAAAGTGATCGCAAACATAAAAACAATTTTCAATGTATTTCTTTGAAAAATAAACGTATATTTAATGAATTCCCAGCCCAACCCTAGATTGTTCACTCTCTCAGCACAAGTGATGCCAGGAGGTACTCTTTAGTAGAGGAGTCTTCTTCTATTTCGCGCCCCTTCTTGAACTCTTTTCAATTGATCTCTCTTCATCCGTCACTTCCTATTCGTGGCTCCGAAAACTTCAAAGATGTCTTCACCTCCTGAGAAAAAGAGTCGTTTATCAACCGAACAGGGAGAGGAGTCGGGAAATGAGGTTAGTTCTTTAGTCCGTTTGACCTAATTGATCAAGAGTACGAGAAATCGTTCAAATAGTAATTTAGTATTCTCTTTTTGCATCCAGGAGAATATAATAACATTCATTTTCCAGCAAAATATTCCTACTCTCCCCGACGATTTACTTCTTATGATCTTCGATGAATTATCGACCGAGGAACGAACTCCTCTGGGCATTTCGTGCAAACGGTTCAGAGAAATCGACTTCAATCTTGGTCACAAATTGTACGAAGAAGTGAACATTTTCGCGGTTAGTTGAACTGGCCTTAAAAAGGTGGAAGTAAACACTTTCAGACAGGAGACCTCAAGATTGAATCGAAAACGCATACATACAAGGCCAATCAGGAAAACAAGGCACGCATCGAGAAGGTGTTGAGAAAAGCGAAGACGAAACTTTTGGAAGTTACGGTTAGTTTTACATTCCTTGTTATGCGATTTACAGATCATTTTTAGGTTTGCTCATCTCAGACCTATACTCAGTTGAATTATTCGGACGCTGAGATTCATCAAACAATCAACTCTATCAGGAATCTTTCGTATGATAAATTGAGGCTCGTTCTCTTCATTCTGCATGACTTTGATGCAATTGAGAGGTAATAATGATTGTTTATTTCGCCATCGAGATTGTCGTATTCTTCTGCAGCAATTGCAAGCAATAGATACATAGTTGAGCTTGTTTACTCCCTATCAGGACATCATCTCCATTAGGGAATCGTCTTAGTATTGAGCGAGAAGAGGGGAGAAGGGGTGATTATCCTTTCGGGCTACTGTAATGATCTATTGAAGACGATCTCACATTCAGCATTACCAATCATTATTTCATGTCCATCATGCGAGCTCTACTCGGAGACAGAAATCTGGAAAGAAGCACAGTTCGTTTGGTCTTCACGTTTCCGCATACAATACACAACATTGATCGTGTTAGACAAGTATTGATGAATCTTCCCAAAATCGGCAAATTCAAGTTGCAGTGGATGCATCCCGTCCCAATGGTAAGAATACGTGTTCGAAATAGGGTAATCGTCACTTCATTTCGCGCTCTCTCTCGCCTCTCTAACCGGTGAGAGAGTGCTCAAAATGAAGAAATGAGTACTCGTTTTTCAAACTCTATTGAAAATACGCAACGTATAGTATTCAATGTGCAATTTCAGGAGTATGACAATCATCAGCGAATTGTTGACGATGCAACACTTGCGAACATCGTCAGTCGAACGACCCATGCCGAACTGTTGACCACGGAGGAACTCTCGGTCCAAGGAATTGTGCAGGCTTTCAAGGTGACTACTTCAGAATAAGAATCCTATAAATCCAAAGGAATGGTTCACAAAAATCTCTTTACAGGAACACATAAACAGCGACAATCCAACTAAATTTGTTCTATTTCTTGCAAGAAGATCGATTGTCGACCAATTGATCCTGGCTAATAATGAATTTCGTGTCCAAATAGCAGGCAATCAGCGCCATTTGCATCACGACGAAAGCCACTCTGTTCTATTCGCGCACAATCTTGTGGGCGATTTGGTGGAAGTGTTGATGTACAAGTGCGATCCTCAAGGTGGCCCTGTGTACGAAACTGTGCTCTGGTGAAATGGAATAAGTCTTTCTCGCAAACGAATTGTGAACTTGTTTTTTTCACTCGCACGTTTATCGGTATTGTTCATCTGTTCAAACAAAGTTAACTATGTAATTCGAAGAAATAAAAGACAAGTTTGCATATTTGCCATATTTGCTTCTTTCGAAACATTTTGAATTTGGCGCGAATTTCAAACACACGCCACGCGAACAATACTTGCTGGAAGCCGCTTCGAACTTGAATAATCGACGCGACTCATTTTACGAAATAACTCATTCTCATTTCTTTGCTTACTTCTTATCAACAATGTCCTCGTATTCGGAGACTCAACTCAATCTTGCCAATTTACCTTCGGATGTCATTCGGAAGATCATCCGTGTGGGACAGGAAACAATCAACGATATGTGTCTGGTAATAGAGAATAAGTTCACAATAATTTGATCAAATTCATCCAGATTTCTCATCGATGGAACGCTCTTGCACTTGAGCATTTGACTGATCGCATTCGTTTGCCAATTATTAACTGGCTCTGCTGGAAAATTGACACACATTCGAACAAATTAATACTCCGATTGTGCATTTCGCAACGATATTTGAAGTTTTTCGGAGTGCAGCACTTCTTGCTCACTTCTAATTACCAAAACGTAAGCAATTGACAGGGTACATTTTTGAATTTTAGGCAATTTTTCAGAAATCTATCCTCTCTTCGAATGATCTGCTAGCAAACATGAGCAATGATAAAATCTCAAGCACGATCAAAAGGATCATCAGGCGGTGCTCTGTGATTGAGAACTTAGAATTAGACATGGATTTTCGTCAGAAGAGCTCACAGATGTGTATAATCAAAGATGCTATCAGAGATATGCATGTGAATGACCTGATGCTATCGTGGGTTGAACAATTAGATGATTCAGCATTGTAAGTAGTTTACGCAACCGTGCATCGATTAAAATGCTAGCTTTTAGCAAGGATATTATGGAAGTTCTTCGAGCAACTTCATTCAAGCGTTTAACCGTGTCTGCCAAACGAATTCACCAGATGTATTTCGAAATACTACAAGGTACAAAATAGCAATTTTTAGAGAAAAAAAACTCGCAATTCGACCACAAAATCGCTCGACTTGGAGAATTTTAATCATCTTGTGTTTAGGAGAGAACAGTTTCGGATCTATCCATCGCGATGTGGCCCGACTCGTTCCCATCGTCGAACTCACCGTTATTGAATACGCGAGTAGATGGAGTACCTATCAATTGATGAGCGACCACTGGAACGATCATAAGGATCGCTACTGCGCCTCCCAGAGCATTAGCAAGGCAGTGGTTGAGATTGAGCTTCTGACCGATGAGAGATATCGAGTTCGAATCATTTTTGACTCGAAGGATGTGGTTGTTTGATGTTGTAAGATTGTGCAGATGATAAACATTTGACCCCTTTCAAGATGAGAGGTTGCACCGGACCGTGATCGAGATGAAATGTGAAAGAAACAGCAACATTTGGAAATTACAAAGATGCTTGTGAATTCAATCTTCTTGAGAAACTAAAGAACCGCACGTTATTTCAACATTTCATTAGTAATTGCAATTACAAGTTATTCAGACTACGAAAGCTTTATTGATTGAACAACAATCGAGTAGTGGGTGGGGAGGAGACGAGGCGGGAGAGGGCGGGAGAGGGCACGCGCTCGACGGCCTGACGGCAGCTCTCACTTCTTCGGGTAAGGTGCTGAAAACAAACGGATACACCCAACGATCCAAATTTAATCAAATCTACGAGTGCATGAAAACGGTATCTCTGACACTGTAGAATGGAATGGCAAGCGAATCGATAACTCACCAAAGCCTCCCGTAGGATAATGTGGCTGCGGGTGCTTGACTTTGCGCGGTCGCCCGACCGCCTGCAATAGAAAAGGGCCTGACTCGAGCCAAGAAGAGACTTGGAATTAGGCTAGCTGGCTGCACCGCTATTCTTACAGTAACCAGATCAGCAAAGTAGCAGAGAACGAATCGTTTCAAAGCCCCCATCACCCATTCAGATATGCAAGATTGATCATCGTTGGCAAATCAACCTTTTGGCGCTTCTTTACTTCGCCGCACTAGTTTCCCCTCCCCCTCCCTCTCCCTCCTTCCTTATCATTCCTTCTCCTCCTTCGAGGCAGGGAGCGGGGGAATGATCCAGCCCTGGTCCGACCAAGTAAGGAAGTGCCAACCTTCTTGCCGGGTGCGGGCGGGGCCCTCTTCTTCGGGTACTTGTTTGTTCTCGGTCGCGTGAATCTTGGCCGAGCCGACGACCGCGGTGGCTGCAAACACATTTGGTCAGAGAGAAACGTCAAAAAAATACGAAAAAGTTTGCTCACTCCTGCGAGGAGGTCGGGCGGCCATGTCTCCTGAACGAGTATCTGAAGAGGGTACGGTATGGGAGAAGAGAAGGTTTCAAAACAAGGGAGCAAAATGGGGACAGGCAAGAAAGAAGAGAGAATGAACCGATCCTACCTTAGTGCAGCGAGTAGAATGAGTGGCGAAGAAGGAAGGAATTTGTTATTGATGGAGAGATTGGATGTAAAATTTCGGTTTCTTTTGGTGAATTTCAACTAATTTCGCCATTGCTGTGCAATTCGACGTCAGCCATTCAGGCAGATAACTCACAAACAAACAACTAACAATCGAAGCATTAGCGATCGAAGACAACGAAAGAACGAAGAAACGGCGAATTGATGTGGAATCGACAGGCGGGGTAGGTCAGGCCAGAGAGGAAAGCGATGTTGCAATCGAAATACAACAACATTCGATATCATCCTGTATTTCGTGAAAGTCTGAAGTATCAAACATGCATTCGTTTCCATCATTTGGTTGTTGATTGCAATTTCAGGCTATTCATGCACTTTATTCATGCTACATTGATTGCACTCGACCTTGGGAAACTCGAAGGGGGGACGAGGAGGGCGAGGGCGTGGGGCGGTGTCCTTCAAACCCTTTTGCTTCCTTTCACTGAAAGCGAACGGGTAAACTCGACGATTCAGATTTTTTGTTAGAGTCAATGGTATGCCAGTCAGCAACTCACGGAAGTGCTCGTGAGCGCCCTTGGCCTGCTTGCACTTTTTCGGGCGCCCTCCCGGCTGCAATAGAACATATCTAATTCGAATCTAAGCAAGGCCCCTCCTTTGAGAAATGCATGTCCATTTCCCACTGTGAAGCACGCCAAAAAAAATTATTACAGGACAGCAAATAATCAACAGAAAGGACGATTCGTTCCAGGAATGCAATCACAAATTCTGCTGCTCAATATTATCTACAGTAGTGATACCAACGTGCTTGACGGCGGCCGACGGGGCCGGCTCCCTGTTTCTCTTCTTTTTAATCTGGCGGTTTCGCGCCTCGCAAACGATGGCTGCAGCTGCAAACAGCATCGATCAGGTCGCCCCTGCATTAAAGCCGTATCTTCAGAGAGACAAGGTCGAAACGTTTCTCACCTCTCTTCGTGGTCGCGCGAACAATCCTATCTAAACGAAAACGTTAGTATGTACGGTTTCGAGTACGGTGGGAATGCCAAACTAATGGGAACGCAATCGGAACGGGCAGAAATGAGCAGAGAACCGACCTCTTTTCGAGGAGTGAAGAGGGCGGAATGAGAGGCGGAGAAGGAAGGGAGTGTTAGTAATTTGTGAATTTAGTTTGGATGCAAATAGAAGTTTTCTCATCTTTTCAATTGTGGAACTTCGGATCTGCAGCCTGCCACCAAATGTACCGTGTTATTTATTACTCGACCAAGTCATTACACGAATTTTGTACAAAAAGAATGGAAAACAATCACAACAGCTTCTCATCACAGAATCTTAGGGACCTTGTCACCTCTTCCCCCATCTCACAACTTCTTCCCTGCCTTCTCTGCCAGAATCGTTCTATCGCAAATCATCATGTTGGGAATCTTGCCGGCGAGGAAATCGTAGAATTCGTTGTACCTGAGAGTAAGTTAATTTTTCTGAAACAAAATCGGCAGTCCATTTGCATTTTTTTCATCGCAAGAGTCATGAACCAACAGTGAAGCATAACCTACAAGACCGCACGAGGTCTTGATTTTTTTCGTTACATGTGGCTTATCACCTATCACCTATAAACTCATACAGTTAAAAACGGAATAACTCACATGCACAAGGAGGCAGGCGCACTCTTGATGTAGCTGTCAGCTCGCGCTTTCTCGTCCCAAACCTGCAATGAATACCCTTTTGTTTATCCAACATCGCCAGTTTTTGCTGAAAATCAAACAAACTTGCGTGATCAGGAAGTTAAAACGCGATCCGCCTAAGAACGTACGAGGGGGTGGCACAGTAGCTGAAAATCGTCTCCAGGGGTTCATACTTGGTGGTTAGAGTCCCTAGGGGTGGGATACACTTCAACCGGAAAATTGGACCCAAAAGTTGATCTTTGATCTTTGAGATCGACTTTTTTCTCTTCGAATATGACCCCGCATGTGATATACCATTCAATAGAGCATCAAAAGATATGTATTCTGGCAAATTTTCAAAAGGTTTGAACTTCAACTTTTCGAGAAATTTGAAAAATTGTGAAAAATTAGCTCACACAAACTTTTCAAAAAAATATTTTGCCATGTTCCAATGGATTCAGGGGTCTGAAAAGTTCGCAGAATATGTGAAAAGGTACGGAGAATTTAATAAAAAATATCG
>LS501034.1:465701-489652 GCA_900490845.1 Pristionchus japonicus | reverse complement strand
CTCTCTCGCCTCACTGGCAGGTACTGAACAATACTGGAAAGAGGATTTCGAAATGCCGGTCTCTCCATTTCCCACACTCTCTCGCCTCACTGGCAGGTACTGAACAATACTGGAAAGAGGATTTCGAAATGCCGGTCTCTCCATTTCCCACACTCTCTCGCCTCACTGGCAGGTACTGAACAATACTGGAAAGGGCGATTTCGAACAACTTGGCCTACTCCTAGATTAGCATTAGATTGCAGACGCGTTGGGAGCGAGAAAAGTGAGGATACTGAAGAGAGTTTACCCGACACGCCGACAGTGTACAGCACTCCCGCAGTCAGCGACATTATGGAGAAGAGAAGCGAGAAGAGAACGCGCTGGAATAGAGAAGATCTTTGAGGTTAACACATTTGCTAAGAAGACTCCACAGTATCTTCCCAAAGTCGAGAATCACATACGTCGAAATCCTTTTCGAGATTGGTTCTGAAACTGGCCACACGAGTCCAGTCTGATTGATCAGTCATTCAATCAATAGTATATCAACCAACCTTTGCTAGCAGGATGTCATGTCTCAATAAGGTACTTGCCATCCTACTGACCCGATACTCGAACACTTCTTCTTGGGATTGATGAAAGGTAGTAAATCCAACCTTTGCCAGATGCATCGTCGGCATGTCCCACACGAAGATGACGGCCACCGCCGCGCCCATTACCATCGCGGAACTGGAATTGGGACCATGGATGAGCTCTTTTCGAATACCCTTTCGAACGGCTTTATGCTGTGGCACCACTGCACATTCCGTCAGTTACTATGATCAAGTCCTCATTCGAGTGAACCTGGACAGGACTAGGACAGAAAATATTCGTCAACTCACAGCACGGAGAAGACCATTCCGAGCACGACAGGCGCCTTCTCCGTCCAGTACTGAGAGAAGGCGCAAGCGAAGATGGCTGAGAGGGTGAGGATCTGAAGATGTGAACAGGTTTGGATCAGTTAGAAAGCTTCTGTCCTTTCCAAATCCTGACGACTTCGTCTCGAATGAACGATGAGATTGGTAAGCGAATGATAAGATACTTGGGATGATTTTGGGCCAATTGGATTAGTAAGAGAGATCTCACCAGACAAGCAGTTCGAACGCAGGTGAGGAAGAGCCACGATTCTCCGATCAACTGGATCTTGTTCTTCTCCTTTGGTTCGGTCTGAAAGTTTTGGTTATAAAAAGACAAAGTGTCTCGCAATTCGGAGACTGGATAAATCTGCTCACTTGCTGATAGTACCCGGGCGGCAGTGCCCAGTTCATTACTGCCGTCTGCTGCAGCACGGGGCGGTTGGGCTGCTGCATCGGCAGCTGCAGACGCTCCTGGTGATAGGGCGAGTGCAACACGTCATCCGCGACCGGATCGTAGGAGGTGAAGCGAGCTGAATGAGTTGGGTCAAGCACCGTAATTGAAGAGGCAACAATTATTTTTCTATTGGTATATGATGAGGGAATATTGAAATTTAAATTCTAGTAAGGAACTTGTGCTGCGCGTGAAACGCATGCGGTTTTGACCACTATCGAATCGACACCGGGCAAGGAATGAAGAAGCAGAGAGAATGAAGAGAGAATGATTTTGAGGCAAATGGCAACGATGTGTGTTTCATCCAGTCTTCAACTGTGAAACTCGTACAAAGTAGAGATCGTGTTGAGCCTTTGGTTAACAATCTAAAATCTCCGAAACATTACCTTCCTGGCCTCCCCTCAAAGGCGGCGGCGGTGATGCCGGCATGAGCAGTGAGTCCGCTCGGAGTCGCACAGGGTCAGAAGTCATGGGGAGAGGACGACGAGGGGCTGGGGGAAGGTAACGATTCTGAAATACAGATATCCAGAGTGCAACAAGCTGTTACTTTGTAGGACTAAAAACGTATCGTTCCGCAAAGAAGTGGGAAACAACGCTTGAATCGTATCGGAAACAAACAGCAAGAGGCAGAATGAAGATAATAGAAGAAGGAAATATTGGAGATGTTTCTCATAACAGTCATCCCGAAATGCCCAAAAATAATGTTTTGCATGAATCAGTGCGAAACTAAAGTGTTTTTGTTCTTCAAACTAGCATCAGATCGACTTCATAATCCTGATTAGCAAAACGGAAGTGCGGATTTTCGCAACTTCGAAGGTCATTCGGTTCTGTACCAGTAGCCTGTTGCCAAGCATGAGATTAACCAAACGCGGCATTGGCAAATCAAGACTACTCTCATAATTCTTATGGAGCGACAGTTCAAAATGTTCACCTCTAGAGTTCGAAATACAGCCAATTGTCTCCTCATTTCACACACTCCATCGTCACTCTGACCGGTGAGAGAGTGTGTAAATGAAAAGACGGTTACCCGTATTTCGAACTCTACTGACCTCTCTACTATAGCCGTCTCTCCTCTGCTGCCTCCAGAGTGGCTCGACTATCGCAGGAGTGGAAGAGATGGCCAGTGACTGTACGGAGGATGACGCGGTCGAGGAGAGCGTCGAGGGAGGAGGAGGCAGGTCTGAGAAGGGAAATCGGTCTATTCCCCGGTCAGCCAGGGCGAGAGATCATTCAGATTTGAGAGAGTCAGAGAGTGAGAAGGTACTAGAGAGCATTGATATCCGAGAGTGCCAGATCATCCTCAGAAAGGAAGTGTTTGGCCAGTGACCGATTGCTTTTGTGGACGAGGAAGGAGACAGAATGCCGTCTGTTTTCAGAGAGAGAAGGAATCGTTCTGAGGGGAAGGCCGATATTTACCTTGCTAATATTTTCCCAGATCTTTTTTGATTTACGATCAACATAGACCGAAATTAAAACGAAAAAAACGTTCCAGCTAGAACGGAAATTCATCAACTGCTAGGAGGCGACAATAATGGTTGAGTTCCTAAAGAGTACGCGTACACTGTTACTGGTATTTTCATGATCCTCCAGCTATTTTTGGTGAGTAAAGTATTCAAAACGTACCTCGAATCTCTAGCCGATCCGAGAACCGCACGACCATCGTAGATTGGCATGAATCGCTTCTGAAATGCAGGCGGAACTTGGCTTTGCGCTTCATCACTAGGCGAGACTCGCACGGTGGACTCACGATTGAGACCAGCGCCAAAAACGGTGTCGTTTACCACGAGATGAAGCTATCTAGGAGATGCGGGATAAGAGTCTTAAGAGGTTCTAGATTAGCGGCTGACGTAAGCAGTGGCTGATTACGGGCTTCCCTTCTCTAGCTGTCTCGTTCTTGAGGAATAATTATCCGTGCAGGGTATCTCTGGACAAGGAAATGCACGCGAATTGTATTTTTGCAGTATCAGTAGCTAATAACTAAATAATCACTAGCTGTTGCATTTTCATGTCGTACTTTTCGAGGAACAATCATCATTTTTGCTGCAAAACTGAACGATTTTACAGATCATTTCAATAACGGTCTGTTTGTCACTCAGTTGCACTAAGCGAAAGGCGACAATACCTCTGAATCACAGTGTGGACACTGACCGAATAGCGATAGAAGGCTTATGCAATCACAGTGTTGGCGAAAGAGAAGGAAATATGGGTGGAATGTGTCCGAAAAACAGGCGGCGGTGGAATGGAGCGTGAAATGAGGAAGATCTGCGAAATTCGCATGATTCAAGTCGGATTCCTGCTAGGCTAGCACAAAGAAGCAGGAATCTCAAGAAAGCAAAAGAAAAACAGTTGACGACCAAGGTTACTGAATGACCTAAACTCCGTCTTTCGTAATACGCCGTCACTATGCCCGAGACACACGGGAAGTGGACTGGCAGGGGAGAAAGAAAGCGCAGTGAGTAGGTAGGGTGAAGGGGGCAGCTAAATGTGAGGGTATACCTCCCCCTCCTCTCCTCTTCTGCTCTCGGGGACATATTATAATCTGGCAGCATGTGAATAGGAAGGTGATATACAAGTGGGCTGGCAGGAGGAAACGGAAGGAGAGGGAGTGCGGCGATTGGAGAGAGGGCAGGTGGTCAGAGAGGGCGAGAGAGTGGGTGGAATTGAGAGAGTAGGGGAGGGAACGGAGGGCCATAAGCGGGGAATGGGATAGCCGTTTCGTGCGAGGATTGGTAATCAGTGGAGGCTGGGAAGGAGGATGGGGTGTTGCGAGGGAGCCTGAAGCAAAGAACTAGTGTAGGGATGAATAAAACAAACATGAGTTCGACTTTTGACATAACAAAATGGAGATAAATGTTTGCCAATATTTTTAAATTCATTACTTATATCAGGTTGAGTCATAAGTCTTGTCCGATTTTTCTTCTGGTAGCTGCCAAATCGCTCTATGAAAAGTGGCCTTCATATGCGTAGGGGCGACTTGAAGTTCCTTCGTTACTCTTCCTATCCATGCCCTGGTTCAGCCATGACATCAAATCCGCGGGCGTTGGGATTTGTCAAAGAAGTCGTGACGATCAGAAAGGGTCTATCACGAACTGCTGCTCATTTTGAAGCCACACCTTAGTGGTATTAATGAAATGAAAAGTAGAACACAGCTCCTCATGTCGCTTTTCATAAATAATTTTATTTAGAACAACTCATTTTGAAAAAAATCGCAAAAGTCTTTGAAAAATCAGCCTTCAGAATTTTTCGAATTTTGAAGTCTGAAATAGAGTCCACTTTGGTTTCTTCTGTTCATAGAACAGAGCCTAGGATGCTGCATTCATCGCCGCTAAACACAATCCAGATACTCTTTTCTGTGAGTTGTGGCAGTACTTTATTTAGACTCTCATTTTTTCAACATCTCTTCGGAAATTGTTGAATAACTAGTTGCGTTGAAATTGAAGATGCATGGTTTCAAGTGGGATGGAGAGGTAATGGTACAATGTATCCTCAGGCGTGCTTATGCGTCTCTGAGAAAAATTGTCTGAGGAAAGCAAGTAATTTGAAAAAAAGTGAAAAAAATTAAAATTTTTATCATTTTATTTTCCTAATATATCTCGCGTAGCCGTTTGCATGGAAGTGGCCCGTACACATCATTCGAAAGATGATGTCACCTTGTGCAACATTACTTCGAGTGGCTAGATAGTTTGCATTATGGAGCGAGGTGCGGCGGATCAAAGTTGCCTCTAAAAATCGGACAGGACTTATGACTCAACCCAATATTCAGATTTTGTTTTCCGCATCAGCGAGGCGCAGAATACCGTATTAAACCATCGACGGAGTTAGTTCTGTGCTCTGTTTACCGCTACCGAATCACCGGAGCAGCTGAACCGTCTAAGGGCTGCGTCATTCGCCATTCCAACGAGTCCAATAATTTGTCGCCTCAGTTCATTCAGCTCTCACAATTCTCAGAAAGCTGTAGTTTAGAAGAGAAACATGTAAACCGAATCGGTCGAATTTAGGATGGGATTAGAGCAATTTTCCCAAACTAAACTCGTTCATCTTCAGGCTTTTAGGCTTTATGTTTGTCTTTTCTTTTTTCTCGAACTACGATTTCTGCAGTTTTCCCCCGCATGAAACAAAAAGCGTTTCTTATTAGCATTCCGTTCCAGCTCTCAATTCACTTTTGTTGATTGCTACCTGCTCAATTCTCGATATATCACTCGATTCCATCAGAGAAAGGCGCATATTTTCTCCAGCGTGAGCTACCTATTTTCTCCATCAATCTCTCCATTGTCTCATTCTCTTCATTCCTCCTGCTCTCTAATGCTGTTTGACCAACGAGAGATCATTCAGGCTAAATCTCAGGGAACTATACACGCCTATGTAGGTATGAGAGGTACTCCCCCATTCCTTTCCTTCTTCTTCTCTTCGTCTTCGCATTATTTTCCACTTGGATCGACCGACCGAGCGAGATTTCTCTATTATGTCTCTGTCTAGCCAGTCAGACAGAGCGAGAGAGGGTTCGAGACGGAGAAAGTCGGACCATGAGCCGAGACAGCCTCTCCTTCTCCCAGCTATTCCGTCTAGGAGGGAGATCGGGAGAATAATGCCTGGTTGCAGTCGTTGGCTATGTTTCGTAAAATTGTTTGTATATTTTATGTAGTTTATGCGATAGCTGATAGCTACAGGTATTCATTGGCGCTTCATTTCTCATTGCTTTTCGTAGAAACTCTGAAACGCATTCCATTCTTGCCTCGCGCAGTAACAAATGCGGTGGATTCCAAATGCGGAACGTCTTTCATTCCTCATTTCGGCTCACCTCTCTGAGCAATCAGAGATTCAAATTTCTTTTCGGAAACGCGAGGAGGAATAACCTATTAGTTTTTATCGGAATCCCTCCATTTTCTGTTTGACTCGTGAACTATTTGAGATACGGTAGTTTGACCTCGTTTAACGCGAACTCGACAACGAATGTTGGTGTTAGAATCCCCTTCTTCCCTGCTGTTAGACCCCCAATCCGTCTCTCGATTTCCTCCACCGACCAGGAACCTTTTCGCCTAACCGCCTCTTCCAAGTTGTTGCAATTTTCCGGGAAAGAATGGCCCTCGAGGAAGGGATTCCCTCTTTCTCTCTCTCTCTCTCTCTCTCTCCACTCATTCTTCTTTCAGCATCAATTGCTCCGCTTCTGCTGATTAGGCGTTGAGGGGATTGATAGGAAGCGAATGGAAGATTGGGCTTCTCTTTCACATTCCTTGCCAGATTTTGAATGAGGTGTCGGATAAGGAACGCTTCAAATCGGCCTGCGCTCTTACTTATGTCGGAACTGTGCTTTACTTTTGTCGCCCACTCCGTTCTTCCCAGTCTCCGACAGTCCCTCTATGATAGAACATATCTCCGAAAGAGTGAGGTGATAACGTTGAACGTGCTCACCAATTTACTAATTGACAAGTCATCATGCGAATTGAGGAAAGATATCAACTAGTCTCCAATCGCCTTTCTCTTCTCCCTCTTCACAAGCGTCGCTTGCAATTTCCGAATTGTCATCGCATGTTTGGCGTAAATATCCATCGCTTTCCATTTTCTCATGATTTCTCGACGCGGCAACGGCGCTTCCTTGTTGCAATGCGGCTCTGTTTCTGGCCTTCGCTCATCCTCACAGTTCTACTTGTCGCTAGCACAAACCACCTTTTCCATCGATCAAAAGTGGTCTGAAAACGAAACGCCTCGAGAATACTGACTAATTCATTTTTTTTTTGTTCGCCAACGACACGATGATCATTGAATCCTCCCTCATAATCTTACATAGAAAGATTGAAACTCATCCGATTTGAGCATCGCAAGGAAAGACTTGATTTCAATCTTAAGTACCATCGATTTCTTTGAATCCGATCAGATAATATTGCGTGTTGACTCATCAGCCTCCTCTACTCTCTAGCTGCCTCCGTGCTTCTCCCTCAGATATTTCTTTGAGTGTTCTCCCCCATTCATGCCCTCATGCCGCTCCTTCCTCCTCCATTCAAGCTGCATTAAAAGTGTTTCATTGTTCGCGTTTTTCTTCCTCCCTGCCTCCTTCACTTGTGAGGGAGTCAGGACCGATTATCTGCCAGAGTGCTCGCCCTCTCTCAGTCTTGCCTGTTCTGACAGCCGTCGGAAGAGTTTATTCAGATAAGAAGAAGGAGAGAAAAATAACATTTCTCAGACGCCTAAAATATTTCTCGTTTCGACAAAAGGATCATTTTATTTAAATGGTTTTTTTTCAGGGACATCGCTCATACCAACCAATATGTGTTTGTTCATCTCTTTTCACTTGCCTGTGAAACTCAATTGGTTCTCACTTTTTCTTGTGTCAATTTGAAACTTTTTCGAATATACAAATTTGAGGTCAAAAAGAAGTGTTAAACGATCAGATCGCGTTGTGAATTGAGTGGGAGAGATAATGGAGCAGAAGGTGCGATGCCGTGCTGGGCTCAGACAGCGGTTGAAGCAATCGGAAGCTGCCGACCTTTCCTCAATTGCTGGAACTACACCGTATGAGAAGTGTGGGATGCGAGAGACAACCGTTATGCCAGAGACGGTCTCTACTGACCTAGGACCCAATAGCACAGTAACGAGGATCGAATCGTTCCTTCTCAGTCCGAATACCTAACTGTTGATGAACACACAACAAGTTCCTTACAAAGTACTAAAGATTGAAAAGTTCCTTCCTCCAAGATTTTGCAGAGTACACCAAAACAGCATTAGTCTGGGAGACTAAGGCAACGCAGTCTCGCTGATTGGCGGGTTGTTTCATTGGAACTTGTGCGCTACTAGGTGCTTCGTCTGGTTTTGGCCTCCCTAAACTATATTTTTGTTTATTTCACAATAATGCATCCTTTCTGTGACTAAGTGCTTCACACCTATCAAACTTCCTGTGCGTTAGTCTGTTTTAGATTGTGGTTGTATTCAAAACGAAACTTCCTGGTCCTTGCCAGACACTTGGCGCTGCTCTTTGCTTTCGCATCGAATCAGTCGAATCAGTCTGAGATGGCAACCGGAAATGCAGGCAGCTTCTCTATTCTGCAGCAGAGTTTCTCGCATCTATCTCTGGTCATACGTTGCATCCACATTGCTCCCAATAAGTATGAGTTAAGAAGCCTTGCTCTCAATCCACTTGCTATTTTACGGATCCGGATAGAAGACTGAAAAAGGATAGAAATAATGCGTGGTCTCTGCAGCATCTGCATGCCTAATCCATCAACGTTGCTGCCTAGAATACATTCCGAAGGAGATTCTTGAAATTCGCGTGGCCTCTTCAGTTTCAGGGCGATTCTGTCGCCATCTAACGTCTGACTCTCTCCATTTTATACGATCTCTTGCTTATAGGCCAGATCCCAATTCAGACACCATCTCTGAGTCTCTCCATTCCCCCTAATCTCTCGCCTTGTCTAACCACTTAGCATGTTGCGATTCACTCTCACTCCACTCCACGACATCTCGCGCGTTTTTGACTTCTTCACATGAGAAATGCTCAGCGCGCGAGAGAGAGAGAGAGAAGTGTTTGGCGCTCATTCCTCATTTCTGATTCCTTCCCTGTCCTGCTCTTGGTTTCACGGCGCAGCGAGACCGAACGCAGAATTCATTTAGCCGTCTTTCGGATCTAGTTTTGCACGAAGTTAACTGGCGCTGGCTTCTAAAGATCCGATAGAGCTCCCGCCCAGTCGGAAAACACCCAGCACCTCCCTCTCCCCGTCCCTAGAAACATGCACCTTCGCTCTAGCCGCCCGGTCTCTAAGCCCAATTTCGGACTTGTTTTCGGGTAGGTGGGCGTTCTCTATTCCTCACGTTCCCTCACTGGTCATCGAGTCTAATTTTCTCGTTTTCGTCTACTCTACTTTAAGCGACGGGGCGTAACGAATGATTACCGTTCTTGTTGTTGAGTTCGAGCCCAAGATCGGTGACCAGGAAAGAAAATTGGCTTCTTTTCTACTGTACCGTTCGACTCTTCCGGCTAGAGAAAGCGAGAGATCGTGCGAAACGGAGAGAGGCAGACGAGATTGTTCTCTCTTTCCTGTTATGCTCCGTTCTCCGCTCGACTCGCGACACTATCAATCAGTCGTTTTCCCCGTCGTAGCAGAGATATGCGAAGCTTTGAAGGTATTGCCGACTGGAGTAAGTAGCTCGGGGGTTTCCCTTGTAGTGAACCAGAAGAACTTTGCTTTGCAACTTTGTTATCGCTCTGGCAACTTTAAAGATTTCTCCGAATGTAGTGGCGCTCAGCCAAACTTCCGCCGCCGAAAAAACAAGTCCGACTAAACTCTCTTTCCGTCGTCGATCTCTCTACACTTTTCGTCTAATCTTTCCGTTTCCACCCTTCCTAGTCTTCTTGTGAGAATCCCTACGATATGCCGGCTTGAAGCCGATCCTCCTTCTCATTTTGTACTATTTTCCCGACGAAATTGCGCGATTCCCATTGTTGTTTCGTGAATTCTGGATTCATGAAGGTTCGTTGCTCTTTCAGAATTCCCATTTCCCCATTTCCCGCATGAGTCAGCCCCCGGAACACCTTAGAGTTTCCCCAGTTCCTTCCTGAGAGCTGGAAGGCTTTTCAGAGATCCAAGACTCGATTAAAGTGGTTAGAAGTTTGTCCAAACTGCGCTGCTTCTTTGAGATACTTCCGCCAGTGTTCAGGCATTAACGACCAGCGGTCTCCACCCTCAATCTGGAGCCCCGAGTGAAGTTCTCCGTCTCCCGATTCTGCATGCTCTCTAGCTCTGCGTATCCCGTAGATAGCATGGTCAGCCCAGAGATCCGCGACCATTACCCCGGATCCCGGGGTCCCCGGGGCCACCCCCATCTTCTCCGCTATTCTGTGGCTGCGGTTGAAACGATAATCGTCCGACCGATGTGACACACACAATCTTTTCCTCAGTCTCAGTATTTTCTACTCGTCGAGAGACTCGAAATTGCGGGGGATCTCTATCTCGGCCCAAAAAGTGGTTTGGGACTGAACGGAAAAGTGCTCGCCTGAGTGGTTTTGCAATGGACACTTTACTCTTTTTAAGTTGGGAAATCCATTCCTCTATGCCTCTCACTATACGACTCGGCGTTATGAACGGATCTTTCTGAAATCACCTCATAATATTGACAAGTTCTCCAACTTCCGAGTGATCGTATTGTTGCTATAGTAATTTATTTCCGTGAGCTTTTTGTATCGTTGCTATTCTATGATGACAGGATAATATTTGTCCTGGACACTATACAACTTCTGATAAGCCTGTTATCTCCCTTCTCCCGTTATCAACGCGCCTCCGTGCCGCTTCCTCACAAACAGAAGTCTCAAACGAGGGAAATGAAGGGGAAATCGGGGAAATCTAGGGCTGACGATGCCTACGCTTGCCCTCTTTCCCCTATTCTAAGACCAACTTCCTTATCCAAGAAATAGTTATTTCACAGGCGAAGCAGATTCCCATGACTTCAGACGCACAGATTTTCTGCGCAATTGCCCTCTAATTGATCGGAAATCCAGTCAGAACCCCCAAATTCTGACACATCACTCGTGCACTTTTCTCAAGTAGCGCCTTTCCCGGGTTTTCAGCTCAAAATTTCCCTCTCTCTCGCGCGCCCGATTTTCCACCTTCTCCTCTCGTTACCATGGGCATCTTCTTCTCTTTTGATTCGAAGAGAGGCGCGAGAGAGATTTACTGGTACGAGAGCACTCTTTCCCTCCTCCTAATTTGCTCTATCCTCTCCCTAATCTGACAGCTGATAGACCACTCAAAATGAGTAGAGCCGTTCAGCCTTTCTTCATTTCACGTACTCATTCATTGGTCAGACAGAGCGAGATAGTGCGCATATTTGAGAGAGTTAGACCATTGAGGGAAAGTCTCCTTTTTTGACTGCCTATCTAAACTACTCTTAGAGTTGCTGGCGAAAAAATGCAGCTGCTTCCAATTCCGCACGGCCGATGTTTCAAACTGATAAGATTGACTTCTTTCGGCATTTTGTCTCCTTGAACTCCCATTTTCTCCTCTTTTCGATCACTCGCGATCTTACTGATTATGTCTGATTAAAGTCTGATCATTGCGACCAGTTCGGTCCCACTCGACTCTAGCACTCGATTCTTACAACGTTTTCAAGCCGCTCGCATTTCGAAAGTGCGTGAAACGGAGGAATTCTCGAGAAACAGAGAGAAACGCGAGCCAATTTGTTAGGCATTCATTCCTCCTCCTCCAAATTCCGAGAGATCTCGTCCCTCTCCTCGACGATTTTCTCCCTCGATTTCCGCAACGCCACGTCGAATTTCATTTGCGCTTGTTTGGCTGGGTTGGAGTGTAATCGATAGCCAGAGTGAGGGTGGAGATTAGACTCTCCTCGTTTCGCACGCTCTCTCGTCTCGAGAGAAACACGGGATTCATCGCGATTCTATGAAGAATCCGCGCATCTCTGACGCAAATGAGATGCCTCTCGCCTCTATTTCTAGTCGACGTAAAGGTGGCAGACAGAGTGTGAGATCTCTCATTTCTCCCACCTTTCCCGCTCATTTTTCGTACTTTTCGCGACCGATTCGCTCCAGAATTCAGATGTGTCGTGAGAACTCATGTTGTTTTTTGCCCGAGACGTTTTCCGCGTTTAGGACATCCGTAAATCGTTTCGCTTTTTTCGGTATTATGTACTGTCTGGCGACTGAACACTGAACTTTTCGAAACCATCCAATCGACAGAACTCGAATGTTGCTTTCTCGTGATACATTGCCCTAAACGGAAATATTGACCTGAATCGAATCTAATTGCAGGTCCTTTCACTCGTCCCTCACACAGCTCCTGGAATGCGGTTAGACTGATATCAGAGGATCCCGAGACAGAGAAGCCGTTATGCTCGATCACAATGAAATCATCGAAAGAGTGCAGCGACCGATCGTTCGTGAGTCATTTTCGCTTTTTTTCGTTGAGAGGGGGGGGGTTCTGAATTGCACTAAGAAGGTCCCCAGTGTCTTTCCATGTCGAGAATAACCGAGTATTCACTTCTGTATTGAATTTCTCGCTCACATGTTCTCAAACATGGTTCAGTAGACAAATCATTCGTTAAGATAGGCACGCCTTCGGGCCCAAACCAATGCAATAATCATCCTCCCACCCGATGTCGTAGGCAATGTTATGCGCAGTCGCTCCCTCCTCATTTCCTCATTTCCCCTCAGGTTTATTCTCGAAGCAGAGACCAACGTTGCAACGAGCCAGCCGGGGAATCCATCACACGACATTCATTCCCTTCCATCTTCCTCCCTTCCCATTCATAATTCATCCGCGCACCCCGTGACTCGACGTGCAAGATGCGAGATATTAATTGGCAGCCATTAGTTCCGCCAGAGATCCGGGAAATATGGCCGGGGATTGGGAAACCGGGAATTAGCAAAACAATTCCAGAAATCGAGCACTATGCACGACACCTCAACTCGACGGAAGTCGATAAGCTGTACCAGGTGATTTTCAATTGAAAACTGAGAGAGGAAGGAGTTGAAGTGTTGGAATGAACGAGTTTTCACGTAATTTATAACAAGAATGTTTATAATCAGTGACTCAACGTACAATTCGAAGTTACAAAAGTATACCAACAAATTTCGATGTGAGTTTCAGAGAATAGAGAAACAGGAATGATAGTTTCAATGATCCTCCGCCTCCATATAGTCAGAAAAATCCCAATATTGTCCATTGAAGGACGATGCCGTCTGGATCATCACGAGCTCCTTCATCATCTTCACCATGCACTCGGGTTCGCTATCTTGCTAGATAGAATCATTTGGGATGGAAGAGGGAGAGATTGCTCTCCCCATTTCGCGTGCTCTCTCACCTCTCAGATCGCTGAGAAAGCATGTGAAATAAGGAGAGTTTCTACACTGGCTATCCCTTGCCATAAGTGATTTTGATGCATCTAACACATTGGTGCCTACCCTTGCCTACCCTGAAGCTCGAGTCTTGAGTGAAAGCCGAGCTCTGTGATCGAAAGAAAAAGCGATGAATACCGAGTAGTGCACTTCTTCTCGTATCAGATTCCAGTGAAATGTAGTCGCATTGGTCGCTTTTCTTTGAATCAAATCTCTGCTTGTCACGCAGAGAGCACCTTTTTGCGGGCTTGAGCTGATAAGGTGAAGCGGAACTGTTTTTTCCATAGTTACAGTGATGTCATAACTTATTAGTAACGAGATTGAGAAGTATTGGAATTAGAACGCAAATTGCAGGATTCGGCCTTCTGGAATCTGGGTCCGTCTCGGCGAAAGATGAAGTCAACATCATGGTCAAGAACGTAGTGGATGTCGTCTTTGGAGGTATCTTTGTTTACTGTAAGACACATAAAATATCCATGAAGTAGAGTCAACAGTGTTAGAGTTAGCAGAAACTTACTCGCATTGGCCTGATTTTCTATGAATGCTATCTTTCTCATTCTTTTTCATATTTTCTTTTGGAATTGGACAGAAGTGTTAAGAAAACGAAAAGATTCACCACCTAAATTAGGGACCACCACGTGATATGCAAATGATGCTTCCATGCCCCATGAACTATCTGAATTTGTTAATCTGTTATATAGAAACATTTTTTGTTCGCGGAAGACCAACCTAAATCCAATGGTTCTCGAGATATTTGCATTTTTTACAAAAATCAGTTCTCGATAACGAGAGAATACAAACTACAAAAGCCCTATAAAACGTGTTCTAGACGAGGGCCGCGACTTTTGAAAGTTCTCAGTGATAGACGATGGTAATGGGCATAACATATCCGAAAATCAGCCGAATCAATGGGCTCCCACGACTTTTGCATGAGATCAAAGATCATTTCGATCGCCAAACTTTGCACCTATGTAACATTCGTGGGAGACCATTGATTTGGCTGATTTTCGGATATGTTATGCTAATTACCTTAGTTCATCACTGGAAACTTACAAAAGTCGCGGCCCTCGCCTTAAACGGAAGTTAGAGCCCTTTACTTACTCTGTGTCTTCCAAATTAGCATGTTTTTAGAAGATTTTGACCTTAAAATGGTATCGGGAGCCCATTGATTTGTCTGATTTTTTGAGAAAAGTTAGCTCTAATGGTGTACTAAATAACTGCGAAAACAGAACGAGCGGCCCTTTCGATCCCTTCGAGTTATTTAATTTCGCGTGAGCCAGAAAAAATAAAAATGGATGGTGGTCCCTACTAGGGTTGGCAGAATGAATCTTTCATTGGATCTCGAATCATTCCTTGTCGAATCGCGCGGTCGAGGGATTCAAATGAATCGATTCAAATGAATCTTCAAAACGAAGATTCCTGGGAATCTTCGTTCAGAAAGTACCGAAAAACAACGCATTTTGCTGTTATTTCAGCGTCCTATAGGTTTTCGACCCTTGTGAACTCGAATTTGATGATTTGGTAGACTGAATTTCACTTCTTAGAGCACTTGAGCCACTGCTTGGGATGAGGGGGCCCGAAATGAAGAAAAACAGGGTGATAGTCAAATTGGAACCAACCCACGTATCGTACCCAACAGTAATTACTTTAATTAGACTTTCGATTGTTTTGCTGCCGGTCTTTAGCGTGTGGAAAAGTAAACATCGAAGAACCGCAAAACATAAGATTCTGAGTGGAAACAAGTCTGACTGTGATCCCCTTTCGTAATTGAGCAGAATAATTGATTTGTGGGCTTTTAAAACTTCAGAAAGTGCGGAACAAAGCAAAGATTCCTGTGAATCTTCGTTGAAAAGGGAAAGATTCCCTGGAATCTCCCCATTTCTCCCCCTCTCATTCTCGGATTCATTCCGCTCTCGCTCCGCGCGTATCGAGCGGTCTAGAAAGATTCATTCTGCCAACCCTAGTCCCTACACCTAAATGCAGGAATCGCTTACTGGTCGCTTGGCTACGGCCTCTCGTACGGTGATGATTGGTACCCTAACTCGTTCATTGGACTGGGAAAGTTCTTCTACGATCCTGCAAGGTTCGTTTTGGTTTTTTTCGAGGACGACCACAGAAACCATTAGTTGCTTCGTAAGAGTGAGGAGGATAAACCGATGTTGAAACCTAACTAAACTTGTTCACTAATACTCGGGAACATGTAACAAAGCTGATTTCATTTTCATCTATATTTTCAGGCAGAACCTACCAGTGAACGAGGAGGGTTGGGCTTACGCCTCCTTTCTCTTCCAGATGAGTCTAGCCACCACAGCATCCACGATTGTATCGGGTATGCCATCGTTTTGACCGACTTGCATGCAATTGAGATTGTGGGTGCTAAGGAATCAGCAACACGAACATAAAAAGAAGTTTTTCTGATTCATTGTTTTCCACAACAAGATTCAAATACGAATAAGTCGGGAAATACTGCTTCTTAAAGGTGCCGTAGCCGAACGGGCGAAGCTGAAGTCGTACATTCTCCTTGGTTGTCTTGTCATTTTAGTGCAAGTAAGATGTTTGTCATTTCACAATATCTACCCAAATGAAAATTGTGTGAAAATTCGCCGTGAACCGTTTTGCTTCAACGTATATTCCAAAGGAAGACATGACAGACAATCCTCAAATGAGTTTCAACGATGGCATATGAAACTCGTCTCGGAACTCCAATAATCCTCCGCCCTCAAGCCATGCAAAAAAAAAACAAATCATTCCAGGCCCTGCCAGCGCATTGGGTGTGGGACTCGAACGGATTCTTCTTCCAAATGGGCGTCGTCGATTTTGCCGGCTGTTCTGCCGTGAGTCATTCTGTCTGAACTGTGGAATTGGTGAACGAGCGAGGGAATAAATAGCTATTCAGTCTACCTCTTACCCTTAGTATCGTACCGAATTTATATTCCGGAACGAATCCGGTACAATACTGTATTGTACGGGATTTTTCGATACAACATTCAAAACACTCCAAACGCACTTTCATGGGTCATGTTTGTACTTGTTCGAGAGTGAATCGTTTGCTGCAACTTATCTACAACTTCTAAAAAATCAATAACTCGAAAATACGGCGAAAATCGAGGTTAAAGTATGCCATATCTCTTCCACACCACGGTTCGCATGAAATGTGTACTTTACAAATTGCCTTTCCGTTGTTGTTCCTATTGTTTCCAGCTGTTTTGACCTTTATTTATATATTTACTGTTGATCACGTGAAGCGCACACTAGCAGACGACACATTTGAATGGGATTAAAGCCAATCAAGGCAAATACGGGAAGAAAACTTGTTTTTAAACGATCAATGGAACAAATGACGACGGAATCAAGCAATTCCTTTTCAAACGTGTCGTCCGCTAGTGTGCGCTTTACGTGATCAACAGTAAATATATCAAAAAAAGTTCAAAACAGCTGGAAACAAGAGGAACAACAACGGAAAGGCAATTTGTAAAGTACACAAGTCACGCGAACCGTGGTGTGGAAGAGATATTGCTTACTTTAACCTCGATTTTCGCCATATTTTCGAGTTATTGATTTTTTTTAAGTTGTAGATAAGTTGCAGCAAAGGATTCTCTCTCGAACAAGTACAAACATGACTCATGAAAGTGCGTTTGGAGTGTCTTGAATGATATATCGAAAAATCCCGTACAATACAATATTGTATCGGATTCGTTCCGGAATATAAATTCGGTACGATAGTTCAGAGTTAACTATTTTCTGCTCCAAACAGAAATTTAATATAGATCATGAATCTTCTGTCAGGTCCACATGGTGGGCGGGATAATCGGTCTCGTCGCGACAATTTACTTGAAACCGAGGAGGAATCGATTCAACGAAGACAGTGTCCATCAGATGAGCTCACCCACGAATGCGCTGCTCGGTTCGTGGATGGTTTATTGCCGGGAGAGAACGCGAAAGAGTAGAATGACCTTGTTTATCAAGACGTTTCGGAGCATCGCGCTATCATCAGTCTATGATCACATGAAAAGTCAGGTTAATTAGTGGATAATGCGTAAACATGTTTGGTGCTACCTGGATCTTCTGAGTTTGGCCAGTGAGAGAGCGGGAAGGAAAAGTCGATCTAACAATAGGCAATCACTAAAATATAACAGTTCTTTTTACGAAACGTTATCGGTTTCATTGAGTTAAAGAATGAGCTATTGAAAATGCGAATGAAAAGAAAAGTGTGTTTCACCGAGGGAACAATAATGCGGGAAGGCTTTATAGCTAATGTTATCCGAACAAGATGTTTATGAAAAAACAACTCTTCTCAGGGACGTTCCTGCTGTGGTGGGGCTGGTTCGGCATCAATGCTGGTTCTGTGTGGGGAATCACCGATGGACGGTGGAGACTCGGTGGTCGGTGAGTTATTTGCTCTCTTTCATCATAAGGAATCAAAAAGGAAGAGTTCTTGAGTGATATCTGAGTGAGAATAAGGCAAACGCTGTAACAATAGTGAATGAACGATTCGCTGTGAACCAAAAATCAGGAAATTCCCTTTCTGGTGCCTACTGGAGTGATTCAAGACTCCTCAGTGATACAACTGATTGAACTCATCCAGAGCCGCGGTAGCAACCATCATGTCCTCAATTGGCGGAGGAGCGACTGCAATTGTGATTAGCTTCTCGAAGACAAAGAAGTTGCAGGTGAGTCAGTCTAATCCCTTTGAACTCTTTGAATAGTTTCGATGATCTCGGCTTCATGGCATGAATAGGGTGCATTGAAGCTCGATTCACTCTCCCTTCCAATCTAATTTGCACTCTTTCAAATCACATTCTCCAGGTGAATCTGCTCATCAATGGCATTCTCTCATCCATCGTCTCAATCACAGGTTAGCATTGGCAGTTTAGAATCCTGAAGACTTTTGATTTCGCCTATTCCCTAGTCCATCCGAGAACCGAAAAAGAGCTCTTGGTCTGTGTAAACAGTGTTTCGATGGGTGATATCCTATCATGCAAAACACCATGCAACACTTGAAAATAATCCTTTCCAGCCCTGTGCGCGGTCTCCCGTCCGTGGCACGCGCTAATCATCGGATCCGTCTCTGCCGGATTCTCCATTGCAGTGCTGCCGGTGTTGGATAGATTCAAGGTATGAGCACGGTTTCGAAATGAAGACAATCATAAAACAGGAAAGAAACAATAGCGTGTTACTGGTTGAGAAATTGCAGAAGGATAATGCAGAAACAATGAACATTTATCGAACGTTTTGCTAATTGAATCGGCTGACAAGCTCAATGAACTCTTTCTCATAGTCCTTTCTATTTCCATACATGAAATGCTTCGTGCAGAGCAATTCGCACTCATTCCGACAGTTGTGCTTTCCGCAGTCACTCGCGCACCCGATTGAGTTTTGTTGTTGTTCGATTTTATGTTTAGATCTGGCATCAAAACAACAACAAACCCACTCCTTCCTGCAAGTTTCAATGCCCGCCACGGGTTCCTTGCCGCTTTTCACAGCTTTGATTCGTGCAGCAACGATCGAAGTTTCGAATTTGGCGGCGATTTTGAGACACATTTTGTTGCAGTTTTCGTTTTCCTGACCGTGACAGTATTCGTAGCGGCATCTAAAACAGTCAAATGTAGAATCGAATCAAAGAATCGAACGAACAGATACGCGAATTTCGACAGAATTTGCACCTTCCTGTCAGAGATTGTTGCAGCGTGTTTCATCCACTGAATGGGGCTCATTTTATCAATAGTTCAGCTGAAAGATTTGCTGCAAAAGAAAGAAGTTACCATAACAAACGCAGTAGCATCAAGATGCTTGAAACCAGCGAGCCGGCTTTTAGGAACAATTGTGTCCTTACTAATTTGAAGAATTGAAGGAAGTACGGAGAGAGGAAGGAATGCGAAAAGAAGCAGAGAGAGATACATGCTGCGGCGCAATTTTCAGAAAGATTCGTAGTTTTTATACGAAAAACGCTGGGAAGATCGTGCAAATCATGCAAACTTGAATGAGCAATAACAAACCGCTTTGCGAATGCATGACTCAAAGTTAATGAATAATTGTGAATCATATTATTTATTCAATATCAGGTGGACGATCCGGTTGGCATCGTGCCCATTCATCTCACGTCTTCCATCTGGGGAATGTTTGCTGTCGGGATATTCGCGGAGGAGGATCGACATTTGGTATGGAAATTGAAGTTACTTTTAATTCCCGAATTAGATGGATACACATCCGTTCCCGAACAAGAATATTTTAGAAAGAGTGCAAAAGAAAAAAATTGTGAGATCTATTCCGTAAGGGGAAATAAGCAACCTGTGAAACATATCTGAAACTGTCCGATGGAGAACATGAATGAGATCTAACCCGTGAAACATCAAGAATAAACTGAGCGAACGGGCATTTCATTCCCTTTCTCTCAGATGGCGACAGGCGGTCAGAATGGTCTCCTCTACGGGGGTGGATTCAAGCTGCTGGGCATCCAAATGCTGTGCGCGATCACGATCCTAGTGTACTCGGCCACGTTTGGACTGCTCATTTTGGTGGTGAGTTCAAGATTTTTGTTTGCTTTATTTTTCCTTTCCTGCTCAGCATTTTTTCTGCTTGGGGGTGACTTCAAGTTTCATTTTGAACGATTGCAACCATGAATTGTGGAACAACTTTGTGAAGGAGACGACGTTCAATATGTTTCACACTTGCACCAAAAGGTTGATGGCAATATGGATGCCGATCCACGCCCCCCCCCCCCTTTCGTTCAAAAAAATAAAACAAATTTGCAGTTAATCTCCAAGTCTCCACTCGGATTGCGCGTCACAGACTACGAAGAGCAGATCGGAGCGGATGTGATTGAACACGGACTGGCCGGCACGAATATCGCGAGATATCTGGTGGAGAAACCGCTCAGCACCAAGTAAGGACTACGAATAGCGTTTCATCAAGGACTTTTGATCGTAAACTGGGTTTTATCGAAAACATCACACTTTCAGAACCTTCCAAACCGTGACCAAGGCCATCACCAAATGGAAGATGCTGGCTAAGGCAAGAAGCAGGGAGAAACGCATGGAGGCGGCACGTCAGAGGAGGGCACAGGAGGAGAATGGAGGGCCGATCACTGAGATATCCGCCTCTCCTCCACCGAGAGTAGCCAATGGAGCAGCGAACGGCGCGAATGGAAGTGTGCGGCAGCGCGCCAATGGCTCCGCCCCCAATGGAGTCGTGGCCAATGGAGGAGGGAGAGTGCAGCAGGTGTGTGAAGGGAATGCACGGCCGCAGCCCAAAGATCATAATGAGAGGCCGTGAGCATCAGGGTAGAGTACAAGGGGAAAATCGACATCAATAACATCGTCCGTTAGAGAGACGACGCTCTAAGAGCACTAGCATACGTAACGGAAGGACGGGGGATCGGCTCCCTGTGCGTTCAACAGTCTTTTGCACACACTAATCTTGCAGGTGGAAGTGGAGATGGCCAGACTGCCGTCATCGTCGTCCCCGGCGCTCGTCGAGGTCCAACCGGCGCCCGTCCGGAGAGTACCGTCGCGGTTAGTGATCACTTAAGCTTGAACCTGTTCAACGGTTCAACAGTTAGCTAGAACAGTTTGAACTGAAACTCGAATTCATAAAAATGGTAAGAGAACGTCTGAATAGTTTTTTCGATTGCCTCGCTCGTTCACCGATTGCACAGTTCAGTCTTTAGAATGACTCACAGCCGAACAGCCGGCAAAATCGACGACGCCCACTTGGAAGAAGAATCCGTTCGATTCCCACACCCAATGCGCTGACAGGGCCTTGAATGATTAATATTTTTGATGCGAAAAAGAGACCGAATTGGAGTTCCGCATCACGTCCTTTCATATGCCATCTTTGAAACTCATTTGAGGATTGTCTGTCATGTCACCCTTTAGCCTATGAAGTTGAAACAGATTGAAGCTTGTTTCTTGACAGTTTTCCTGTGATTATTACGGTTCCAACGGTGCGAGTGAACGAGTGAAGTTTCTGAACACTAACTGGATAAGTTGCGAGCTGCGAGCTTGAAACGAATCAGAGTGAACAAAAATGAAGCTTCCGATCCATTATTGCTGAAATCCCCAATCCTAAACGGTTTTTCCAATCCATTAGACTAATCTCGTCCATTCCAGCACATCCCGCACCTCCTCTCCTCCTTCAGTCATCTCTCTCGATCCGATCAATCCTCGCCACAATCCAGCTGTGCCTCGGAATAGGATTGCCCCGTCTAACGATCCACCCGATATGCCTCCTGTTTGAGTTGGTCATGCTGATCAATATTTGTTTCACGCCACCCCCAGTATAGAGTGCGAAATACGGGTGATCGTATCTAAGTTTTGCACATTCTCCCACTGGTCTGAGAAGATCAACCGTATTTCGCACTCCAAACACAATCTAACCATGAAAAATAGAATGCATCCCATCTCCCTCTGCCGTAATCGAGATTAGCCCATAGCTTCACGAGTGTGATTCCTTGATAGGGTGTAAACTGCAATTGACGGGTGCCAGCTTCACTAGACAATGGATAATAACCTCACTCTCTGATCTGTACTATTCTATTTGTTTTTTTGCTAGATCGGGCCCCAACTCTCGTGTCATTTACAATACGAGTTCACACTTTCCCTGGTGTAGTGCTTGTTTGATGCGTGCACTGTGTGCATTTGGAAGGCGACGATTCCGAACTGTCGTATGTTCATGATAAAGCAGCTTCCAGATTGAGTTGAGAAGTGTGAATGTAGATCCAGAATGTGTGCAAAGGGAGTCTTTCATTCTTCCAAATCCAGAAAAGACAGACGCTATTTGAATCTAAATTAAATTCCACATTCGCTCAATAATTCCCAATTCCCCTTTTCCTTCATACTCCGCTCGCCTCCCACTCAGGTGCGGTTCATACTCCCTGTTTCTCTCGTTTCCAGTCAGGTTTTCTAGTTTTGAAACCGTAATTGATGTGATACCTTATGTTTTACCCCGACTACTGTACCTTTAACTAGCGTCGCATTTATTCATTATTTAGAATGGATTTGGCCTCAATCGCTGAGTTTGCCAAGCTATCGCTGGAGACCTCTCTGGCCGCGGCGAAGGTCTGTCTCATCAACGCAGAGCGCGACCTCGAGCACGCCAAGATGATCGCCAGAGTACGTTGCAATCCCCCCTCTCCCCTTCAAATTAATCACGAATCCAGGCTGTGGAGGAGGCAGGCGTCGCCCACCCGCCTTCGCCTGCGGCAGCTGCGGCCCCGGAACCGTCCCAGGTAACCTGCAGATGACACCGTCATATCGTGATTATGGCAACTTCACTCTACTGTCTACCAGTATGCAAATGTAGCTTCTAACAGCGAGTGCATCCTTGCTGTTGACCATATTTTCATGCTGATGTTCATTCAACAATGTATCGTTCGCTTTCAGTGAGCTCCGAGTCGCAGCTCCCCTCCATCATGTCGTATGCTGCGTCAAGCCCTTCACCACGTTCATTTTTGAGACTGATAAAGATCGATGGAGTGACTCAACTTGTCATTGAGATCAACATGCAAATGCAAGAAAAAATGGTGTCTTATGTGTTCAAGAATAGAAGAAAAATGTTCTCACGCACTTAATGAAATAAAAATGTGATCAGGCGAGTCTGCAAAACGTATGGAACTGAAGTGAGAAGGGATAGTAACAATTAACCAATATTGATTGATTACAGTACCTCTCTAACCTGGTTTTCAATACCGTTCCACATTGTATTGATAGAGACAGATGAACAATTTTCAAATTTCCGGTTCTGCATCTAAATTAAATTCCAAATTCGCTCAATAACACTCAATTCCTTTTTTTCCTTCTTCATTCGTCTCTCGTCTGCTTGTAAGGTGTGGTTCTTTCTCTCTCCTTCTCTTGTTTTCAGTCTGGTTTTCTAGCTGTGGTACCGTAATTGATGCGACACCGTATCTCAAATTATGTCGATATAGCCCCTGACTACAGTACCACCAACTACCGTATTCTAAAGGAATACAGTAATCCACCAATGCGGTGCCGCATTGCAATTAGCCATCATTCAGGATGGATTTGGCAACGGTGATGAAGTTGGCTGAGGCCTCGTTGGAGGTCTCTCGCCTTCAAGCGAAGCGCGATCTGTTGTACGCCCAAATGGTCGACAGAGTACGTCATTTGTTACATCCTCTACTTATCAAATCAATCTCAATTGCAGGCTGTGAAGGAGGCTGGCGGCACCATCCCGCCCTCGCACGCAGCCGCCGCACCCCCGGAGCCGTCCGAGGTAAGCTCCAGATGGCACTAGCATAGTCCGCCCTAGTATCCATTATCTAAGTTCGTCACCCTAAACAATGTATTCGTTAATTGGCATCAAATCAGCTTCGTTGAATGTACCGTTCACCTTCAGTGAGCGTCGAGTAGCCGCTCCCCACCGCCACTCCCGACCGTCGTCATCTTCGATGAATTCCACCCTTTTTTCTGATTATAAAATGATAAAGAATGAATGAGTGAATCAACTTGTTATTGAGATCAACATCCAAACGCTTGAAAACAAGGAAAAAATATTGTTGTAAAGTCGTCTGTCCTTACTCAGTGAGCATAGAGGAGAGAGCTTTATCGACAAGCAACCGGTCACGAGGACCGCGCGACACAAGAAGGACGAGGGCGAGTCGGGGAGGCGAGAGAGCATACTCTCTCTATGCAAATGGGTAGAAGGCAGGGAGAGACAAGGGGATCGAGATGCAAAGGGGTTATGCTAATCGACGAGGTGAGAGGGAATGAGGGAGACGGCACGTCTATCATTATGGTAATTGACTAGAGTGTGAGAGGGATCACCCCTCGATACA
>LS501034.1:421339-465161 GCA_900490845.1 Pristionchus japonicus | reverse complement strand
AGAAGGACGAGGGCGAGTCGGGGAGGCGAGAGAGCATACTCTCTCTATGCAAATGGGTAGAAGGCAGGGAGAGACAAGGGGATCGAGATGCAAAGGGGTTATGCTAATCGACGAGGTGAGAGGGAATGAGGGAGACGGCACGTCTATCATTATGGTAATTGACTAGAGTGTGAGAGGGATCACCCCTCGATACAACAAATATCTTTGGTTTTTAAGAATAGAAGCAAGATTGCATGAACTGATTCGCTTCGTCCTATTTATCATTTGAATCCACGCTGCTTCTGCATCGCGTTCGATCTTGCTAGTGTTCTGCAATCAAGAGGCAATTTTTTGACAACGTTAAATCATTATCATCATGTAGGTAGAGAAGTTCAGGAGAGCCAGTGGATACGGACTCCTTTCATTCCAACCGAAGACAGTTCAGCCATGAACGATAGTTAGAAGTACACATCGCAATGCGATGTGAACTTCTAACGATGATCGTATGGGTGTGAGGCAGCGAGTGTGAGTGAAATGTTGTTCACGATAATCGAGGGGTTAAGGGGTTGCATTCAATCTCTTCGCGTTAGTGCACTCAGGTGGAAAATCGTGAAGCGATTGATTGCAACCCATTAACGACTCTTGACCATCGCAAACAACCTTCTCCCTTTCATTCGCCATGTTCACTTCTCTTGCCCTTCTACTTATCGTTTGCGGATCGTCCGTATTCAGTTTCCTCATTGGTAATCTATTTTTTGAGGATGTTTCATCTCTCTCGCCTCTCTCACTGATCGGTGCAAGAGTGTGCGAGAAGGCAACAACCCTTGTTTCGCCCTCAACTTATCACATTCAGATGGACCATTTCGGTTGCCGGTTGACAAGTGCTTGGGATGGGGAAGGAATTACACTGTGGCTGAAGATGTGGACATGCGGAAAATGATGGGAAGGCGAGCCGTTCAGTTCGAAATACGGACCGCCGTCTCGTCATTTCGAACACTCCTTCTCCACTCAGACATTTGTAGTGATTGTTCGAAATGAAGCGACTCTCATTTCTCACACTGATCGTTGCACTTTCAGATGGTTTGTGGGGATGTTCTCACCTCATTCTATGTTTCATCGACGCCTAGACAAAGGTCACAGCAGATGCGTTATCTATGAGTGTAAGCAACATTTTTTTTTCGGGGAAGGTGAATGATTGCTCTATTTAATATGGGGATGAACAGCGCAGTGTAGAAAAGAGGATGCTCGTATTTGTATCTTTCCTTTTCAGTCGGACATCTCATCCTCGCTCATCACACAACCTCATTCGATGTCACGATCACATACAGGTCCAGAATCAACGAAGCTAGAAAGGAATTTGGATTCATGCGTTCATCCGTGCCACGACAAGCCATGCTCAGCCACTACGCTTCTACGTGGGGGTTCCAATTCGGACAAAAATGTGAGCCTGGCGACTAACGCTCTGTATTTTTGGTTGTTATTGTGATGAAAATAGCAAACATTGCTCAGAAGTATCAGTATTCTATTCAGTCTGGATTCTCAAAGTCGGGCCAGAAGGCAAAGATTCGTTTGGAAGGGCGCAATACGAGTATGCTGTCGTAGGCCGCTGCGCCGGAACCGATATGGTTCTCGTTCGGAATCTGCAGTTTTTCAAAGAAAATTTCAAGGTATGTTTCCAATGTAATTCGGGATTTTTCTCTATCCGAATCCACATTTTCAGACGGAAATTCTGGATTGGAATAAGGATGGCTTGACTGAGCCTTCCTATTCCGACTGCTATTCCGACTCGATTACCCAAACGTTTGGGGCATCCGATGAGGGGAGTGAGGATGAGTCCTTGGCGATTCTATCGAGAACTGACTCGAGGGTCGAAAGAAATCGCACTTGCGACCCAGAAATCATCACGCTTGCTCAACGATTCGAGCCATGGAAAATGACAGGGAGGTGAGCTGTCTTTCTCTCAATTTGACACTACCTGCATATTTTGCTGTTATTGTTATTGTTATGATGCTACTATTTCCACAGATGGTTCGAAGGTCTCACCTCTCATTCAAATGAGAATCGCACCTGCATCGTCCATGAATGTATGTGTTTAATAGTGTTATTACGTGAAAAATTCACAGCAGTTTTTCTGTGAAAAATTTCTGCATAGCTGGGCTAAACATCAACAACACAAATTTCAGACAGGCACCTCGAAATGACTGGTTCCAATTACACTATTGGTGGCAAATCATATTACTGGATCAAATTTCCACAAATCCAGAAGACGTACCGAGAAGCAGGATATCCCTTGAGAACGGAAGAGTACAGCATAGAGACGACTGATCGAGAGAATCCCAAGTTTGGTTCACAATGTTCGTAGTTTGTTCCCAACAATTATTTCAAATTCAATCAGAATTGATCTTTCTTGCGAAAATCGTGATCAACCCACCTGTATTTCAGTCTGGATTTATAAGCTCGGGCCGGATGGGGAGGATTCCTTCGGAAAAGTGAAATACGACTATGTTATCATGTCGAATTGCGAAAAGAATTCTGTGCTGGTTCTCATTCGAAATCCAGCTACATTTGAGGATATGTACAAGGTAGGGAACACATTTTCAAACAATGCTCATTTCGTATTTCAGAAAAGTGTCTTGAGTTGGCTCGAGGAGAACAACTTCGAAATTGGGGAAGAAATCGTACAACCAGACTACAAATCATGCCATTATGCGGACTCGATTGATGGTTGATAAATTTTACTACAGCAAATACGCACGTCTTCAAAATAGACTTAATTGTAGATTATAAATACGCTATTGTCTTCACGAAATAGAAACTCAAGTTCAATTATTGCCGGCCCGAGGAAGAGATTAGGCCCTTCCGGAGTGATTGGCCTTGAATGCTCACCTGGCCTAGCACTGACAAGTGTCTTTTTATTGCCATAATGTTCGCAAAATCATTTGTTTACAACTCATCAGAAAAAAAGTGATTTGACTACAAATTAAAATGGAAATCAACCCACCACTCGCATTCTCCACTCCTCATTCTCTCCTCTCGCGTTCGCAGCGGACTGTTCTCCCTCCCTTCCTCTACTCGCCCTCCCCTCCCCTCCTCACCTACCGCAATGACCTCAAAGAAGGTCGCTGTCAAGGTACGGTACTATTACTGTAGTTACTGCAATCGATTACTGACTCTCTGTCGCTTACCTTGAAGGAGTAGATTACGGTAATCGATCGACGACTGACTTTTTGCCTACCGTATTCCGTACTTTTCAGGCCAAGACGGGCGACACCTCGGACAAGTCGGAAGCGCTGCCGGCGGCGGAGCGTATCGGAGTGCAGAGTGAGTTGGTGATCGAGAGATCAAAGATCAACCGAGACCACAAATCGAAGAAGAGGGGAGATGAATCTGCAGATCACCCGAAAGTTATCATCGCATCTGAAATGACAGAGATGTGATAAGACTTTGAAGTACTGTGACCACATCTACCGTAGCCCAAGCGATTCTGTGATCGATAACTGTCTTACTGTATCCAACAAATCGTGGAGTATTGTAATTGATCAATATTTAGAAAAATACCGTATTCTGAACATACCGTAATCGATCGAAAACCGGTTTTCCTTCAGCTCGTGCGATGACGCGCCGCGCCGCCGCCGCCCAGGCCGAAGCGGATCAGGCCAAGGCGCTCGCAGCGACCAAGAAGGTGAGAGATCAAAGATCAATATCTACTGTATTCAGTGGCTACGGTAGTGGTTACGGTATCTTTCAATTGCAGCACATCAAGGGCGCCAGCGCGCAGCAGAAGGCGGCGTTTTTGCTGAAGATAAGAATCACTTTCAGAGCAACCTTACGGCGTACCTCAACGAGCTCAATTGGGAATCGGCCCGTCTCGACAAGACATTCGAGCGCTGCAAGGTGCAGCACAGCGTTCACGAGAGAATGCTGCAGGTACAGAGTTCACTACCTCCAGGATACAGTAGCGGATCGATAACTGAGCAACAGTACCAAGATTGTGACGGCCAATCGGTAACATCATAAACTGACTATGACCACCGTGCTCTTGCTTGATAACTGGTCTTTCAGGCGCTGGATGACGAGTCCTGTCCAGTGAGGAAGGCGTTCGAGGCGTTCCAGCTCGACTTCCCCCTGGAGGAGGCGCAGCAGCAGTATGAGGACGGCAAGAAGGTACCGAATGATGCCGCCGACGTTGCACCCAAAGTCATCGTCACACCACAATCACTTCAGGAGGTCGCCTTCCTCTTCCAGCTGGCGCCCAACGTCGAGATCACAGATGGTGAGAGAACGCAGTTTCATTCAACACTTTCGATCAATATTAGGCGTACTGTACGAGCAACGGATTACTGTGGTCAAGCGCGAACTGAATTTTTTTTGTAACTCATATCGCAGACATGCTGCATGCAAAAGTGGATCATCGCGAGAAAGTGTGCAAGATCGAAGCGGGCTTCGTCAAGAAGATGGTCAAGTACAGAGATGTAAGAAGATCAAAGTTTGACGGCTACCGTACACTGAACTATCGTACTCAGCGGGTCTGAAGATCAAAGATCGATCTCTTAATTGTAGGACTTCAAGACCGCCAGAGCGCAGCACGAGACTCTCGAGGCAAGTATCGTATAACCGAATAAACCGATCGATAATTGACTACTGTAGTCTCAACCGATCGACGACTGACTTCATTTCAGGGCGGTCGCAATGGAGTCTCCGCCGCAATCACGTGCCCGAAGGTAAGATAAGACAGCGCGGTGAGAGGACTGTAATTTACAAGTGGCTACCGTATCCCTACTGCATGAAGTAATCGTAAACCGTATCAACATACAGTAAGGGGGACTGCCATGCCTGTTAGACAGTCACTTCAGTGTCTGACCGTGCCTGAGTGCGGTCTACAGACTCAAAGTTGCGTACAATTCCGGTATGAGGCCCGATCAGATACACTTGTTCACTTGAGTAGCTACCTTTTTCACAATATTAATTAATTGAGTTCTCTTGTGCATTGTGCAATACAGTCTGATACTGCAAAGAACTGATTCTGAAGTTAAATGAAAGTAGGACGATGGGATGAAAAAGAAACTCCAGTCACAAGCATAATTGGCTTTATCTCAAGGACTGACATAACGAGCCGCTTCATCTTTCCGAGAAGAGGCCACATGATACTCAATGAAGGAGAAAGGATAGGATCACAGGTCTGCCTTGCATCTGGCTGGTTAGAGAAAGCGAGAGAGCACGCTAGAATGAGAGAGTTAGACGAGAAATCGTCTCCTCTAGTGGGAGAGGGCAGTCGTTTTCTCTGCTCGCTGTTTCCTATTGATTCTGCCCTTCTTCTCTCCTTTCGCACGCAGCTGTTTTAGTAAGAGGAAGTTCCGATTTGTGATTTTTCTCTCCATTACGCACACTCTCTATGGTCTCTGGACTATGAGAAAGAGAAGATCTTTCAACCATCAGTTCTAAAAAGCCTCAACCCCATGCCCTCTTTTTTCCAACTCTATTTATGTCATCGTGTGAAATCTATACCATGTGTTATTAATCCCTTTCTGATCTCCGGCAGAGCAAAGTTCTCAGTGCTTTTTACAGTCATCAAAACGTCGTATTTTTCACCCTCTTTATTTATCATTCTCTAGCCATCATGATCTTAGTTTGAACTTTTTTCTATCAGAAGATGTTATCTCAATCACATAGCCAAGAGCAAGAAACTAATGTGGTGTTAAAATCTCGGAAAAGTTGTTGGAAAAGTTGAACGTAGTGTTAATTTTTCGATGGAAAAGTCGTTGGAAAAGTTGCGAGATTTGAATTCCCGCACTTTTCGTTATCTTAGTTCTCCGTGACCTATTGACACCAAAATTGGTCGATACACGTGTTATCACATTATTATTGATTTGACTCATTTTTAAGTTGATAAGTTCACTGGAAAGTGGGAAATGAGCGAAAGCGGAAAAGGCGGGAATTCAAATCTCGCAACTTTTCCAACGACTTTTCCATCGAAAAATTAACACTACTTTCAACTTTTCCAACAACTTTTCCGAGATTTTAACACCACATGAGAGACATTCGAGAAAGAGCACCAAGTGTTTCTCTCTCGTCCTCTCTTCTCCTTCTCAATGAGTCATCTTCCTTCTCACTGACCCCTCAATCTATCCTCCTTCTTCTCCTTCTCCTCTCATTTATTCACGTTCGCGTTCACATGTTCGGCAGTCCTCTGCGCTCTCTAGAATGTCAGAGAAACGAGAATTTCCTTCTTGATCTCTATTCATGAGCGAGTTCAGACTAGAGACGGCTTTTCCTTCGGTACACTCTATCTCCTTTCATTCTCAAATTTTGTGGAATGATGACGAGAATGCGTGTGAAATGAAGAGAACGCCCTCTCTCACTCCCTTTTTCCATTCGGGCATGTGATAAAACGAAGAGTCCATTCCGCTGCAAACGCTTTCCCTAGGGCAGTAGAGATGCAGAGAAAATGTGCAGAGAGAGCCGTTGAAGGGTTTCTAGTTATTTGCAAGAGAGCAGCGGGAGAAAGAGAGTGCGAGAGGAAGGAGAAGAAGCCTCGCAGTTATTTTTTATTAGTCTAAGCGTTGTCCCAATGCACATTTGTGCACGTTTCACTTTGCAAAGAGCAATGTGCCTGAAAGCCAAGACACATCTCTCATTTCCTGCAAAGGCAAGGCAGAGAAGCAAAGAGAAAGCGGCAAAAAGTGCTGCTGGCTTTTGCAAGAGAGCTGGAAGGAAGGGAGAGGGCAGAGACTAGAGCTATTTCAATTCCGCATGATCGCTTCCTCCTTAGGTGAAAGCTTGCGAAATTAAGGTATTGGCGCTGGTGTTTCAAATGGGGATGGGTTGGCCAAAAATGACCCTCATCATTTCGCACACTCTTTCGCCTCTCTTGCTCCTCAGCTGAACGAGACACTGCATCGAATGAAGAGATTGGCGCTGGTGTTGCAAACCAGAGTCGTGGCTCGCGGGCAGCTATTTTCAATTCTTCTGAGCGTTCTCTGCACCTTTTGCACGCCTCTCTTGTAGCTTGCAGGGGCTTCCTTCTCAGGGGAGCAATTTGATACATGCATGTGATGGAATATTCCAGCAACCACATAATCTTTCGATCTCTCTTCAGCATAGAAGCTCGGAGCTGCATTCTATTCATTCATCTGATAGTATATGACCTTCAACAATTCCACGCAAACTATTACACGTGGTCACTGCGATTATTCATCTGCGAGAATCTTTAACATTTTATGATTTCGAAATTCTCCTCCCAAATTGGCATAACAGATCATTCCGCAGATGGGCAATCGACTGAGTCATCCACCTCCGCCTCCTCCTCGTAATCTCGATTCCATCCCTGCAGACGCACTCAACCACATCCTCGAGTTTCTCGATCTGCCGGATAGGCTGAACCTGCGGGTGGTGTGCAGTGCTTTAGGTATGCAAAACTTCTGCGTTTTTCTAAGCAAATACTCGAGAAGGTAAAAGGAAAATAATGCATTTTTCTGCAGAACGAACAATAGCACAGACGACGTTTCACAATTTTCGACCGGGTACTAGAGAACTGGATGATCTGGAGATCGGGTCTCCTAGGCAGGTCAGGTTCCGTCAAAATTACATTCGCTCGCTGAGATTAATTTTTTCGCTATTTTCAGCATGCACATCAAATCAGCATTCGTTTCGGGTCTATTGCAGTCAAGAACTTTGATCCGTTCCGGACTGAGGAGTTGTTGCATTTCCTTCAACGGTTATTCGAAAAGGGTCGAGTGAACTGCGTATCATTGTTTCTCGTGAGTTCTGTTGAATCTTTACGATTCAGTAAACCCAATATTTCAGTTGAATTTCAATATCTATCACACATCATACATCGAGTCAATACTCAAGAATATCACTTACAAATCCATTACGATTGCTGTCGATTCACACGGGTTCCATCCAAGGTGTGACTGTTCATTTTAGAAACTTTAATGACTGGTCTTTCCAGACTAACCGAGTACATTCACAAATATCGTGAAAAGATTAGTCACATCGCTGCGTCTGAATGTCTGTTGAACAAGAGGGAATTGAGGCTACCACCGTTGCTGTCAATGATGAGCTTCGAGTCTAAAGTATGCGCTAGTTTTCTAAATCGGCATTCAATTGATGATTCCAGAAATCTAAACCGCAAAAGCTCAATGATGATGCGTTCCTTAGCCTACTCAAAGAACGACACAGTCAATACGTTCTGAAGACTGCATGTCAGTCGGAGGTTACACTGCTCAAAGCGATACTGGTAAACGACTATCTCGTGAGTATAAAAAAACCTAAGCCTATTCAGACAATCAACGACAGTCGCGTTTCGCAAGATGTAGAGTTCGAAATAGAATCCGCCGTTCTCCCTCGATTCTTCCATCTCATTGGCTGTCAATTTCTGCACGATATCGGATTCGTGACCTTAGATAATGATGATGTGAGCGCACGTGGCCCTTCTTTCAAAACAGCAACGACGAATACTTGGCATGAATACCACCGGTTGTCCCTGTTTCAGTTCTCCGTCGACAATCCTCGAGACGGGGCTGATCAGTGGACTCACACTACTATCGTTCAGCACCATGGAACTGTTGCTGTCTTTGTCGCTCCGCAACCTGCAGGTGTGTATTTGATAGCCCAAAAAGGGATCGAAGTGGTAAAGCTTTTCGAAATTGAATTGTGATTTTTTTCAAATCGTTGAATTCAGAAAACAAAGAATGTTGTGAAAATTTTCAATGTATTCTCTGCAGCACCCTTCCTCGCCGGTGTTCGCATCTCGAACCGACAACCGCCTCGATTGAAGCATCCCGACTGGCCTCCACTGCATCTTTATCCTACCCAGTGGAAGCGTTTCCGCATATTGGAGGGCAAATACTGGATCGATCATAATACGGTGTTAATCGGATAAAGTTGTTTTCTGATATTAGTTATGATATTCAAGGAACAAAGTAAAAGATCGCAAAGTATTAGATTGATCTCAATCAATTATTCAAGAAGAAAGACATCGATACATATTTATTCCGACAATAATGCCATCATTTTGGATATCTCGAGAACTTCAGCCCACTGACTTTCTCTTTGAGGATAGTCAATTGTGATTTGCCCGATGTCGGAGAACCGGGAGATTTGGGCGTTTTGACCTCGTTAAATCTTCCGATCAACTCATTGAATTCATCCTCGTATTTCTTCCTATTCGCATTCTCAAAATGCATCGCACAGAGGTAGTCTCACTCCCTCTTGCAGTCGGTCTTGCCACAATCAACTGCGCATCTGTAATTGTTGTTGTTGTTGTTGTTGTTGTTGTTGTTGTTGTTGTTGTTGTTGTTGTTGTTGTTGTTTTGGTGAAAACAAAAACATACTCCTTTCTACAAACATCCAATCCAGCCGCAGGCACCTTGCTATCGCTTAGCTTCTTGACTCGATTGTTCACGATGTCTCGGTCGTACTTCTCAGCGATATTGAAGCAGATCTCGTTGCATTTCGCGGTGGTAGACTTGCCATGACAGTAGGTGTAGCGACACCTTCAACTCAGCAAATTTGTTATTCCATCATGTGAAAAACTCACAAGTATGCGTATTTCAGCGTGGTCGGTGTCTTATCGGGATTGAGGCCCGCCTGTTGCATTCGCTACAAGGAATTTGAGTACTTTTGTTGTTTCTAATTTAAATGCGTATATCTCCCGAATACGCAGTACACAGTTTGTTAAAACAATTAGTGAACAATCAGCACCTTGACGAATTCCGCAGCCTCAAGATGCTTGAAGCCACCGAGTTGATCCTTGGTCACTACGGTATCCTGAAAATGATCGCTTCATAGTTCTCCCGAATACGCAGTACACAGTTTGAATAGAAAATGTAAATGTTTTTAATCGATTGTCGTACCTGCGTAATATGCAGAATGCAAGAAAGAACGTAGACAGGGAGCAAAATGGAAAGAAGCAGCGAAAGATGCATGACGATGCTTTGTTTCGAGAAGAGCGAAGCTATTTTATGGGATGAAATTGTGGGAAAAATTGGATGATGATTATTCAGACGAGAACTTTTTTTGTCGATTCTTGCAAAGAAAAAATGACAAATAGATAGTATTCGAGATTGCAACTGTCAAACATTTTCGATATACTGCGGTCCGTTACAGCATTGCTTTTTTTTATTTTAAATTATTCATACTTGTCATTCCACAGTGTTACAACTCACAGCGATAAGGCGGATTATGGAATGATCATTGAAATAGACCGACCAGACTATTTACGATCCTTACCATGTTAGATTGATAGACATTCATCATGTTAGACACTCGTCATTCCTCTCCACTCACAAGTGCAATCAAATTAGACATCCTGGTACTCGTCACTAGAGATGGTAAGAGGGAAAAACTCTCCTCATCTCCCACACTTTGTGACCTAAGATGCGAGAGGGCGCGCGAACTGAGGAGAGCGATCTCTTCATCCTGATACTTCCCTGATACTCGTCATTCGATCAGTGAGCATGATTACAGATCGCTGATTCTCTTCGCTCAATTTGTTAACTATAACTATTGTAGCTTGAACGATTAGAAATCTGTTGTTCAGAACAGTAAATAATCAGATGAATTGAAATTGTTAGTGGCGTGACGTTTATCGAGATTCATTTCAATCGTATCGTAGCTTTATCGTATCAACACAACCTGAATAGGTGAACAAAAAATATTATTATGCACAGTCTTTGGTTACATGTTTGTGATTCTCTATGAATCAAGCTATTTACAGAAATATGTACAATAGTAGCTTCAATTTTCTATCTACATAATCACCGGAATTTGTACAGAGGAATCTAAATGTGTTGCGCAGAGTATGGGCAGTACTGACAGAAATTACTTGCAGTAATCAGCATAGCTAGGTGAGTGATGGAAAGTGCTTGTTACATGTATCCAATCAGTCAACCATTCAGTGATTCAATTTGACTACATGCCTCTAGATCGATCCTTCTCTATCGCGGCGAGAAGAAGTATCGCGGAGCCTCTACATTCTCCGGATTCTTATCGTCTTCACTTCCTAGTTTATCCTCCATCCGACAGTAGTAGGCAACCCGCGCGAACCAGAGGACAACAGCGAGGACGCCAACGACGATCAGCATTCTGGAAGAGAATTGGAATCACTCTAAACCTATTTTTGGATCATTCTATTCCGCGTATCTCATCTCCGAAAATGAGCCCGAGTTGTTCGGAACGATGGCTGAAACGTTTCAGAATATTCACCTCAACTCGGTCGCATTGTAGTCGTATATTGACTCCACCTCAACGCTAGAAGAGTTGGAGGGTACTGCAATGACTCTGGTAAGGCTGCTATCTTTGCTAATCTTTAGGTGCTTAGCTTTACATGCTAGATTGTGAGCTTTGAGATGTTAAGGATGCCAAGCTTTAGAGGCTAAGGAGTTCCCTGCTAACCTGGCGCAGCTGCAGCCAGTCCAATCGCCCAGCAGAGAGCACAGTAGAGTCGACTCGATTCCATCGCGGACAGTGGGGTGAATGGACGGAGGGAGGGGAGATGTTCGGCCAAGACACGTGGGCAGAGACAGGTGATTGCGAATACTGGTCGTCGTCTCCTCATTTCACACACTCTCTCGCCTCTCTAACAGGGAGCTCTGTTTGCGAGAGAGGAGGACTTCGCTGATTGGCGACCAATAAAGATTGGGTGAGTACACTCTATCCAAATGTCGATCACATCTCTCTGCTCCACACGCACACTATCTAGCATCTTGATCATCGAGAAAGTGTGTATAACGAAGAAAGCATCTCTCTCGAAACCATTCCGTTGATCAGTTGGCGCTCTCGCTTGCGCATGCAACAATAGCTTCTCTGACAGTGATAGAGTGCATCGAATGGGGAAACCAAAGCCATTCCTAACGCTATGCAATCTCATTAGTCAGACAGCGTGATAGAGCACGTGAGATCAACAATTGCTCTCATAAATCGCTCATTCGGTAAAAAGCGCGTGCAAGAAAACGTATCACTCGAGATTTCTGATCAACACCACGCTGTTCGCTGGATGCTCTCGCTGAGTTGTCTATGAGAGTAGAGAGAAAGCCGAGAGTGTTGGTGAATTGGAGAGAACCCGTTCATAACACCACGCAATATACCGTTTATAATGCGTAGGAGTATCTGTCTGTCGAGAGAGCTCTTCATATGGCGAGAACCCTTTGATTGTATCATGCAGCGTACCGTCTAGAATGCGTAGGAGTATCTGACAGGGAAAGGTGCTAAAGATCATGCGAAATGACGAGAGAACGTCAGTTGCTCACGCTGTTTTCGGTTCAAAATGCATGGAGGGGGCGAACTGGTGTGGCGTTGATCTCCACTTGTCTGCCGAACTGCGGCTGTTATCACGAGGTTCAATTAGAGATCACGTTTCTGCTTCTTTGAGAGAGAGAGATCAGTGTCGGATTTGGAGGGGAACGTGCAAACTTGCAGTGTTAGAAGGAGATGCAAATACTTGTGGAAGCACAAAGTACCGCAGCTCCAGTTGCACTCAAGCAAACATTTCAACAAAGAATGATCTCTCACCGGAATACAGTCAAGTTCCTGCCATTTGGTTTACTTATAATCCTCACGAATGCTAATGGATTAATGTCAGAAACCACTGAAACCTTCTGACACATGCCAATCAAGATTATGCCAAAGAAGGACGGCAGGGAAACAAGGACAGTGCATAAAGAAGCAACCAACAGTGGCACTCATTCTGATTCACTGTGCGTGATTGTTCCCATTGCCAACTGGGAACGAAGGTGAACTGATCCTGCAAAACTAATTAGAATTTCGAAACTCACGTCCCCACCCTCCATTTGCATCTCATTTTGTCTGCTCACACCATTCAAATAGGCGTCGCGATTCTCTCCCTCCCTCATTCCTCACCCTTCCTCGCCTCCGACGCGGTTCACTGTGCGTTTTATGCTTATGTTTTTTTTTACGTTTTGGCTCTCAATTTAGCTAATTAGTCACTAGTTATCTGCTAATTAACCAATTAAGATGCATCGATCATCTCCACGCGGACGCGCCTCGCCCACCAGCAACAACAAGCAGGCGCGCGCCGCCTCCGCCGCTCCCGCTGGGTTCGTTTACCTTTGGTTGTTCATGACGATTGTTTTGCTCTCGATACTCAATGTACGCCTCTCCAAGTGATCATTAACGCGTACACTTCCGTTTTACTAAGCCGAATTCATAGCTGGATAATTTAGTTCGAATTGATCTTTAATCTTTGATGACGTAGCCCACATTTCAGCACTCGTCCCTTCGGCTTCGTGTACGACGAGCGGATGGCTGCGCACGACTGCCCCTACGACGAGACGATGGCTGAGAAACCGGAGAGGATCAAGTAAGTAGCTTGGGGCAACAACTAGCGCATCTGATCTTTAGTATTTTACCTCAATGTGCTGTACTCCGTCAATGACAGCGTCCCCGTAGAATCGATCAGTGAGTACTCGATTGTGGCGAATGGGCTTGCGAGCTCTGTACGAACATTAGAGAGACGGATGTACTCTTTTCTCAATCCCCTCAAAGTGGGCGGAGCTTGGGGTCTCATCGTTCTTCAAATTCCTCCCACCTCAGGCTCATTTACGAGCGTCTCCTGGCGGAGAAACAGCTGGAGAAGGCCGTACAGGTGTGTTGATCGCTAGTCTGATCGAAAGATCAAAGATCATCCCTCATTTTCCGTCTGATTTTTGATCTTTGAGCTTGATCTTTGATCTTTAGCCTGTAACGATCACTAACTCTACGCCATCGCAGGTCCCAGCTCGCCCGGCGACCGACGAGGAACTCGCGCTCAACCACCCCACCGAGCTTATCAAGGTGAGGCTGATCTGATCTTTGACCTTTCGATTTTAGTCAGTTGTCGATCACTCAAGGTGGTACGGTAGGAGTAATAGTGTACTGTACCAATAAATTATCGAATGCATTCAGGAGCTCGAGCAGCTCAAGACGCCCGAGGACTGCGAGGACTTCTGCAGGTGAGGGAGGGATCTCTACTCAGAGATCAAAGATCACTTTTCAAAGACCAAAGATCAAAGATCACCATCTCAGGAGCCAGGAGATCCTCTGGTTGGGTCCTCAGTCTCTCGACGCGGCCCGTCTCGCCGCCGGTGGCTCGATCGAGCTCGTGCGCGCCAACGTCGAGGGACGGTGAGTGTATGGTAGTTAAAGGGTACGGTAGTCAGTTGTCGATAGCTCGACAGTAGACGGGAAGGTCGCCGTAGAGTACGGTAACTAATATTGATTATTTCAGCATCGGCAACGGGTTCGCGATCGTGCGCCCGCCCGGCCACCACGCCTACGGCAAGACGCCTCAGGTGAGGATGGAGGGAGGGAGAGTTGAAAGATCAAGGATCAAGCGGAAGTGATCAGATGTAAATATCAAAGACCAAAGATCAAAGATCACTTCAGGGCTACTGCGTCTTCAACAACGTCGCGCTCGCGGCCAAGTACGCTGTGGAGAAGCTCGGGCTGGAGAGGGTGAGAGTTGATCTTTGATCTTTGATCCCTGATCTACTCAGGTGGCCATCGTCGACTTCGACTACCACCCGGGCAACGGCACCTACCACTCGGTCAAGTGAGTCGGTCTTTGATCTTCGGCTAAGACTGTAGTCTGCAGCCTGATCTTTGATCTCTCCTCAGGAACGACTCCCGACTGCACTTCACCTCCTTCCACGCGTACCACCACGGCGCCTTCTGGCCCTTCGAGCGCACCTTCGACTACGACACGCGAAGTGAGTCATCGAAGAAAGATCAAAGACCAAAGATCAAAGATCAAGCTCCGCCCCATTCCAGAAGGGCAGCTGTTCTTCCCACTGAACGCGGCGATGAACACGGAGGGCGACTTCCTCTCCGCCTTCCACCACGTCCTCCTGCCCGTGCTCAGGGAGTGAGTTGACGATAATCTTTAATCTTTGATCTTTGTGGATTGTAGTCTGTACTTTGAACTCTGACCTTTGTATTTTTTATGCTGTCGACTGTAGGATGTAGGACGTACTTACAACTGTGAGAACCATTGATGACTAGACGGCTACGATTCATTAGATCTTTGTAGTTTGATCTTTGATCTCTAATCCTTGCCCCAGATGGAAGCCGGACCTGATCCTGATCTCTGCCGGATTCGACGCCGGCTACTACGACCTCATGCTGGACATCGGTCAGGGAGTGAAGGCGCACGGGTGAGTGGAGAGTGATCTTTGATCTTTGGAGTTTGTAGCCTATAATCTGATCTTTGATCTCTTCTCAGATTCGGTCACATGGCACGGCAACTGAGCGAGATCGCGCCCGGCCACACGCTCGCCATCCTGGAAGGTGAGGTCAAAGATCAAAGACTAAAGATCAAAGATCAACCTCCTCACATCAGGCGGTTACTTCCCTCACAACTACGTCGAGAGCGCACACATGCTGGTCAGAGGACTGCAGGTGAGATATAGATCAAAGATCAAAGATCAAGATCAACAGTCCATCTCCTCCAGGGCGCCCCTCTGCCCGCCTTCTCCTACCCTTCGCTCGTCTCTGCTCCCCTTCGAGAGACGCTCCTCTCCCTCATCCACCATCACTCCGCCCACTGGAAGTGCATGCAGAGCAAGCTGCAGAGGGTGCAGCTGCAGCAGGTTTGATTCGATTTTACCGTTCCGAAGATAATCACGACTCAAACTTCCGCTATTTAGCGCCGACTGGGTCTCGCCGATTACGCGCCCGCGCCCCGCCTCTTCCTCGGCCGCGGCATCCGCGAGCACTGGGATATGGTAAGTTACTGAGTACCGTAATCAATTATCGGCCGATGAAATACCGTAACCTTACCGTACCCCATACTCAGCTTCGATCGATACGCGCGGCGCGGACGCGCGAGTGGTTCCCGGAGCTGACGGAGGCGGAGGTGAAGCTGGCGATTGAGAAGATCGATGCAGTCAAGAGGGTACGGTAACGAGGGGATACGGTAGCTCATGGATCGATACTATAATCCCATTCCTCTCAGGAGTACGACTATGCGCGCGCGTGCCCGACGCCCGGCGAGGGAGAGCTGCTGGACCAGCTGGTAAGTAGAGTATTGATCAGGAGCGGATAAAGAGAGCTCAAAGATCTAGGGATTGCCAAGTGATGACGCAACCATTCATTCTTCCTCCAGCTCCTCTTTTTCTTCCAGATGTGGGACGAGGAGGCTCGCGCGCAGAGCTACGTCCAGAGCGCGCCCGTCTCTCTCGCAATGTTAGTTTGTTGTTGTTGTTGTTATTGTTGTTGTTTTTTTCACTGTTGTTGTTTTGGCACTTGTTGTTGATAATAAGTAGGTTCTGAAACGCAGCGTTGCTCCTTAGAAAGCTCGTGCTCTGGTATCTTTCACTGATCTTTGATCTTCACCTGTCTATTGTTTGATCTTTGATCTCTTGCAGGTACAACGACTTCCACGACTATCTCTCGGGCAAGAAGGACCAGATGATGATCTGTGATAGGACGATTCTCAACGAGAAGATCAAGAACAGCCAGTCGGCTGTCTGACCCACCGAACTACCGTAGTCTGTAGGATTCGGTATTCGCTACAATATGCATAAATAATTTCATTAGATGATATGTCATGAAATTGCAGCAACAATAATTTACAATGGCAACACGATAGCAGAACAGATCACAGCTAGATTGAAACAAAAACTGAGAAAGTCGATATTTGATGAATCACGGTATTTACAATGCTCCCGCAACGACGAGCATGGCGAGCAGGAAGGATACGGTAGCCGAGGATTTGGTTGTTGTTTCGGCGGAGGGTTCATTGACGAGCGGAAGAGGATTGGGAGTGGGGTTGACCAGCGAGTAGTCACTGGAAATTGAGGTTACTTTCATAGAAGAGTTGGCTCTGAATAAATCGTCTCTACAAAGCCAGCATGACCTACCTGTAGTCAATGAGTCCGTTCTTGCCCTGGGGGAACATGAAGTTGGTGATCATCTGAGCGGAGGGTCCGGGACGGTCATTGGGCACGAAGTGACCGGCGCCCTTCAATTTGGCAATTTACACTTTTGTCTGTTTACATTTGAACCTTCTCCTTGGAAATTTTCGTAGTTGAAACTCAAATTTTCAAGTTATGTTTCTCTTGCACAGTTGAGTATCGTTCTAGCCATTTCAGCTGTGAAACTGGCAGAAAATTGATTCGGAATCATTTTCGCGTGAAACAAATAAAAAGACTCCCGAGCCGAAATATTTCTTCCAACCTCACCTTGACCGTGACCACATCGATGGTCTTGGTTCCGTCCTGTGACTGGTAGTTCTGCGCGTAGCCTGCGGACTGGTTGCGGAAGTACCATTGGGTGCGGGGCTTGGACTGTAAAGATCGAGATTAGGGATATTACTGAATGTTCAGAAGGCATCTTGCTGTGATCAATAGTGCTGCCATTGCTCATCAGCTGTGTGAGCGGCAACTCCTTGCTCACAGCTAGATCGAAAGAATCTTTGGCGACCACTTTCTGCTACTGTTGACGATATTCGAATTGAAACAGTTGAGTCGATCCCACTCCACTCACCGCCATGATATTGTTGCTGGCGACATCTCTCATGAGCCAGGCATCTCCGAGGTAGTTGCACACTGTGTCGACGTCGCCGTTGTAGATGAGGAAGCGGAAGGGTTGCTGAGATTGATCTTTGATCTTTGACCATTTCTCGCTCGTTTCCACTTGTTCAGTTTATTTTTTGGTTTAGTGCACGAGCAAACCTAGTCGCAACGGCTTTGAACAAAATATCAGATATTCATTCGCAAATGAAACTCATTTGTTTCATCGAAATATGCTTTACCTCGAAGTATCGCAGCACATAGTTGAACAGCTCATACGTAGTCGTGTAGGTAAGGTGGTACTGATCGTAGATTGGGTCACTGCAAGGCGTGATCTTTGATCAAGCGACGGTTTTACGGTAATCACCCAAAACCGGTAAATGATTCATTCACCTTGAGAGACGAACAGGTTTCCGAAAAGTGGATAAAATTGTCATCAAAGCGCACCAGAAAGGGCGAAAAAAACAGAAAAGAGAAGAAAAAGCAACGCAAAAAGCAAGGAGTAATGCATAAATCCTCACTTGCAGTCGACCCACTGCTTGCGACTGTCGCGCCACTCCTGAGGAATGTGCAGAGCGTCCTGATTATGATTAATTATAATATTATTCTTTACATGAATATATAATTTTATTCAAGTGTAGTTCACGTGTTCCAAGCTGGATGAAGCATTTTTTTTGTTGTGTTTCACACTCGTTTTATCTGTCTGTGGCAGGATAACCGATCAATGGGTCAGCCAAGTTTTTATCAATAGGGAATAAAGAAGTAAAAATATATATTCAAATAATCGTTTGAATAGTCATTCTGCGCAACTATCTTCGATATCGACGTTGCGTTTACCAATTAGTCAAGCAGATTACGGTAATTGATTCTTACCTGGACATCCTTTCTGTTCAAATAGAACGTAACGGCGTCCTCATTCCAGCAGGGATACCCCATCTGAGTGTCGGTCGAGTCGCCCCACAGATCGTTCTGAGAGGATGGCATCATCACTAAGTAATCACTCGGTCAATCAGATGGAGTACGGTAGTCGAGGATAACTGTTGATCACAAACTGACAACTCACCGCGGGATTCGCGCTGTAGGCGATCTTCCAGGTGGACGAGCGCTTGGCGCGACTGAAAATCTCTTTTTTGCTTTCTTTTTTCGTCATAAGTTTCGTTTAGAATAAGTTTCGTTTAGAAACTTAATCGGTCAACTTTGCATATGTTTCACAGTGGCTTTGATAGACATTAGTTTCATCGAACACTAGTATGTTATTCTCCTTTTGTGGTAAAAATATTTTTCTTGGAATTCTTGAGACTAGATTGACCGACCGTCTCTTGATTCCCTTGGCGCCTCTGCCCACATTCGGCAGGACGATGGAAGTGCCCGCGTAGCAGTCCTGGTAGAAGTTGTACTGGTCCATGCTGGAAGAGGAGGAGATTAAAGATCAAGAGTCAGAGATCAAAGATCAAAGATCAAGTTCCAAATTGGGCAGCAAACTCACTTGTCGTCGAGCACCAGCATCGGGGCTGTCTGGAATGAGGAAGAGATTAGAGATCAAAGATTAGCTATCTGCAGCAACTTCTCCAAAGTTCGCAAGATTCAAAGATCAAAAATCATAGACCCACCAGATTTCCACACAGCGATCCGTCGGAGTAGTAATCCATTCCGTTATCCGATTGGAAGTACTGGGTGAAATCGTACTTCTCCACGTCGGTTCCGCCCGTGGAGCAGAGCGACTTGACCTGGTCCCAGTCCCTGCAAAACTTTGCATTCATGGAGGCTAGATTACTCATTCCCGATAAATTAGTTGCCTACATCCCTCTGTGGAGGCACGACAGAATGTGCTCACATGGAAATGGTCAGACCCTGAAGACACATTCTCTGATCCAGGAGGATTTTTGGGTGGGGTGGGAGGTTTTGGAAGGTGTCGGATTCGAAGTCATGAATCGATGGTTTTAGGTGGAAGTCATCTCACTCGGGCGACATCCTTCCGTGGTAGTTTCCCCACAGCACGAGTGAGTTCATCAGCTTGGGCACGTCCATGAAACCGTTGCCGATCGCGGCGCCCTGGAAAGGTATATTTCGAATTTCGCCCTGGAAAGGTATATTTCGAATTTCGCCCTGGAAAGGTATATTTCGAATTTCGCCCTGGAAAGGTATATTTCGAATTTCGCCCTGGAAAGGTATATTTCGAATTTTTTCAGAGATCGCAAAGTTCGCTGAACGGTAGCTATGCTATCCATTTTTTAACAACTAGATAGACAAACCGACACAAATACTACGCGAGAAAAGATGTTTGTTAGGTACAGTTTTTAGCATGATCGTACCCTGAAGTTCTTATTCGGGAAGTCTCCGCTCTTGATGCCGTCAACGAGCAGCTTGGACAGCGTGGGAATGTAGATGCCTGGATGGTATTCAATGACAGTGATCTAGCTCTCTCCATTGCACACACGCTCTCGTGACTCAACGATGAATTTTGGCCATGTCGTGATTGATGTTATTTTTCGCCTCTTTCAACATGACATCAACATATTGAAATAAGATCAGTTGATCGAGATTAGCGCCTCTCGTGAAACACACCTGCGTACGATTCTCCCGACAGGTAGAAATCGCGATCGCCGTACGTCTTCTGCACTCTGAAACATATTTTGTCTGTTTCATTCGCTCTGTCAAATACAATCTCCATGCATTGATGACAGGAGCATCAACGCCTAGTTATGTGTCACAGAAATCAGTCCGTTTGCCTAGTAATGACGCAAACTCTACTGACCTCGTGAAGAAATCCTTGAGTGCTTCGTAGTTCTGCGACGCCGTCTGGTCGTCGTTCGCAACCGAGTAGTTGGCTGCAGAGATCAAAGATCAATAATCATCACTTTTCCTAACCACGTCACTTTTTCCGATGCTCCGCTCACGAAGTAGGTGTACGATCATGTCTCATTTGTCGCTCACAAACTTATCCTGCTTAACTGATACTTTCTCATGGAAAGATAAACTTGTTTTTCGATCTCTGAGGTCATTCTGTTCACAAAACTATTTCCTCGTACCTATTCTGCTATAATACTAACTGATCTCGCCCATAAGAGAGAAACGAGTACTCACCAACTTTCTTGTCGTACGAGAATCCGACGCCGATGGGCGACTCGAGGGCGAGCACGTTCGCGCGCTGAAATAGATAAATTATGATTGAAATCATCAAAAGCTCTAAAATTATCCCTCAAAAACGAAGTTTATGAGCAAGCGCATTAGGGAATTGATTTGTCAAAAGCAGAGCGCACATCTGAGTTTCAGCTCTTCGACAAATTCCATGGATGGCAGTTGTTTGTAATTCTCAGTCAATGTGAAAATATTAAAAAAAACACTTTCGCAGCTCCAGAATTGTGGTTGATATTGGTTTCTTCTTCGACTGTCAATGAGACTAGGCTGGATGAAAACCATTTGCTCCTTCCATCTACATAACTCTTGCCTCTCGTCATCGTTAGGTTCTATTTGACCGTGACCGTTGTATCGATTACCCTTCCACTGAACGCCCTCTCACCTGATTCCACGAGTGCACGTTCTCGAAGAGACTCTGGCCATCGACTGTCACGTAGAATGGACCGAGTTCCTGCAAATCGGGGCATTTCAATCAATAAGTTGGTTCTACAGTAATCCTACTATCCAATCTATACCGTACCTCGAACATTCCAGCGACGGACGAGCAGCCGGGACCGCCATTCAGCCACACGAGCACCGGGTCTTTGTCCTTGTCGTTGCGAGACTCGAAGAGCCTGTGCATTATTTATTTTTCGAATATGTGCTTTCGAATTCAATACACGCATTTCTGCGCTTTGAATCAGGTGTAAATTTTAGATCAAATTAATAAATCCCATCCCAATATGTGGTCATTCTGACCGCATTCTCAGAAGGCGATGTCACCCTCGTAATGTCATCATCTCTCGCAGGGGAGAGATCAATGTACTCTCTTGCTCATAGTCTCTCGCCTGTCAAAGAGACGAGAGATCATGGGCAAGTGAGAGAGTCCTTGTCATCTCTCTCTCTCTCTCTCTCTTGGAGCAGTACGCATCGCGCTGTTATCAGTGGAGAATTGATCTGGAGTCAATGTGACACTCCCCATTCCACTCACTCTCTAGCTCATTAGAGGGACATTTGGACAGGCCGAGTACCATTAACTCCATTTCCTTGCTATCTCTATTAATGTTAGATCGGCAGGAACGTATCACGAGCAAAAGAATGCAGCGGAAGAAGCATGTTGAGGGGGAGGCGAGCATGCATTCAGCTCATTTCACCGGCATACTCTAGATATTGTTGCTTGCGTAAGAGATGCTGGGTCCTTGAGTCCACAAGCATCAGATGTTTTATTGAAAGTGGAGGAGTATGTTTAAAGTATTTTTATTATGAATGACCCAACGTCACTGCCATTCCAATCTCGCGTCGTCTTCTATTCCCTCTCTGAAACTCAATTCACCCGCTCTCTCGAATGGGGAGCGGTGCGAAGTGAAATGCAAAGCGGTCATTTTATTTTGCACGGTGCTTCGTTTTTTCAGGTCATCATCATTGTGTGTACGATGAAGTCACGGGGACTCATTTTCATACGCTAATGCGAGGCTGCCTCTGACAATGAGCATGCACAGAGAAAAGCATTGACCAATTCATGAACAACGATGGTGCTCACTCTCTATTTCCCACTGTCTCTACTCAAAATTCATACCAGTAGTGCATCTGCCAGTTGGCGTCCTTGTTCGCGTTCAGGTAGCCCGAGTACGTCTGCAATTGGGTTCTTTTAGCTTCTTGTGTCTATCAGGGCATTGTTCATAGTCAGTGGGGAAGTTAATGATATCTGGATCCTTTGAGCCACGTTTTTTGTTTTTTTTTCTTCATCGTCTATGCTGACTAGGAAGGTCATCTCCATCGGAGCAATGCCGATAGAAAGAGTGAAATCATTGACAATACCTGGAAGTTGGGCTTGAACAGCAGGCCGGGCAGGTTCTTCACGAGATCGTCCTGGCCTGGAACCGGACCATTTTTCTTAATTTTGAAATAGTATTTTCGAAAATCGCTTACCAACAGCAGCGACGGCCGCCAGCGCGAGGGCCAAGCAGAGCAGCAGGCGCATTGCTGGAATGGAAACTTTGTGAAGAAATATAATGCAGTGAGCGTCAGGAACGGTGAGGCAGTTGGAACACGCGTGGAAGGAGACTATGCCTGTGCTGCTTCCTAACACAATGCCACTCGATGAGTAATGAGCGTTCCGTTGTAAGGACATGGATAATGCTAACATGAATCAACTTCATGCTACAACAAGCAACAAGGTTTGCAGAAGGTGCAAGGAAAGATACGGGATATCAGAAAGAAGATTCATCTAATCGATGCGTCTGCAAGCAATAAAAGGGCGTCAGTCATCTTTCGAGAGAAGAATTCCTCGAGAAGAGTCGCTTATCAGATTGGATTGCGCTTGTAATGCCTGTACAATTTTCCCCTCTGCGGTCTTATCAAGAGGGTGATTATTCCTGTGCTGGAAAGTCATTGTAGGTATGGCGAATCAGCTTGAGGAGTGAGCCGCTGGAGCGGATTATTGAATCAGAAAGTCAGGATAGGAAGGGAATTATGATTTGTGCCAGCGATCGGATATCATCAATAGCAAGCGGCGTCACTATAACCTATTTTCATGCCAGGGTGGGAAGATAGAAACTATGTGGATTTCATTTATGCATGCTAGAAACTACTCCACTCTGAGACTCTGCAAAAAAAGGTTCACTCAAATCCTCAGGATTCAAATTCTCACCCTAGAAACTGTCATCCAACACTTATTGTTTGAGCAAGCAATCAATAAAAATGGAAGTGTCAGTGATAGAAACCTCAAATGATCACTAATTCAAGTTTGTAGCGTGCATAATTGAGATTCGTTTCAGGTTATGCACTTTATTAGTTCGGGAACCTTATGAATGATGCTCTCCACTGTCTTTGCTTCAGATAAAAAACTTGCTTTTAAAAGTAAAACTATTTGGAGCAGAAACAGAAAAGGGAGCGGAGACTTATCGGGAATGAGGAATTGATGTTTCCACTGTTCGTCATGCACAAGGAACGTCACGAAAGGTCAACATCATAACACAGTAAAGCGGATTCCCTCTAAAGGGGTCAGATTCGGATCACGAAATGTCCCCAGCCTCACGTCAGTCTCTCCACAATGATTCCCAACTCCTAATTTTCCAAACAGTTGAACAGTTCGATAGATCATGTGAAACGAAGAGAATCACGCCTGTGAGTACTTATCAGGTAGAATGAAAGATCAGAAGAAATTGAGAGAATCAGGCTGACGCTTCAGTGAAACCCAACGCCGCCTTGAAAATGGGTAACGAAATGAATCGCAAACACTGGGTTAATATTTCTCTCCTCCAGAAGAGTATCAGTCGCCAGAGCAAATATCAAGAGCGAATTGCATTGCGCGAAAGTAAATAGCTGAGTCAAAATGGTCCGGCAAAAACCGTTCCACAGGACTCTCCACTTTCTGTCACCACTCATAGTATCAGAGTGCACGCCAATCGTGGAGGGTAGACTTTCAATATTGTTCAGTAAGAGAAAGGCGAGAGAGCGTGGAGTATGGAGAGAGTCCTTGCCACCTCTGGTAATCGTTCCCTGTTTCACCGCTCGCCTCACTCGGATCAACGGACGATTTAATCGCCGGGAAGTCTCGGGGAAAGATCAAAGATCAGGTTAGAACTGCACTTCCCTGGACTGTCTAAGATTTATATTACACAGTCTATGTTGATGAGGTTGTTTGTGAATTGGCGAACGGAGACCAATTGCTCAGCGTATGCCTGTAAGATGCTGGGAAAGATGAAATATCGAGATTGTGATCCGATTCATCAACTTTGTTACCTTTTTGCCGCAACTGGTTTATCCAGATTTTCATTTTGTGATTGTGTTGTAACGCTCTGTCTCTATTATGGATGTCTATACGGAAAGTTTCCCGTTATTCCGAATCAATTTCTCCTCTTATTCTGCGATTACATTTCTCCGTGACCCGGTCCAACTGCTCTCGAATCGACTCGGATTTCCGAATGATTACGTAATTCCGTAATCGACAGTTGGAATGAAATGCGGCTGCAACTCCATTTTCACTCGCCGAGCCACACCGACCTCCTCAGATCGATTGCGGAGGAAAAAGAATTACGGAATTACCTAATCATTCGGCAATCCGAGTTGAGGGGAGAGAGAGTCGACCGCATTACGGAATGAACGGATTGAGGAATGAGGGAGGGAATTTTCCGTTTTCCGTTTAGACAAGCCTCTTATTATTTTTTCATTTTCTATCAACCTATCAACTTCCTATCAACTTCTTCTTCTGGCTATGCGTATCAAGACTGTGTGAAACTCAAACGATATCTGGGTTTCGCGCACACTTTTTCGACACAGATTTGCACGGTCTTCTCAACTAGTCTTCAATTCTCTCTGAAGTCGCCGACTCTGGTCACACGCTTCGGAACGATAGATGGCGCTTCACCGTTTTTTGGCCTACGCTCCTTGCACAGAGTATTCTATCCCTATCATTCTCATTCTCCGTCTTGCGCGCACTCGAGCTGTCGCGGCCCGGGCCAAAAATCAGACAAGTTTCCGAAAGATTACTTCCATTTCTCCTCGTGACACGTCAGCTCGATGGAGTGGAAACAAGAGCGGGATCATTGCGATGCCCAGCTGATGAATTGTGATGGATGAACCCCTGCTTTCCTCTTCTTTGCCGTCTGGCTCTCTCCATTTTACGAACTCTCTCACTATGTCTGACTGCCGAAAGAGATGTTTGAATCATCGACTCTCTCTATTTCCCCTGATCTTCCACTCCGGATGATCATCGAGAACGTTCATCAAGGAACATCAATTTCTTTCGAATCCTCGACTCTTTTCGCCTCTTATGTCTATCCCCTGACTGCGCTTGTGACCTGAGCGGATCAGTTCAAACGCTGTTTGTGTAAGTTTGGAGAGAGATTGGAGAGATTGCCAGAGATATTGGAAGGCTGAGCTGCCACTCATTTTGTGTAAGGAGGAGGTTGACTGGCTCTCTTGATTCTGCCTACTTCCTGACTTGTTATACAGGGCGAGAGAGCATGCAAGATCAAGAGAGTCTGAGCCAAGAGGAGGATGAGAGGAAGAGAGGTTGAGGATGGGTCATAATTGAGGACGCTTGAGCCTTTCATCTTTAGTGCTCCATTTTCTTGAATATTTCTTCATAATGGCGCTGGAACAAAGCACTGTAAAACGTGGAATTCCGCTTTTCTGCAAATGTTCCTCTGAATCGTTGTAAGAGGCTCAAATTGTAGCCATTTATGTTCTATTTTCTTTGCAAGCTGTACAACTGTACAAATGTTGTGGATCTACGTGTTTTGTGGGCAACTTGCAGCTTTATCCGAGCGGGTTCTCTCTAACTATCGAAAGATTGCGATATTGAGAGAGTGGAAACATCCCGCGTTCACAGGGGATCAAATAACGCTCGTTTCCGCCCCTGAAATCTCTTTCGAAAACGACTCGAAGTGACGGGAAACTCGAGTTCCCTCGAGGTCTCTCGCTAATTCCCTCGTTTTGCAACACAAATCTTGCAATTATCAGGGTATTCCTGAATAATTCCTCTCAGAATTCTGCACACTGATTGTCTACTGTTCGGCATTCCACCATTCTTTGCATTTACGCAAGTTACGCTCCCATTGCTGTCACATCAAATCACCGTCCAAAGTGCTTGCATGGGAGGGCAGGTTCACCTCTCTGTCTTTAGCGTTCTTTGCCATTCTCTTGCGGTTTTCTTTTCGATTCTCGATGATGCTTTAGATTCTGAACGAACGATATTTTACGATTCCTTCCAAATTCGCATTAGTCACATTCCTCCCGGTGACTCGTCGACTGTTTTGGTATCTCCCTTCTCTTTTCCTTCTCTTACGACCCTTACTCAGATCTTTCCCCTCCTTCTCTGCCCTCCCAAATTGATTCCGACTCGATTTCCCAGCACTGCGATTCGATGATTCGTCCATTGTTTTGGCAAGCCGTAGTGGGAAATCTCCGCTCTATCAGTTCATTCTCATTGAATTCCGCCCTATCTTGAGCGCTCTCTCAGTTTTACACTGTCTCTATCACCGACGAAGACAGGGCGAGAGAGCACGCAAATTGGAGAGAGTCAGAGAGCATTGCTCATCTCGCGCGAACTTGAGAGAATGAGTGAATGCGCTCGCAGTAAGGGTCAATATACGACTGCCCACTCTCCTCTCTCCTCTTGAGATATACGACCCGTATTTATGCTCGTAGGACATCGTTTCCGACGAATTTCCCCCCATTTTCACTTGAAATTGCTGGAAAACAACAACTTCTGTTCGTCGTATCAAATTTCATGCGTTTCCGGAAACACTCGCGAATCCTTTATATCGTTTTTTTGTGAGGAATGTTCTCATGGTATCACTCAGTCTTCCCTTTCTTACTATTGTCATCGCTATCTAATCGTCTTTTGGACAGAGATTGGAAGTGGAAATTCCTCAACGAGAAAATAGGCCTTTGTTCTTTTGCCGTCTTTTCCTGTTCAAAGTAGTGCTCGCTTCGTGCTCGAAATGATTCATTTTTCACTTGTCACTCTCCATCTTCTATTGTCTCTCATTGTGTATGACACGAGAGAGCATGGATAATGGAGAGAATGAAAACTGACGGTGTCTTATCACTCCGGCCACCAACCCCTTTACGATCCCGACTGTTTTGTTGGAGTTTTCTAGCAGTTTCAGTCACTTTCAGTTGATAATGCACCATTCCATTGCTTGACGTTTAGCTTACTTTTCACGGTTTATATAAACATCGATGTGGAAGGAAAAATATATTTTGTAGGAGTTTTGTGTTTGTAAGAATCTATATTCATTCCGCTTGCACTCTAATCAGCGAGATCGCTCGTAGTCCAGACTCTTTTGGTATCTTCCGTGCTCCACTGTGACAGTTTTAGCTTTAGCTAAATCGACGTTTCAAAGCATTTCCCGATTCCAGAATCGAGAATACTGTTACTGCAAAATCAACACTCTAGCCGTGTGTTGTAAGAGGGGCCGCAAAGCAGTGCAAACACATTCCTAATCTCCGTCACTTCTCTTTTGCTAACGCGCGCGCAAATCGCTCCGACTTTTCCCGGGTTTACCTACCCACTCTCGGTTTCAACGAGCACTCTCTCTCTTTTCTTAACAGTCTCTTGCCTGACAGAGAAACTAGGGAGCATGAGAATCATTCCCACCCTTGACAGGCGGGCTCAATATTCTCAATGTGCCCAACCCTCATTCGGAGAGAGAAAGAGCAATAACTCGATTTCTCCTCTCATTGAAACCCTAGCGCTCTTTCCTTTCCTCTCTTTCTCGCTCGAAAGCCAGATCCGGCAACTAGCCGCTAGGAGAAACGGCGGAACCGCCAGTGGTGCGCCCCTTTTCGCCGCCTCTGCAGCCCCTCGTTAGGGCTGCGAAAAACGCAACAAAATTGCGCGCAGTGAGTTTTTCGTCCGCTAACGAGCTCCAAACATTTCCTTTTCTGTTTCTTCCGATATCTCATCATAACTTCCCTTCCGCTCACGAAACCTCGTCTTTTCCGCTTGAAACAGCCTCTGTTTCAGCGCGAAACGGCTTGAAATAACTCAAACAGGGCAATTGTCGGCTCTATTCTTGCGTGATTCATTCATCCTCTTCTCTAAGATGAGAAGAGCTCTTTCTCTTCTCTTCCTTCACTCGAGAACGCACAATCATTGAAAAGAAGACGAATTTGCGCCGCTTTGTCGCTTTTCGACAGCCGAGAGAAGGCTAGTCGGTCTCTTTCCTTCCTGACAGACGGCTGTTATGTCCTGTTTTGACCGTAGTCAAGCTCTTTGACGGCCGAGAACCATTCAATCCTTTGCCAGAAGGGCCACAATCATGTTCAGAGCCCGATTTACTAACTATTGCTGGTGCGAGCACGACTTGTTCCCGGGTCGGAACCAATTCCTACTGTTTTTCTTCGCGTAACCCTCTTTTTTCGCCCCAATCCGCTTATTTATTGCCCTCTGCTACCCGTAATCCACTATTCTTCGATTGAATCTTCCAGGTTTTTGCTGTAAGGCATGTTTGCGCGCACGAGTAAATAATAGCTCTGTTTTGACGCATGGCCCTATTCTCTGCGCATTATTCCCCTTTCTGCCTTTATCTACTTCACAGCTCCTCAATCGAGAGCGCGGTCGGAATGAGTTTCAGAGCTGGGATAGAAAACGGTGGTCGCTTCGAATGGCAGCACCGTTTCCTGCGCTTTGCGAAAAAATAATTTCTAAATAAAGTCTCTCTTTGGATGCCGGTGTTCTCTACCCTTCTCGATCCAACATTCCGCGTCTCAAACCATTTCATTGCCCATTCGTGCACAGGGAATGCGAATTCGCAAGATTTATGGAGGCTTTTCGGCAGAAATGAGGACATTCCCACGGAATTCCAATTTCAAACGCGATAATCGTTGTGTTGATGCCCCTCTTCCCTTGCATGTCCCCTCCTGACTCTCTCCATTCCGCATGCTCTCTCGCTCTATACGATTGCTGCTCCTCCCTTACCCGCCAATAACCAGCGGGTAACGAGATGTTATTGCGCTGTTTTCCCATGTTCTCGATGGGAGAAAAGCCATTCTCTCGCGCATGATTTCCTGCCAGATAGCCATGCATATTTCATCCCTATTTCTCTCAGCGGCAAGAGAGCAGTCGGAGAAGAGACCTTCCCCCCTATCCTCCCCCTCCATTCTTATTAGCGATTCCCACGATTCTGCCATTTCACAGGGATTTTATGTGTGTGTGTGTCGTCCAAACGAGCAAATATACTGGTGTCGAACCAGTACTTATGCCGTTCGTTCGGATTCTGCGTATACGATGTCATTCCCCTAGATTTCAGTAACGTCCTATTATCTCTCCGCTCTCCAGTCTCCGAAGTGAATTGAAAAGAGAACCAACGGTAGAATGATGATCTCTATCTTTTCCTGCCCACCTGCCCTCATTATTCTCCTCATCATTATTAGTATTCGTATCGCCGAAGGAATCCCCTGAGGAGCGAGTGTTTTGTAGTCACTTCAATGATAAGAAGTATTCTCGTGACTTGCCCATGAATTGGAGAGTGCAGTCTCCTCTTTCCTTCCATGCATCGAGAGATCACTCCACATTGAGAGACTTACGTTCACATGCCCTCGTGATCACTCATTCCTCAAGGAAATTGTGAGAACAGAGGCCTTATCTGTCCTGCCATCTTGCCTGCTGTTTTGCGCCTCTTTCGGTCTGACGATTATGCATTTCGTGTGCATGTTTTCCGAGTCGAAACAGACCGGAACCGCGTTATTCCGTCTGACCGCAACTGAATGCATCGTTCCCGTCTGGCTCTGATTATTCAACGGTCACTGCGCCTCGAAAACAGACTAATTGTCCCTTCAATCACTGCTTTCCCACGCTCATTTAGTGCTCATTTCCTCTGTTGCGAAGTAACTTTTCGCCAATTTCACTGCTGTTCCCTTGTCCGTGCTTAGAATTTACCCTCAAGTCTTTGCGATTCAATCCCCTATTCGTGAAGACTTATTATTGCTAATTATGTTAATTAATTAGGCTAATTAGACTAATTAATTACAGAATGGGCGAGGAGGACCTGTACCCGCTGCACAAGGCCGCCTTCTTCAATGACACCCACTCCATCGCGAGACTGCTCAAGGAAGGTGAGAAGAAGAAGTCTACTGAGATTGACTACAATTCTTACCAAGAACAAACTAAAACGATGACTTGTTTCGCTCTGACAGTGCTTGAAAATGAATAGACGGACGAGCTACTTAGTGCCGGTCAGAGACAGTGAATAATACTTCCCATCGCAGGCTGGGACGTGTGCGGGCAGGACCTGCACGGCAACACGGCACTCCACATCTCCACCATGTTGGGGCACAGGGGTGAGTGATGTATTTCATGCTACTTTCGAAATTGTTAGAAAGTCGAGGAGAAACGAGACCAGCACTTTGATAAGAGAATCGCTATTCGAGTAGTATCACCGTCTGCTTCCTCTAAACCATGGGGGTGTGTCACCGTTGTCAGCGATAGGGAAATGTCCGGGCTCCAAAATGAGGCAACAGCTAGGCACTTGATTCCAATTCGTGGGTGAGGAAAGTTCCTCAGGAAAACCTTCCTCAGTGCAGCGACTAGGCTTACGTGTAGGCAAGCGAATTCGGTTGTGTTTCAGCCTGCTCTGAAAATGGGAATATTATCACAGTAAACGATCATTCCACTCTTCTCTTTGTACCAAAACTTATCATCTTCTCCTGATTTTCGTATTGCTGTTCCTCTGGTTCATGCATCTGGCTCTCTCCATGGAGTGATTACTGCTATCCTTTCTCATTCGAATTCGTGAGAGAGTTGAGAGGAAGACGGGTCGGCTAACATGAATCATGACGTGTCCAAATTTGAATGGCACCACAACCCTCCACATCTCCACCATACTAGGCACCGGCTGAGCGATAGAGAACGGATCTGATAGGGTAAACATTCCTCACGAGCGCCGAGTTTCGGAACAACGCGACAAAAATGCTTCAAAACTGTATAAAGAGTAGAGGGGCATGTCGGGCACCGGGGTAAGTGGAGGAGAAGAGGAAGAGAAGCATCCGGGCTTCAGAATGATACGCTAAGGAAAAACTGATATGCACATGGTTTCTGGGAATACTTACTCAGAGAGAAAAATGCTTCTAGTCGAACGTGTATGCAATCGAATTCGCATGTGTTTCATCTTGCTCTGAAAATGAGAATATTATATCAGTAAACGATCGAACATAATTGTGCGGTTTCATAAAAACTTATCATCTTCTCCTGAATTGTCTTGAAAGTCGCGCATTTGTCACGATTTGTCACAAATTGAAATTGAAAATTCATAATGGTATTGCAGAAGCGACAGCCCTTCTCCTCGCTCATAATGCGCCTGTGAAGGTGAAGAACTGCGATGGATGGAACCCACTGATGGAGGCTGTTAGTTATGGAGACAGGCAGATCAGTCAGTTCTGCTTCTTTGTCGTTGTTCATAAAGCTTTTCAATCGATGAACTACTAATAAATATTTGTATAAACCGAATGAGTCGGCATACGTTATTGGAGTGAAATTAGTTGATAAAGAAGCTGGTCTGTCCCCTAAGTCGGGTCATTTCCAGTAACCGAGATGCTGCGCAAGCTCAAGTTCCAAGCCCGCGAGCAACTGTCGAGGAGGAAGCCGCATCTGCTGCAGGTTGGCACTAGGAATGACTTGACTGTCCTCATTTCACACACTCTCTCGCCTACCGACGAGAGAGTGTGTCAACTGAAGAGACCACCTGATGCAGATCGATCGCAAACGGCACTAGGTCGGATGAAAACATTCGAATGTTAACCTACTAGAGGAGCACACAATGAGAGCGAGATAACTGCTGTAGCGTAATAGACGGAATATGCAAATGGTGATCATCCAGTAGGTTATCATCCGAATGTTCTCATCCGATCAAACGAGTCACGAGCACACACCAATTCGCCGATTAGAAATACAAGAGTGCAGAAGAGACGACCATTTTTGACTCCTTAGTTTGCGGAAATTAAATGTGTTTCAAAGATCGTTCGAAAAGTGATGAGAAAGGCAGTGCACAGTGCCACGTATTTTGATCGCTCAAACAAATAACAAAACGGAACAAAGTGCATTCAGGTCCTTCGATCTCTCGGCGATTTCTACCTCGAACTCAAGTGGGACTTCCACTCGTGGAGTCTGTTCCTTTCTCTTTTCTATCCGATTTCCTTAATACCCTTTCGGGGCTCATTGTCAACTGTGGATACTTTGTTCACGAGGGCATAATCAGGGTCTCTCATAATCTCACCCACTGCAGTCCCACTACAGCAGTCCGAAAATATCATCGTTTTTTTCTCACGTTAGGCAGCAAAACAAGAAAAAATGTATTCAAAAAAGGCACCACCGATTATTATCCCTAATATTCCAGTCCCTCTCCTCTCGAAGATGCTTCCCTCCGACCTCTGTCGCATACACAAGCGAGGTGTGAAGCTTCGGATGGACACCACCCTGGTGGATTTCAATGAGCGGTATGTAGTTCGCTCTCGTTGCATCCCTTCACTCCCTCGTGAGCTCAGTAACATCAAAGCTCTCTTACAAATTTTCAACGAGCGATAGCTCCTCTGCAAGTTGCTCTCATAGGCTGATTATCTGAGGGGAATATCGATCGATAACGTCCAAGGATCAAAGACTTTCCAATCCAGATCGTGGGAGCGCGGCGACATCTCGTTCATGTTCAACGCCGAGGCTCCAGATGAGGAGCAACTCGTCGTCATCGACAACAACGCCAAGGTTATTAAATTCAAATTCGAATTCCCGCCCGAATTTGACTAAATTGTTGTCGTAATGGAAACATGTTTTTATTTTTTCTAGTTTTCCTTTTTCTAAGCACTCCAACTCATTAATTGCAGGTCTATCAGCGCGTGCGCTACCAGGAGTCGGAGGCGGAGATCGATGAGGAAGTTGGTTGATTCAGTTTCGAAAATCATGCATTAGTTCTCGAAAACGAATGACAAAATTGACGATGGACCTAGATTCTGATTTCTGAACCAGATAATCAGGATTTGACCTCCGAAAACGAGCACTCGAGCGATAACGAGTGCTCGCTTTCCGCGAGCACCCTTCCTCCCCTCATTTTGAGTGCTGATCGGTTACTTTCGAAAGACTAATCAACATCTCTCCAGGTCGACGTCCTCATGTCTTCAGACATCGTCTCTGCCCAGATGAGCACCAAGCCAATCTCGTTCACGCCGGCTTATACTGGATGGGTGTTCAGACATGAAAGAGAGGTAGGCTGGAGTTTGCTTAGACGAGATAAAGGGCTGAGGCATGATTAAAGTAAGGGTATCTCGTTCACTCTTGTGAGAGAGGAGTGGGCGTGTTTTCAGAGTGATGATGATGAGGAATTTTTTAAAAATACTAGAAAGCTCTGTTGGAACTTGAATTGTTTAGGGGGGAAAAGAAGAATTTCTTACAGTTCTGATGTTTGACATCACTACTTCGTGTTCACTGATAAGTGCATGGATGTGTTTTTGTACAAGTGAAGTATACAAGAGAATTACCAAGAGAGAACGATCGGGATTTTCAGATATTTGTGAAACATAGTTCTGCTCTCACTGTAAACTTTTTTTCGTTTTGAGTCGAACATTCTAGCAATAGAAGAAGAACTATTTTGGATCCATTACGCTACGATGCGATTTCATCGATGTGGGTGATAAGCGTGATGATTTATTTTCAATAGTTCCAAGTGAAGGGGTAGAAAATGATACTGGGCACGTGAGAGGATACTGCTAGGGCAAGCCTTCCTGATATCTTTTCCCCATTTCAGGAGCAAATCGGCGACTACGCAGCCACGTTCCACATGGTTGAAGGGATGACGCTGGTGACGAGGAAGAGGTGAGAGAATTCGGATATCGAATTTGAAGTCTTGCTGGATCAAGCTCAATCGGGGTAGAATGAAGACAGAGCAGGCAGACGCGGTCAGACTCTTTTCCATACACCGAAAAGTGTAATTCATAAACAACACATCATTTTCCAATCGCTAGCATGCCAGAAACTTCATAGAAATTATCTCAATAACAGCTGATCTCTTCAGACGAGAGCATCTCACGAACGAGGACATCAAGAAGAACAAGACGTTCATGCAGAGTTTCACGCAAGGAGCAGCTGTGAAGGACGAGGACTTCAAGGTTTGATCTTTGACCTCTGAGTTTTTAGTTTGCTCTTTGATCTCTTGCAGTCCCTCCAACATCGCAAGTCGCTTCCCCCACCTGGACGAATGCCCACCACTTGGGAAGAGTACGAAGGGGCGGCGCCAGGTACCTTGATTAGGCAACTAGCTAAGTCATGCAGTACGTAACAATGTGTTTCTAAAGTTTGTCAAATTTTTAAAGTTTGTCTAATGCGGAGGAAATAACGAGATTGTCGATGAAGTCCCCGTCGATCTTATGAAGATGGCGTGAAGCCTATTCGATCGTTTTCAATCTTAGAAACATTCCTTCATGTTTTCCGAAACTGCTTACAAGCTAAAAGCTAAAGGCAGCTAATAATGGCAAAACGTGGTAAGGAAAAAGCAACAAAAAAAATAAAATAAAATATAATTAATGATAATGGTTCTCAGGTGCGCCTCCTCCTCTCGGCCGATCTCACGTTCTCAAGCAGAACACAAAACAGTTCAAGGCATTGATCGGAATGGTGAGAGTTGACCTTTGATCTATAATCTCTGATCTCTGATCTCCATTCTATTTAGAAGAGCAAATTGAACTTGCGAGAATGATAGGTTTCCCAGTTTCCCTTGACGAACAACGCATCGAAATCGAATTGTGATAGGCGAATGAGTTTCACAATTGAATGAAAACCTTCCAGGGTGCTAGTTATTTTAATCGTGAAGGGATTAGTAAACATAAAAATAAAACTAAAACATGAGAATCACATAGAAAACGTACAAATGTAAATAATCAAATACATCTCAGTCCGACGATTTTCCTCTTGGGGTCGATGTCCTTCTGGATATTCTCGAAATCGTCGCACCCTTTAAACATCTGAACAAGCTGAGAAGATTCTGCGATGCGAGACTCCCGCCCGGATTTCCCGTCCGATTGGGTACGGTAGTTTTGTTTATTGATTTCATTACTTTGAGCTCTTCCACCGGCGAACAGAAGGGGGCATTAAGAGAGCCATCATTATCATTTTCATCTTGCAGAAATCCCTCTCCTTCCCACAATCTCGGCCAAAGTGACCTTCCAACGCTTCCAATTTGTCGATGATATCAGTGAGAAGATGTTCAGAGTGCCGGCTTCTTACAGAGAAGATCCCTCGCGATTCCCCGATCTATGAGTATGTCTATGAGTCATTCCCCTCGCATAAATGCTATATTGTGAAATTGGGCCCAACTCATGAAAACTTCAACTCTATGGATCTGTAATTCACAATATTGACCAGTGATGTATTCGTATTACTCAGTTGTCCATCTAGACTCCTCACCCCAGTTCAGCATCCTTCTTATTCTTCCGGTTAACTCAATACTTCAACCCCGATGTGTACTATTCTATGCCCAACCACCCGTTGTGATCCAACCCCATTCACTTGCTCGTATGCACCCGATTGTCTGACCATGATACGCGCTCCCTTTCACTGACCTCTCCTCGACCATATCAGACCCGATTCTTGTATGCCACAGTTCGATTAACGTGCAGTCCTCTCTCCATTTCACGCAGTCTCTCACCATCTATTCGGAGATTGAAGTTGCGGAATGTAGAGAGGACGACCGTCTTTCGAATTCGACTACTTACTGCTACCTAATTCTATTTCTCTGATACTCAGCTTCCGCACTTACTATCTGACATAGCCACTTGCCATATTTGATGAAACGATAAAGATATTTGGATTGAATGATGTGTTTCGCGTTCCGCTCAAAATAAGAATTGCTTTCATCAGATTGATTCTGCGCCGGATGTCTTTTGAAAACAATCAGAAAAAAAACGAAGCAAGGAATATATTACAAGCTTTGCCTGCAAAAATGTCCTTTTTCTCGATAACACGGTTATGATTCAAGGAAATTGATCGGCTTTATCACAATTCGTTCATCTGTGATTGTTCACCAATCAACGGCTCTATTTCTTCATGATCTCTTCGATCTATTAGCTTCACTCTCTTCACATCTCCCAGGTAGAATCGGAGTATAAAAAAGCACATCACTGTACCGATCAAGGGCATGTTCCAAGTGCATAAGAATGTCTGCTGAAATCGCAATACTGGTTTGAGAAGAAGAGCACAATTTGTAATGCTTCCAGTTGAACCTTCCAGTAGGATTTTGTTGAGTCCCCTCGGAAATATTCGAAATTAGTTTTCATGTGAAATTTGTGAGTGCTAGATTCCTCGTCAAGAATAATGCTGCAGAGTTTGAGTGTCGTTTATCAGTTGTCTGGCATGACACAGTTATCGAACAGATATCAGTCATATGTAATTCTTGTGGTCTACGATCGTCGCCACGAGCTCATTGATCTCCTCATCGCGTCTCAAGCACAGCTCGATGTGCCATGGGAAGATCACCATTGTTATGCACCGAGGTTGAGTCACAGAATAGGTTCTAGGGTTTGAGTGTTATCTTGCTTTGACGTGTCAAACCGAAGCACGATAACAACTCTGCAACAATCGAACCATGTTTCACTCACATTCGCTTGCAATCGACTCGGCAACAACATGGAGAAGGTTCGATTCGATCAATGTTGTTGCTAGTAACTTATTGCAGAAGCTATCATACCGAGACTGGGTCGTATTGGTCATGCTACCTCTCGCAATAATGCTATCGTCCTTTGAAATCGCTGGAATCTGAAGTCTGATGCCTCTCATTCAGAAGAATTTCGGAACAACCGACACCGAAACTGCTTTAATCAGGGTTATCATTCAAGCATTTATTGTTTACGAACACATAATTCAGACTTTCGGTTCTGCCGCGCACATCATTGCATTTATCGCTATGTGGCTCTTAGGCGATTTCTTGCCCAAAAAGTTAAATTTTTAATGAATTTACCAACTTTTGTTCAATTCGCAGGCCGACATTTTTGTTCACAGTCACGCTATGGATTTTGTTCACTTTCGCCTCTACTCTGGTTACTCCCGAGCAATACTGGGTATAAACGTTATTTTGCGAATTATAATTTTAACAGAATATCCAATAGCTCTACGTCCTTCTTCGATCGCTCGCTTCAATGAATTCTGAAGTCTTCCGGATTCTCGCAAACGTTCTTCAAGCAGAGCACTTCGCAGGTATCTCAACCAGCGATTCCAAGCAGGATATCTCATCTCCAGGCACCTAACAGCCGCTCTCACGCTGAATATCGTCGGAGAATCTATGGCTTTGTGAGCATTTTGTAGCTCTTTTGTCGTATCTGATGTCGTTTCCAGCCTAGTTTCGTCCATCGTCAATTCAATTCTCGTTGCCAACAATAGCCCCTGGCAAATGGGAGTAGTGATCGGTCCAACACTGATCATTCCTGTGCTCGTCTTATCAGCAATATTCCTTCGCAAACACAGGAGAGCTGCAGTGGCAAGTTCAACTTCAGTGCTTCGAAACGCGTTTGGCGTTCTAGCAATGTGAGTTTTTTTTCGTTCAGAAATAAATTAGTGGTTTCAGCCCATCCTACGTGCTCCTCATCGTCTCGCAAGCGATTACGATGTTTTACTCATCAACATTATCTTTCTGGATATCATCGATGGTGTTGCTTAGCTACGAGACTCACCCAGGAGTGTTCTTCGGACTGACTTACCCTGTGTAGGTTCATTTCATTCTCAGTTGATTGAATGTAGATGTTTGGATATGTCTCATAGGAAAGTTCAGCTGTGTTTCAGGTTATCCTGAAAATTTCGAACGCGAGCGTATTGTAATTGTCTTTCTGAATTTCGTCCATGGTTCTACTCATATCTTTTGTTCTTTGTCTTCTTGAAAAATCAAAAAAAAATCATGGGAGATTTGAAATGCTTCTTTCAGTGTTTCATCCATTGTCGCAGTCATTTCCTTCACAGGATTGCTTACTGGCGGCGTTGGAGTACCATTACTTACCCAGGTTCGTAGTATGAAACTAGGAAAATAGGTGTGGTTTCAGTCAGTCAAATCTCGCTCTGCCCTGGTTATTCCACTAGTCTACGCAGCTTGCTCTGCTCTCGAAACACTGTCGTACATCACTGAAGTGACAACGATTACGAGAAGCTTTCCGTTGTTTGCAGTGAGTTACGGAAAGAAAAAGGGGCAAAAAGGCAGTGAAAATATTTTACAGCTCAGTTACTTCATTGACGGGATCGCAGGAAGTGGCATAACCCTGAACAACCTGCAAATTGTGATCGTAAGCCACCGAAATCATAGCTATTTGTTCCTGAGCTCCTGTGTTCTAGAGCACAACTCCTGCAAGTCAACGAGCCTCTGCCCTCTCATTGCTCCGATTGTCAACCTCACTCGGGATCATACCATCCGCGCAAATACTGGCAGTTGTGAGTAGTTGAGAATGCCCTTTTGATCTGGCTGACCCATTGACGGTTTCATGGCAACTCATCAAAATGATGGGGATGATAGCGTCATAACAAGTTCCGTTTGAGAACTATCCCATGACAGATATCCGACTACTTTCGAGGGGATTCGACGGAATCATTGGATCGATTGGAAGCATTGCGAAAGGTGTTGTTCTTCTCAAACACAAGTGATCCGATTCGTTCAGACGTTCGTCTACACTTGGTTCATGCCCGTATTCAGTACAGTGATGTGCCTGATCATACTACGATTCTACCTGAGGGATGTGAACAGAGCGAAGCAAATCGATCGAAGAGATCAAGAAGAAAGCGCACAGTTGATAGCTGAGAAATCCCACATGAATTATTTCTGATAAAACAAATCAATTTCCTTCAATGGTGGTTGTATCGAGAAAAAGGAATGCAATAGTGCAGATAACGCAGCGCATCAATAATCACCCTGTCGGAGCCTTCAGAGATTGTTTTGTTTGAACCAAGGGAGCTCTACCTAATCAATCCGATGATAGCCGTTCACTTTGATTGCAACGTGAAACACATCATTCAATTCAAATATTTTATCATCATTATGTCAGATAGTAAATGCGGGGGCTGCGTATCAGAGAGAGGCATTTAGCGGTTGGTAAATAGGTAAATTTGAAACTCAACACCCAGTCTTTATATTTCGCTAGATTTCTTCTTTACAGGCTTACATTTTCCTTGAAATTATCACGAATACACAATGAATTCGTATTTCTACAAACCTAAAAGAAGGGCGAGTTTTCACGGAAAAAAAGAAAAACCGAGGGATAACAAAATTTCAACGAACACGAAACATGAGTGACTAGCTGTCACTCAATTCTGATGAGAATTTTGACTTCTTGATTCTTAGCAAACGCTCTTTGTCTTTTACAAGCGTGTCAAGCAGTTGCTAATCCTCTCTATTCACATCCATTGTGTGATGATCCTTCCATTTCCTGCACGCCTCGGGGTCAAAACGTCACTACGAAGGGTTTTGGGCGTTATCACGTTGAAATGAAGCGGCAAACCGATAAGAATTCGACTGGACCTGTGCCTTTGGAACCTTACTCACGCTCACGTGTGCAATGAGCATGGGAAAGGTTGGCAAAATTCTTAATTTCTATCCTTTTTCACACTATTTATTGCAGAAGTTATCGTTCCGAGAATGGGTTGTGATGCTTACGTTGCCATTCTTTATCATGCTATCGTCGTATGCCACATCCAGCCTGGCAGGTACTCCAGTTCGGCTCTGTTCTGGTTGATGTGTCCTTTGAAAATTGATGTGTCCTAAAAAAATAGATGTGTCCCAAAAAAATAGATGTGTCCCATAAAAAATAGATGTGTCCCAAACAAAATTGATGTGTCCCTTTTTCCAGAATTTCGTACCTCCAAAAAATAGATGTGTCCTAAAAAATAGATGTGTCCCGAAAAAAATTGATGTGTCCCAAAAAAAGTTGATGTGTCCCAAAAAAAATTGATGTGTCCCATTTTCAATGAATCCGGACCACCAAAAACTAGATGTGTCCCAACAAAATAGGGGCTTCTTCACTTGAGGAGGCAAGCTCCGCCATTTTTTACACTGCGTCTCTGCCTTCTCTGGTCGTTTGCACTATCGCCACCGGGGTCGAGGCTAGCAAGGAACAGAGGGTATTTCGCAGAAGGCCTCTGTAGAAATGAAAAAAAGGAAGCGCTAAAAAGTCACTTTCGCTGACTCTATACTATAGACCACCCCGGCTCCCTTTCCGAAATGCTTGGGCTTAGGTTTAGGAATACGAAGATGAAACCTTCCACAAAGATGTCTCAGGGAGCTACCTTTCATAGCCCGAATTTAAATCTAGATAAACACCTTCTGGTTATCATTATGTTGCGGAATATCTATTTCGAGATAACTTCGATTCATGTCCGATGAGTGAACATGTCGACAGGTAAACTGAACAACCAGCTTCCCTCACCCATTATTCCCAGAACAATCCTGGTTTCTCTCATCCAGTGGTTAACATACCCGTCTGCCACTGGTTGAAATAACGACCCCGGCGCCGATAGCGCAAACGACCAGGGATGGCAGAGACACCGTGTAAAAAAGTGGGCGGAGATTGCCGCCTCAAGTGAAGAAGCCTCTATTTTTTTGGGACACATCTATTTTTTGGTGATCCGGATTCATTGAAATTGGGACACATCTATTTTTTTTGGGACACATCAACTTTTTTTGGGACACATCAACTTTTTTTGGGACACATCTATTTTTTAGGACACATCTATTTTTTGGAGGTACGAAATTCTGGAAAATGGGACACATCAATTTTTTTTGGGACACATCTATTTTTTATGGGACACATCTATTTTTTTGGGACACATCTATTTTTTTAGGACACATCAACTTTCAAAGGACACATCAACCAGAACAGAGCCCTCCAGTTCCATGTGTTCTTCTTGAAACTGAATCTACAGGATTGTTACCACTGGTTCAGGAGAGTTTCGGCACAACTGATAGTGAAGCGGCCATGCTGAAGGTAAGCAATACTCTCCTCATTGTGCCCTCTCCAAGTTTAACTGTCTGATAAGAACGGCCAAGGAAGAAACTCTTGGGTTCCGAACTCTTCTCTCGACTCTGATCCTTTTCTTTGCAGACTTTTGGTGCAGCCGCACACGTAACTGCGTTCACTACGATGTGGTTCATCGGAGATTTTCTGCCTAAAAAGTTTGAATCCTCTCTGGCCCTCATCGCCACGATTCAATGCCATTGCAGAACTTCTTTACTTTTGGCAGTAGCCATGTGGATTGTGCTCACTTTTGCGTCGGCTCTTGCAGCTCCGAATCAGTTTTGGGTGAGTCTTGTGATTGAGCATTGTATTTTTTCTTCGAAATAACTAGTTCCTCACCAAAAAAAATATCCCAGCTCTACGTCCTCCTCCGAGCTCTTGCCTCAATGTGCGCTGAAGTTTTCAGAATTATAGTGAACGTAGTCCAAGCAGAGAATTTCACTGGTTAGTTCATCACCGTAGCTCAGAAAAGTTCTGACTTCAGGCAAGTACCTAACTGGCGCGCTCACGTTGAATATCGTCGGCGAGTCAATGGCTGTGTGAGTTTTTCGCACAATTTTTTTTGCGTTCTTTATTGAATTTCCAAAGTGGCATAACGACTCTCTTATCAGGCTGCTTGCATCCACAATCAGTTCCATCTTCGTTACCAATGCATTCCCGTGGCAACTCGGAGTGGTGATCGGCCCGGCTCTCACCATTCCTTTCCTCGTCTCAGCCTGCATATTTCTGCACCAGAAAGCCCGCATTCCTTCCTCCAAACCCGCCTCCATTGTTCAAAACGCCCTCGGAGTCCTGAGAATGTATGTCATCTTACTTTGCTCGAAACAAATCTGGTTTCAGCCCGTCCTATCTGCTCCTGATCATTTCCCAAGCAGTCACCATGTTTTACTCATTGACACTGTCGTTCTGGATGGCATCAATAATTCTTTACTCATCCGAAACGAATCCTGAAGTCTTCCTGGGAATGCCATATCCTGCGTAGGTCGCGTTTTGCTTCAAAACCGAAAACATTTCAATATCATATTCCCAGTGAAGTGTCAGTTGAGTTTCAGCTGTGATACGAAGAGACATGACACTGAAATTTTTCAATCAACTGAACGTTGTTGATGAAAGAAAATAAAACAAACCTCTTTCCAGTGTATCCACATTGATCGCCATCGCTCAATTCGGCGGAATGTTTCTGGGCGGGTTCGCAGTACCTTATCTTACTCAGGCCAGTTCAGGGCCTCTTACGGCACTAGATCGGATAAGGAGTATTTCTGAATATTTCTCTGTCAAACAGTTATCTCTCGCCTTTCAAAGTTCTTATCCGGCGTAGTGCCATCTTCACAAGGATTGGGTGTTCTAGTGACTTGCTAATCGTCTCAAAGACCATTCCAGTCCCTCCAATCAACCACCGCTTTGGCTATTCCCATAGTCTACGCCGCTTGCTCTGCGCTCGAAACGCTATCTTACTTTGCACAAGTAACCACTGTCACGAGGAGCTTCCCGATATTCGCGGTGAGTGCTAATTAAAACGCGTTCCGCGTAAGAACGCATGAGGGGGTGGCACAGTTGCTCAAAATGGTCCCAGGAAGCTCAAACTTTGTGGTTAGAGTCCCTAGGGGTGGGACACACTTCAGCCAAAAAGTTGGACCAAAAAGTTGATCTTTGATCTTTGAGATCGACTTTTTCCCCTTTAATTTTGACCCCTCATGTTATATACCATTCGATAGAGCATCAAAAGTTATGCTTGCGTTTAAATTTTCAAAAGGTTTGGACTTCAACTTTTCGAGAAACACGAAAAAAAAGTGAAAAAAGTGCTCTCTCAACTTTTTCAATAAATTATTTCACCTAGTTCCAATAACTTGCACCCCCTGGAAAGTGACTTAATCTATGCTAATTGATACGAAGAATTTTATAAAAAATATCCCGAGTCGATACGACCTACCACGACATGACTTTTTTGCGAAAAACTAGCATGCAGAAGTCACCTCAGGTTCGAATCCGCCTGCCCACATCAATCTTTTGCAAACTTTTTTTGCGCACTTGAAGAATTGATTCTGTCTCTAATCCACTTTACATATGTTTATACGTTAGTTAAAAGATATTCTGATAACTTTTCAACAGAATTGCGACCCAATCTATCAACTCCATTTTTCACATAAGGGTCCCCCCTTATGTGAAAAATGAGATCGGAGGTCATATCAAAACCAACCCAAGGATCACGCCCTATCGTATCTACCGTGACCTATCATTGATACTTTTCACATCTGGGTCACTTTTCAGCGAATTTTTCTCAAGCACTTTTCTGAATCATTTTTCACATAAGGGGGGACCCTTATGTGAAAAATGGAGTTGATAGATTGGGTCGCAATTCCGTTGAAAAGTTGTCAGAATATCTTTTAACTAACGTATAAACATATGTAAAGTGGATTAGAGACAGAATCAATTCTTCAAGTGCGCAAAAAAAGTTGGCAAAAGATTGATGTGGGCAGGCGGATTCGAACCTGAGGTGACTTCTGCATGCTAGTTTTTCGCAAAAAAGTCATGTCGTGGTAGGTCATATCGACTCGGGATATTTTTTATATAATTCTTCGTATCAATTAGCATAGATTAAGTCACTTTCCAGGGGGTGCAAGTTATTGGAACTAGGTGAAATAATTTATTGAAAAAGTTGAGAGAGCACTTTTTTCACTCTTTTTCGTGTTTCTCGAAAAGTTGAAGTCCAAACCTTTTGAAAATTTAAACGCAAGCATAACTTT
>LS501034.1:400751-420711 GCA_900490845.1 Pristionchus japonicus | reverse complement strand
ATAACATGAGGGGTCAAAATCAAAGGGGAAAAAGTCGATCTCAAAGATCAAAGATCAACTTTTGGGTCCAACTTTTTGGCTGAAGTGTGTCCCACCCCTAGGGACTCTAACCACAAAGTTTGAGCTTCCTGGGACCATTTTGAGCAACTGTGCCACTTGCCCTCCGAATTTATACGTTCTTACGCGGAACGCGTTTTAATCTAATTAGTCTAATAATGACAATGATTTCTCTAGGCAACCTATCCCGTAGATGGGCTCGCCAACAGTGGAATCATGCTGAACAATCTGCAAATCGTTTTGGTGAGTAACTTTGATCGGTCGGATCATTATTGTATCGTAGATAGCCTTCGTTGAATTGTAGAGCACAACTCCCCCGAGTCAGCGAGCCTCGGCTCTCTCGCTATTCCGACTGACTACATCTCTCTTACTCATTCCTGCACCACAGATTATGGCTGCTGTGAGTCAATATTAATTACTAGCTGATATGATTACCTAAGAAACTACAAAGACTAAAGAAAATACTACCTAAGAATATGAAGTACTACCCTAACCAACCCAACACGCAGATTATTGTTGAGGATCCGATAATTCTTGAAATTTCATTCTTAAAATTCTCAGGTGTCTGACTACTTCCGAGGTGATTCGACTGAGCCGGAAAATCGATTAGATGCACTTCAGAAGGTTTAATCTCTCCATGATCTAACGAAAAAGACAAGTTCTGCAGACATTCCTCTACACTTGGTTCATGCCCTTGATCAGTACAGTAATGTGCCTGATGATTCTACGATTTTACAAGAATGATGTTGCGAGGGCTAAGCAAGCCGATCAAATAGTTGATGAAGAAAAGAGGCCACTGCTGAGTGAACAAACAAGCTGATACACTGAAAAGATGCAAGCACTAGATGAAACGTGTCTCGCACGAAAATTCTACGTTCTTTCATAAAAATTGTGTATAAAATCACAACGAACAATGGACCAAGACTGATAAAATTATGCTTGCGTTGCAGTTGTGAATCACTCCGTTTCTTCTCTCCAACTCTCTTATCGCCAGTGTGTTCTGATCGCTTTTGATCAGAGAACCGCAGCAATGTCCTCAATTTTTAATAGTTTAAAAAATGTTTCAGTATTTTTAATTATTTTTCTTCAATTATTGAAATTGATATTGCAACAAAGATGATGAGAAAACAGTGCATCAAGAACCAGATAAGCCTAACTGACACGTCTGTGTCCGTCAGCGCGACGAAACCAAGAAACCCACCGAGAGATAACGATTCCTGTAAGAAACGTGAGCTTATTGACCCGCTAGTGACACTCAATGCAAAGAGTAAGACGTTTCTTTCTTTCACTTTCAACCTTTATTGAACTAGTTAACTTACCGAGACTGGATCATATTTGCTACACTACCCTCTACTCTACTTCTAGCGACGTACGATGAATTCAGTCTTAACGGTGCGTGTTTTAACATTTTGTGTTCTTACAAAATGTGTTCATTCCAGGGATCTTGCCTCTGATTCAACAGGATTTCAACCTTACTGATTCTCAAGCCGCAATTCTCAAGGTTTCTCGATTATGATTCCTCATGTTTTGGTTCGATTCATAACTTAGACAGCTGCGGCCTTCGTTCATGGGGTCGCATTTGCTGCGATATGGCTGTTTGGAGATTTTCTGCCGAAGAAGTTATTGCTTCCGTCTCATTCTCTCCTTAGAACTCTCTTCTCAGAACGGCATTCGTTATTTCTCTCGCATTATGGATATCTCTGAATCTAGCTTCCCTCCTAGCAGCTTCAGAGCAATTTTGGGTGAGGTCGATCAATCTGACAAACCTTGACTACAATTGTTTTGCAAATTAGCTCTTTGTGACTCTGCGATCACTCGGATCCATGAGCGGTGAAATTTTCCATATCTTCACAACCGTACTACAAGCTGAATATTTCAAAGGTTTCCTTTCATACGCATAATATCCCAATACCTCATTGAAGAAAAATATCTAACCGCCGCGCTAACTTCGAACATTGTCGGGCAATCGATAGCTACGTTCGTGCCTTCACGCTTTTCTTTGGCAAGACTAATACCGTTGATTGCAGGCTCCTTTGCGAAACAGTAAACGCGATTTTTGTTGCGAATGATGGTGAATGGAGAGTCGCACTCGCAATCGCTCCCGCACTTTCAATTCCACTTCTGTTCACTTCCGCTTTTTTTCTGCGTTCGACCGTGACCCCTTCAGTGCTCCATCCTACCTATATACTCCGAAATGCACTTGGAATACTGCGAATGTGAGTGTGCTAAATTCGGAGAAAACGTCTCGGAAGTGTTTGACCAAGGGCGAACCTCAATTATCCCTTGCTCAAAAAATTATTTCTGAGAAAAAATGTTATTCGTTGTCCAATGATTCACTTTCCAGTCCTTCATACCTACTCATGGTTCTGTCCCAGTGCGTGGCATTATTTTATTCCATGACTCTCTCATTCTGGTTGCCATCTATTGTTCGATATGCGTTTGAATCGCATCCTGCAATCTTTCTCGGATTATCTTATCCTGTGTAGGCATTTTGCTAGCTCGTTTCGGAAATAATTCTCAGACAATTCAGAGTTACGTCTATTGTTAGCATTTCCGGATTCTCTGGAATGATGCTCGCGGCTCTTCTTGTTCCCTACCTTATTCATGTAGGAGTACAAGATTCCCATTTCACAATGTGCAAATAACACAGTCGCTCGAGTCTGGCTCTGGAATATGCGGCTGCATTAGCCCTACAGTCCGTGCTATTCCAATCGTCTATGCCGTTTGGTCTGGTCTCGAGACGCTCACCTACATCACACAGATGCGAACTGTTGCGAAAAGCTTCGTGATTTTCACGGTTAGTCATTTTCTTTAGTGCTAAGTCACATTAAATCTGAACAAATTTCCCGGCAACTTTATTTGTTGATGGATTTGCAACTTCCGGTATCACGCTGAACAATCAACAAATCACTCTTGTGAGCTTTCTTCTCAACAACTTTCTGCGAATCACTCGGCATCATCTTTCCATTGCAGAACACAGTCCCCTCAGCTCAGAGGGCATCAGCGTTCGCTCTCCATCGCTTATTGCTCTCCATTGGAAACATGCCGTCCGCTCAGGTTATCGGAGCTGTAAGTTCAGAACGGGAGTAGTTACAATAATAGTAATCTATAGATATCCGACTATTTCCGAGGGGAATCCACTGATCCCGCGAGCCATTTGGATGCACTCAGAAAGGTTTTTCTTACTCATTTCTCAGACGTACTGGTGGCATTTCAGACATTCACATACACTTGGTTCATACCGTTGATCAGTACCGGAATTTGTTTGATGATTCTTAGATTCTACAAAACGATGTGAAATGTGCGCAAGAAATCGATCAGAGAGTCGAAGATGAATCGAAACCGTTGATAAGCAAACAGTTATTCGAATAACGAAAAGGTCGGAAAAGGCGTAGGAATAGTGAACTCAATGAACGATAAATTTGCATCACCACACTCCTTCAAGAAAAGACAAGGATTTGCGTGCTCAGCAGTTGCGCCTCACCCTTTATCTTCATGCCAACTGTCACACACACATTCTCTTATCAGGCAGTGTGTTCTGGTCGATTGTGTACTGCGTGATGGATCAATGGCTTTTCAGGTCTCCTTGTGCCAGTTCATTGAAAAAAAAACAATGTTCAAAGGTGATCAATTATCACCTGGAATAATGCGATGAGATTTAGCTGAAGCTGCCACTCCTGTGCACTCCCAGAACTGATACATTCTTACGCGTTATCTCACGCTGACAAACTGGCAAAACCGAGAAGAGATAAAGATGGTCGCAATAATCTTGTGCCTTTTCTGCGATGTCCCGCACAAAGAGCTCAAGCACCATGGAGCAGGTTCGTCCATAATTTCTCCTTTGTTTCAAATCTTGCCTAGAAATTATCATGCCGAGACTGGATCGTCATGGTCACCCTTCCCTGTATTCTGATGATGTCTTCATACAGCAAGTTTAACCTCGGAGGTACACAGAATTCGAATCTTTATTTGCATTTAAAACACATTTCAGGCCTCGTGCCATTGTTCCAAAGTGAATTCAGCTTGACTGATTCTCAGTCTGCCTTGATACAGGTTGGTACATCTCCGGGCATGTTATTCACAGAAGGCATGTTTTAGACCTCTAACTCGATCTCTCACGGATTGGCATTTATTGCAATGTGGCTTTTCGGAGATTTTCTGCCGAAGAAGTATCCACCTCTCTTATTCATGCTGATCATTATGGGTATTTAGACCGTCCTTTCTGATCTCACTATTTTGCTGGATTCTGTTCAATTTCGCATCAGTCATGGTCACTGCTGACCAATATTGGGTGAGGACAGTTCTAGGGAGAAGAAAACTGATTTTTCCCTCAGCTCTTTCTGATTCTCCGGTCACTGGATTCTATGATTGGCGAAGTCTTCCGGATATTCATAACCATCATACAAGCCGACCATTTCTCGGGTGCGACTTCTTCCAATGATTTTCCAAGTAGTCAAAGTTTGATTGCAGGCAAATACCTGACAGCTGCGCTAACTGCAAATATCGTCTGTGAATCGATCTCTGTGTACGTTTTGCTTAGTTTAGAAAACCATTCACAGTTTCCAATTTGCAGTCTCGCCTGTTCCACTATCAACTCAATCTTCGTTGCAAACGACGGTGGTTGGCGCATTCCCCTGTCCATCGCACCAACCCTCGCCATTCCTCTTCTTATCTCGAGTGCCATCTTTCTGCGCCCGGACAAGAGACCAACCATTCCGCACCCTGTATCGATTCTGCGAAATGCAGTTGGAGTGTTGCGAATGTAAGCTAAAAGCTGTGTTACTCATAGCACACTCTTTCGCTCGATTCTAAAAATGCATTCTATTTCGAATTTAGGTGAAGCCATTCATGATTGGGTTGACTTCTATTCAAAAGATTTTCAGTCCATCCTACTTACTCATGGTCATCTCGCAATGCGTGACTATGATCTACTCCATTTCACTAGCTTTTTGGCTGCCTTCAATGATGCTTTACGCTTACGAAACCCTGCCTAATGTCTATGCAGGACTATCTTACCCGGTGTAAGTGAATGACTCTTTAGAAGAGATGGAATGTTCTAACAATCGCTCCCAGTATTTCATCGATAATGTCCTTTGCTGGATTTGCTGGAATGATCGTAGCAGCGTTTCTAGTGCCATACGCAAACCATGTAAGTTCAAATAGGTTGGCCCATGGATTCTCATTTCATGTTCAACATTTGCAGTCACTCGAGTCCGGATCGAGCTTATTCCGCTGGTTTTCATCTACGATGCTGGCCATTCCAATCGTCTACGTTGCATGTTCTGGACTTGAGACTTTATCGTACATCTCAGAGATGAAGGCGATCTCTACCAGCTTCGCCGTCTTTGTGGTTGGTTTATGAATGGAAAATGTGAATTGATTATAAAAATTCAGGTTATGTGCTTCATTGATGGACTCGGCGGCTGTGGCATCACACTTAACAACCAGCAAATCACTCTAGTGAGTTATTTTCACTCACCAATATTCAACGCCGACTTTGAAATTTCAGAACGCCGTCCCAACCAGTCAACGAGCCTCAGCTTTCGCTCTTCATAAACTGATCATTGCTTTCGGCAATCTTCCATCGGCACAGATTATTGGAGCTGTACGTATCACAGTTACTCTCTTTTCTTTTCCTCGCTATTCTGTTTCAGATATCAGACTTCTTCCGTGGTAAATCTACTGACCCTGCTGACAGGCTTCAGGCGTTTCAGAAGGTTGATCGACCTTCACTTTCTGAGATTTCAAATATGGACCCATTTCAGACATTCCTCTACACGTGGTTCATGCCCGTGATGAGTACTCTGATGTGTCTCCTCATTCTCCGATTCTACCACAAAGACGTGTTGAGAGCAAAGCTAATCGATCACAAATACACCGAAGAAACTACTCCGTTGATACGAGAAAAATCACCCAAATCCGATGAGCTCTGAATCAAAGCATAAATACTTGATTCTTAACTTCGTTTACTCTTTCACTTCTCACACATCTACGCTACAATCACAACAAGCTAATTACGCCCAATTCATGTCGAACTTTCGAGTCTACAATTTCCGCAAGTATGACTTCAGCAACCTGACTAACCCCTGATTTACACTAGTTCTCTTCTGAAAAGGGGAACTTTAGTGCTGAAGTTAGTCGACGATGGTCCTTCTCAACTGCGTTCTCGGCTTGCACACAGCCCTTGCTATCATATCGACACTCCTGAACACTTCGTTGATGATTATCATGGCTAGGTGAGTAGGCTTGATCTAACACTGTATTGCGAAAACAACGAGGTTTTACAGATTCACTCCCGAGTCCTTTCGATCCTTCTCTCTGCTACTCAAACTGCACGCATCGTTCGACATTCTCATCTCGGTCTGCTCGCTGAGCACCATGTTGAGGTAGTGACTTTTTTGTAGAAACAGATCATCATGAGTGACCTCAATGAAGGTCCCTTGCTCTCAATTCTGCGAACTCTAGAGCAGAGTGCGGAAAGCAAGAGTTGACCCTCCTCATTCTGCACGCTGTCTAGCCACTCTGACCACTCACTCTTTGTGAAAAGAGGAGAGCAACACTTGCTTTCCGCACTCTACTCTAGAGATCTGTCTAATTAGCTAGAGAGCCTGGCAAACTAGAGAGACGCCGATTGGTGATTCTTCAGGGCAGTTCCGTGCGGCTGGAGCACGGTGTACATCTCCTATGGACCCTGCTCCCTCCTCTCCGACGGTCTCTGCTACTACTGCTACTCTGTGTTCCTGGCTGCGAATGTAGTTACGGTTGGTGACGCAATCTAAGAACAAAATTGCTTGTTTTGCTTGCCTTTCCTACTTGAACGACTTCTGAAACTTATCAGGAGCAAGGCATGTAAATAAATTTCAATGAAAATCAAGTCAATGTGCCTTCTCCGTTTCTACCCAGAGAGACAAGTGTATACGAGGAAAGAATTTCTAACTACTCAGGCCTCTTTTTCAGTTCGTCACAGTCCTTGTCTCCATCGGCGTTCGCTACTGGATCCTGCGGTTCGGATACATCACCATGAAACGGATAATGACTGCTCAGATGGGCGCTTTCACTCCTGCGCTGGTTGTTTTGGTCGGTTTCTACCTATTCGAGACGAACCGATTCTAGTCTAGCCAAATTACACGTTGGAGGGGGATGTATCAGCCAAAATCTGAGAGAAATTCAAAACAAAAGTTTTAGATAGCCTTCATCGCTTCAAAGGCAAACGTTGCTGATCTCATCCCGGAACTACAAAAGTATCATCCAAGCTATATCGAGGAGGAAATAGTGCTAATCGGTGAGATTTCTGAAGACTTTTTCGATCGTTAAATAACTACTTCAGGAACAAAGTCTGCGCCAACACCAGCGAAACTTGCCATCATAATATCCATCATTGGCTGCCCCGTTCCGCTGTTTCTAGTGATATGGATTTACCGGTATTTTTTCTACATTTATCTACGTTCTTGCACTCAACTCTTGTAACAAGTCGTAGTGCAAGACTCGAGACTAACAGACAGAGAAGGAACTCACCGAACAAAAACACGCATTTACAGCTCGCTAATTCTACGTCTGCTCGAGCGAAAGTCGAAAGCCATGAGTCTGCACACAAAACACATGCATCGACAATTTATAACCGTGAGATTTTCGAAAATATTCTTCGACATTCAAGGCTACAAGTATTCATTTTTCCAGATTCTAACAATTCAATCTGCTCTTCCGTTCTTTGTACTGCTCGGAATCAGTATCTACGTTCTAGGAGTGTTTGAAATAATTAACGCTCCAGCATTGGAAGTTGCAACGTTCATTGTGAGTTTACGTCTTCTGATGTAGTAATAACCACATTTCCACAGATAGTCGAGCTCCCTGCGCTCATCAGTCCAATTGTTGTAGTCGTTCATATCAGGAGCTATCATGAGTGAGTTTTATTCGTTACTGCCCTCGAAAATAGATTGCAAAAACGTTATAAAAATCAGACATCGCTTAGGAATTCTCGCTAATGCAGTTCAAAACTTTGGAATCTTCTTTCCAGAGCAGTCATCGGGCTCTTTCAATGGAGAACCTCTCGTCCTCCCTCCACTGCAATGTACCCCAACCACATCCTGGATGTTCCCATGAACCCGATTCGTCCTGCCACTCCCCTATCTCCGATCAAGTTCCCCAGCAATATTCTCGAAGTGCCGATGTCTTCCAGAAGACCAATCTCGCCAATGACCCTGAGGTTCCTAGACTGAAAAATATTTTCTCATTGTTCCTACGTTGTTTTCGGAAAAAAAGTGTGTGGACATTTTTCTCAATCTGTGACGTTTCACATGGCATAAGACTCTGACATAAGACTCTCACAGGCAAGAACAACACAGGATTTCTCACTCCCTGTTCTCTGATGGCGACGCTTAGAGAACTGTGTTAGAAAAGATATTTATTGATGATGTGGAGTATATAATATTTTCAACAAACTGTCGAGGATCAAATTAGTAAGTTCCACACATAAAATCCTGCGGGAGCAGGAAAGTCTTTCGCGCTTCCTTGAGGGCTGTAAGTGTCGATCTCGGACCAGTAAAAGAAACCTAAACAGAATTGTATGAATCTCGGGATCCTTGAGTGAACGAACGTTGGATGAGTCTAGGAAGGACCACCGGGTATCTGTGAAAACTAACCAAATTCATCGCGCCGCAACATCCTGAAGATACAATCAAATATTAATAATCAGTATTAGCAAAAAAATGCGAAACCTTCTTTCATTGCCACATAACCAATTTTTTTCTCGCAGACAGTTGGTGAAGTTTGTAGAAAGTAGTTGTTTGTTCCTAGATATTAAAAAAATCGTACGACTATTTAACCATAAAATGATCACGTACCGCTTGCACTCACGCAGAGTGGAGCAACGCACGATTGATCTGTACAAACCGATGTATCGTTAAGAATTATCCTGCCCAGAACTGTAAAGTCAGTTTATATTAATCGCATTCATGTCAGTAATCGACCTCCCAAGTATTCGGTGTGATTTGAAATGAAAGCATCTTCAGAAGTGAATGTGCCCGGTGTCTCGGTGTACCTGCGGGAAATTTTAATTGTGGCAGTACACTAGATATTTTACCAATAGTAACTCTGCTCTGCGGGATAATAGTTCACATTGAGATTCGTGAATTTCTGTCATTAAAAAAATTATTTAACTCTCATAATTAAATCTCATAATTTGTGTGTTCACTAATTTCGATCACTAACATCAAGCGTAGGTGCGGTCGTTGTAGTGCTTCGTTCTGTGATCGAGTGTGTCGTGGATGGATACGTGGTAGTCACTCAATATTCTTCAACCTATCTACAGGAGTGTTCGACAAACCGCAAGTCTTCTTGGCCCACACACGATACATCCCCGAGCAAGCGAACTTGGTAGTTACTGGAGGTCCAGAGAGAACGCAACGGCGAGTCTTGTCGTTCCATGTGTAGAGCGTGCACTGATTTCCTAGGTCGTAACTCGACTTAGATCATGCGAACCTCAGTTGCATTACTGCATGCGCTGATGCAGTAGTCCTGCGATACTTGGAGATGGGTCTTCATAATGTCCAGATTGCCGCTGGTCAGCTGCTCCTCGAAACAGGATTCCTGAAACCGATACTTTCGCTCCTGCTTATCCAAAACAAGAGAACTAGTAACTCACTGAATGAACTAAGTAAGGCAGAAGAAGAAAGAAGAAAGAGTACCGAAGAACCATATTAATTGCGACTGAAATCTTCCTATCTGAGCTCTTATACGAGCTAGCATCCGTCGAGACAAGGACAGCCAGATTAATGAGCTATCCTTAGCCAGCCCGCTTTCTCGACACACTGGCATGCAGAGAGCACGTGTAGAGAAGAGATCATCGTTGTCAAGAAGTCAGGGCGGGCATCGTTCCCAGCCCCCTCAATGAGAAGCGTCACTAAGGGAATAATGGGTCAATGGGAAGGTCGAGTGGGCGATTCATGAAACAAGTGAAATTGCATGGACTGGATTCAAGAGATCAAACCATTGCTTGGTCATTTGGTTCTGATTTCAGATTGAAGCATTATGCTCGCACGATTTGTTCATGTTTTCCTTGCACGCATTGTCTTTTTAATCTGTTTCAGTCTCTGTGTCTGTTTCTGAGACTTCATTTCTTTCGCTACCGGATATCTTTGAGTGATGAGAGGGACCATCTACATCATTTATCCAACGTCGACGCAACTACCGAACAACGAATAGGATGATCACCGGGGGTGCTGCGACGAAAGGGGAGAGTGGGAATTCGAAATACGGAATGCCTTCTCATAATCACACACTGTCTCTCTTTGCAGATTGAGTGCGTAAGCAAAAGAAGACTTTTTGTATTTCGAATTTTAGACAAAATGAGAAAGAAAAGGGGTGGGGTCTTCAGAGCTATCCGGTCGCGCCATCTCCAGTACTTTACGTAATGAGGCAAAGTAAGGAAACAACAACGACAACTCGGCTCTATCTCTACGGGGGTGGGAGATTCTACGCGAAGGTTGGGAACAGAGAGAGGAGAGGAAAGATCAAAGATCAGAGATCAGGCCATGCGCGGCAGACCCAGCTTGTCGGCCAGATCGTTTCTGTGCTCGTCGAGCTCCTTCTTGATCGCGTCAGGCAGCGAGCCCTTGATCTTCTCGATCTGCAAAAATCGATAATCGATCGATATTTGGGCTACCGTAATTCAAAAAAGGTACCGTACCGCTTCCTTCAACGCAGCCGGGTCGGAGATGTCGCTCGTGAAGACGGTCATGATCTGTGAAAATCGATATTCCTACCGTAGCCCTACAGTATCCTACCGTACCTCTCTCGCGGGTCCCTGCGCGCCGGCGCTCAGCTTGCCGATCAGCTCATCAGCGATGGCCGGGTTCGCCTGAGAGGGAGGAAATCGATAATTGATTTGAACTCGAAAAAATCGATACCGTACCTTCAAGGCCTCACGCATCTTCTTCGCACGCTCAATCATCTCCGGAGGAATCGCCATGGTGCTTGGTTACTGTAATAGAGGGAAGGTAATCGATAGGCTTGCTAGAAATCAGGTGCGATAGTCAAGGAAGAAAACGTAAAAATGAAAGAGAAGAAAAGTGGACGAGAAAAGCCCTGGGTTTCACGCCTTTTATAGTCGCTTTGAGCGGTCGCTAAGGGAACGCACTTTCTTGCAAAGAACATGGGAAACTGAGAGGGTATGCAGACAGATGTGAAGTATCAGTGTGTAGCTAGGAGACTTCAGACAACTAGATTCGATAGTCAACGGATAATCGAGATACGAAGATGGAGACTGAATTGGATATTCTAGACCAACTGTCTATCAGAGCATGAGAAACTGAGATGCCGTTGTTGCCAAGGAGGCTCAGACAGCGAAAGATGTAGAGAAGTGTGCGCAAGCTTGAAAAGTGCAGTTCTTTCCACTCCTCACGCTCTCTCGTCTCTCTGACTGATGAGAGAGTGAGTAAACTGGAGAGACCACAGCTTTTCGTTTCCAAGGCCTTGATTACAGAGTCCATTCGGCGCAGAAACGGATACTGGGACTTCCGTGCGAAGTGTGCATGTGTGGTGTAGCTGTAGTGCATGAAAAAGTTGTTATTGGATGAAGAGAGACATCTATGAAATGAACAAGTGATCATAGTGATCACAGAACAGGTCTGAGCAGATTCTGATTCTTGATTGGGAGGAAGATATGAATAGAGACGGCTATCTGGTCTCGCTCTAATGAGGAGAGGGAAGACTTTTCCATCGAAGATGCCTGCTTGTTTGTGCCAATTGAACGTGAGATGTGGCAACCACTACTTCCTACAACAGTTTCACTATTTGTCAAGATTTTTAGCCAGATTCGTGAAGAATACAAAATTGGAACTGAACTGGCACAGAAAATGTAGTGGAATGTGAAACATCTGACGCTCTTTATTCAATGCATAATAAAATGAAATATCACGTTTGAGTTTCACGAGTGCAGAATTTCGTCTCAAATTTCATGACCAACTCTTGGTACGCAAAGTCGTGCAGTTTCTGAAAGTATAAGTTACAATGCATCAAACATTCTGTCCATTTCACCTGCACGATCTTGAGTCTTGTTGGAGCGGAGACAATTTCGTTTACACTCTCAAAGCACAGAAACATTTCATTCGGGTGCAGCTTGCCAATTCGTTCGATAATTCTGCTCTGAAATTACATAATTTTGCTCTGAAATTGTATGCCTATTGCATGTTTATTTTGATTTTTGGTTTGGATAAGTTCCAATGATGATTTGAACGATGCTTCTGAAGCTCGCTTGCGTTTGATATAATTTCACACAAAACACCAACTTACCATCAATTCTTCACAACCGGCAACATCTGCTCCAATCATCCACTCAGTCACTGTTGTGTAGTCTAATTTTTCGAAATCACATCGGAGCATGAAGTTCTGGAGAGTAGCGGTGACATGATCCATGCAATATCTATCGCTCAATACGAGTGGGCATACTGAAATCGAGCAATGAAAATGTATCGTCACAAATACATTGTGGACGTATAAGTAAATTCAAAATTAGATACTTCCTGATCCATAGCCACCGTGCATTGCTGATAAAAGTGCAGCAAACATCGTGCAAATGTCGAATGTTTCCCCTTCGATCGGGTGAATTTCACAGCGATCAATCTAAAAATTTTCATTAGTTTTTAGACAGATTTTTATAGTTTCTCATCTGAACAGACCTCTTTATCGTGTAAATTTCTGTAGAAGAGCGCTGCGAAGAAAAGAGAGTGTAAACAGAGCAGCTAAACACTGAAATTATTTTTGAATAGCCGGTTGAAACTAACTTCTTTGCTTTCCATGTATATTTTGTGATTTTCCCCTGAGATTACATCGATTGCACAAGTCAGAATGGGATACGGTCCTCGGTTCTTTTAATGACTAAACATCTTTTTTTGAAGACAATATGCTTTCATCCTACTGCATGAATAGATGGCGACCATTGTAAAGACGTCTCCCTTCGAGAACAACTTCAGAAAGATCCTCGGGAATGTTGCTAAAAAAATAGTTTGGAAATTGGGAAGAAATAAAATTGATTCTCACATTGTCATTGATATGTAGACCGTAGTAGCTGGAAAGAGATCGAGAAAGGCATCCAGCCTAATATTCCATTCAGAAGATGGTCTCATAGCCTCATCAAGAGTGAAATTCTAATGAGCAGTATGCATATTTTAAATGAAAGTTGCAAGAGCCTCACCAGTTTCTGATTCGTCTCTTTTGCACAAATTTCAATGTGAGCGAACACAGAAAAACCCGAGATCGAGTCATTCACTCTTCGTACAGTATATGACATTGGTAAGCTCGGATCAAGAACATCTTTGATGAAAGAAACGGAGCTGGAAAGTTTTGATATTGAATTTTTAACATTCGTTTACCACGATATTCGATTTCAAGAAAAAAAAGTTTTAAAAAATCAAAAATAATCTGAGTTACTGAATTTTGAATTATTTCAATTCAAACTCTCACATCTGTTCAGGGCCGAACTCCGATCTTAGATACACATATCTATCTCCAATGAGATCTTTTTCGTAACCTCTAGTCTGTAATTATATGTTTTTGTTTTTTATACGGGGATAAAATGAAGAAAATAATTTAAAATAACTCACATCGTCAATTGTTTCCATCGGTAAAACGTAGAAGTATTGACTATGCGCTGAGAAGTTTATTGGACGAGGAAAACTTGAAAGGAAAAATTAGAATGTATTTGAAAGTTGTCAAATTCGAAAATGGAGTGGTGAAGGATGAAATGGCATGAATAATAAACACAACATTGACTCGCTAAAGGTGATCACAACCCGTCACCTCTCTTCCTCACTTTATGTGTTCACATTCCCCTATCTGCAAACACTCACACTAACACGATCAATAATAGTGAAGAGTCGAGTTTCCAAATTTCATCGTCGAAGTGTGAATTGGTTGATAGAGAGGGAAAATGCGGAACCGTGATGAAGAGCGCTCGTTATCAAGACATGACTCTGAAAAAATAAACAATTTTAATTTTCAGTTTCAGTTTTATTCGACTTCAGCGTTGATAAGCTAGATTTACGAAACTATTTATCTCTCCCACTCTCCTACCTCCTCACTTCAGCAGCCACTAGACCGTTAATAATCTCTTCTCGACCCGAACCCCTGATGGAGATGACATCCCCATAGCCACGGGCCCAGATAGTATCCGCCAGACTGCTCCTTCAGTAAGCTTCTTCAGTCTCCAAATCGTACAAGGATGAGGCTGCCGCTTCTCCTTCTCTCCATACTTGGAAGTGTGAAGTGCAAAGTAGTGTACGTCCGTCAAGATTCGACAGGACAGAAACTCACTTCACTGCCTGAGAACCTACTCAGTGAATGCTCGATGGCATGCGAAAAGGTAGATTATTCACGTACTTTTGTTTTTTTTACAGCCAGAATTCTTTCGACTTCTTTCAGACCCGCGGTTGTATCGGATTCTCTCTCACCTCGAATGGATGCGAAACATTCTTCACTCTTCCCAATCAGTCCTCTCCCTCCGCCATCTCCTTCGCTCGTACCGTTTCGGATTCGGGAACCTGTCCTGCCGGTTCCAAGCAGTTCAATCCCTTCAATCCCTTCAATCCCTTCCTCAAGAATGCGATGTCTACGGTCGGATCGACTCCAGCAACTGATTCAACCTCGACGATGACGACGTCAGAAGCAAGTGACGTCGAGTCTTCGACCCAGGGAATCAATGAGGAAGCATCATCTCCCTCACAGTATCAATCAACTCATGCTGCCAACCCGATCAAAGAAACAACGAACACACCCAAGACTATAATGAATCCAACGGAAACCAGTGCTCAGAAACTGAATGATGCAACTGAAGTCACAACTCGGGTCCCAAAGTCAACTTCAGTGAATCCCGAGTCAGCGTATCAACACTACAATCCAAGTACAGCAACAAGTGAATCAACCACGACTTCCTTCTACGGAGCGCTTGAAACGCGCTCAAGATCATCGTCAAAGGACATGTATATATCGATAACCACGAAACCAACCTCAACCGAATCAAAGTCCCCGAAGCATGTAACCAGTACTCCGATTCAAACTGATTCAACTGATACTTCGACTTCCACTCTGACCAATTCATCGCCTACTTCGATCTCAAGAACAACAATAAAATCAACGGATTCGACCACGACTGCTTCACCCCCAGAGATTACCGCACGATTCACGATTTCAATCACAGAAGCCATATTGGATGAGGAACTTGCCTCAGCCTCATCCATTGACCCTGGTGAAATCATGCTGATCGCAAAACAGACTCCACCTCCTACAACAACCACAACGAGAGCGTCTCCGTCGACGGCCAAATCAATCGCCACATCGACGTCTGCAAGCTCCTCGCCCTCACCCACAACCAGTACCTCCAATGCAATCTCAACTTCGGCTTCGACGTCTACAACAAGCACTACTACTTCACCAACGACACCAAACGCGCTGAGCAATTGTGAGTTACATGCTTCTTAAAAAACGAAAATTTTGGGTATTTCTATACTCTTTGACCCGATCCTTCTCAAAAGAAATTTCGTTTCCAACCACGTTCATGTTTCGTTTCGAAAATAACAGAAGTGCCAAATTTCAGTCTCATTCGTGGACGTGCCTGGTTCGAATGTCAGCTGCTTCCACGATATTCGAACGGGCGGTCGCTTCTCGACGAATGGACTGTGCGCGATGAACGGTACTACCTGCTCCAACTATTTCATCATTGTTCGATCTGACAAAAATAACGAGCTTTGCTCAGGATCCGACCCCTGCAAGATGGACGGTCTGGTGTCGGTATATGGCAACTGCGCCGGACTGGGAGCGTTGACGGTATTGACTCACTTTTTTTAGTGTTCCCCGACCTTGAGAGTCTTTACAAAAATCAATTTCAGATAGTGGAGGACATTCGCTGCATTTCTACTCTGAGCTACAAAGCCACTACACTCTGCGTGCCTTGGGTGAATTTTCGTTCTCTTCTTTCATCATCTCACTATTCACTTCAGGAAGCGCTCTTCGTCGATAAGGCCAATCCGACCCAGCTGGGAATGCTTTCGAGCACGTGAGCCTTCTTTTTTGAACTTCTTCCGCCCCTAAACAGCTTCCAATAAAGCACTAGGTGATGAAAATCGGCCAGAAACTGGAGAAGTGGCCGATTTCTCGTGTTTGATTTCAGAAGATCGTGCGACACTGGTCTGGTGAACGGCTCTACGTGCGCCCCCAACTCGCTCGGAGTGACGATGCTCGTCGGGCGATGGACGGATAATGTGAGGACAGAATATTTGCTCAATTTAGGGACCGAGTTATCTTTACAGCTGCTCGGATTCGACTCGAACGGGAACGGTCTAATGATAGGCACCTGCTACGCTTATGATCCAATCGTTCGTTGTCTATGAAATGAACAGTTGTATTCGAATTATGAGTCACCGTCTCTATCATTGATTTGCGAAGGGCCCATATTTCGAATTTCACCCCACATAGAATTAACACATTGTAGCAAGCATCGTTCTGCGCGGGTCGTCCCGACTACAATCTGTACCCTAGTTGCCCGCATGTAAGACAAAATTATACTTACATTTTCGAAAATATGACATTTTGAGGCAAGTGGAAACATCGGTTGGACTCAGACAGGCGCTAGAGGATGTAAATCGAAAGACTTCTTCATGACGTGAGTTGCCTATCGTTTTAGGATTTAGTTTTTTCGTAATAACATTAAAATTACGATTTGATAATCAAATACATGGTGCAAAGAGAAGCGATGAGCACGTACACCCTCATTGTTCCATACACAATTAGAAAATTTCATGAAAATTTGAAATTGGTTGACATTCTTTCAGTATGGCAACTCCCCCGTGCGGCGCTCACTCCATGCTGATCAAGGGCAGTGGCGGACAGCGTTGCGTCGGTTGGGATGCGGGATCCGTGACCACGCCCCATGACAAAGCAAGGAAGACCGTGTTAGTTCGAATCTAGCCTCTTTCCGCTCCTCCCTCAAACCTCTCGAAACAGAACGGAACCTCGGACCTTGTCTAATTCGCTGATATCCTACAAGCAAAACACTGAACACTTCTCCGAGTATCAGAGAAATACGGAACAGAAGAATCTTGTTCAGGTCGAGCTGGTTCACTTGGGACGGATCGCGACCTGCTGGATACAACTACGATACCGTCTTGGGACAGGCACTGTCGTTCGTGGAGTACATGACCTTGCCTCGTGTCCTCGTCACTCCTATTCGTTGATCAGTTGTAATTGATGTGGAATTAATGAATATTTTCTCTATGCTTTTTATCGATCTGATCGCCGCATGGGAAGTAGTAAAAACGAAAATTTGATCTGATGACAACCCGACTCTTCCGCTGTCTTCAACAGGAAAATGAAGGAAACACTGGCAAAAACTTGTTTTCTCTTCTCGACACAATGTGATATCTTTCAATGCCGGTTTTTTTGTCGTATGCAGAAAATATAAGGGAATAGAAGGTATTGATTTCTATCTTTTCACTGCGACAGAATGCAATCAACAACAGATATAATAGAGATGTTAAAAAAAACTTCGAAATCACTTCATCCACTCTGCACTGCAAGGAACGAGAGGAGCACGATTTTACTCATAACAATGACATGACAAGGTGTGCAGGACTCGGAGATCATTGCCTTTTCTAAGTTTTTTTTCAAGAACAGCGAACAATCAAAAGTTTCATACAATGCGTTCGTAATTTCTTATTTCTAAGTTATGATCATCGGAAAACAAGTCGCCAAGGCTACTGACTGAAACCGCAGTTCATATCGCCATGATCTTGTCTTCGAGGAAGGTTGAGCGGGCTAGTGCAGGCATCTTACCTAAAAAAGCAAAAATCAGATGAAAATGTTAAGTGAGGAAGAAGTTCACTAAAAACTTTATAATTGTGAAGAACTTAGCCCTTTTTCTTCAGTTTAATAATATTACATTATGCTAGCCGCCACATCGATTGATTGAGAACATGTAGAGTTCTGAAATGCGAGTCGTGTACTAACAATGTGAGCATCGGCAATAAATAGAACAAACACGAGGTTTGTTAAGGATAAAAAAAGAGACAATGTGAATGAATGAGTGAGATTGCGAGAAGGGAGGTGATAATAAACTCGTTTTGATCACGTTTCTCTACTTCTACCTTAGTCAACTTCCCGGATTTGGAGAAAAACTCGAGTGCAAAATACATCTTTCGATTTTCAAACGTGAACAATTTTCCTAATCAATAAGCACAACAGATAGCGTTATGTGAATGTATAAATTTCAAAAACAAAAGGTAACCACTAAACTAAAGTTCTGCTCGAAATCGTTAATATTTTGGTACCGCTAACTTTCGTTTTTAAAGATCAAGGAATATTCAATTTCCCCACGTTCAATCCATTTGCATTTCCCCTCTCTCTCTCCCTGCTCTCTCCTCCTCCCTCTCCCTCCCCCATTCCTCCGCCATGGTCTCATGGCGAGTGGTCGGCGCGCACTTGCTGCTCCTTCTAACGACGTGCGTTTGTCTATTTTCACTAATTTATTATTATTAAACTTAAATAATAACATAATTCCCTCCAGACTCGATGCGTCCGCCATGCGCTACGCCAGCGACGAGCAGCTAGCACACAATGTGGTGAGGATTGTGGGGTTACTGTAGCACTGGGATTACCGTAATTTGTAGATTACGGTAACCGTCGCCTTTGTGTACTGTATGATTCCACAACCTGACTCCTTGCAGGGCAAATGGACCGTATTGCAGAGGATGGTCAACGTAGAGAACAAGAAGAATAAGGTGAGGAGGAGACCTTAGCCCAGCTCTCGATACACACTCCATCGCTTACGCAAGACAAGAAAATGTGTAAAAATCAAAGATCAGAGATCGCCTTGCAGCCGGACTCGTTCGTGAATCCCTTCAACAACACCGGCTTCCTGTCGAAAGACCGCAAGGACGGGTCCGCGGTGGTTCTGTCGGCCAAGAATGTGGGTGAAAGAGAATATTTCGCATCGAATTTCTTGCTATCTTCCCGAATACAAATTAGGGTTCCGCAAGTGAAACATTTCTCGAGAGAAACAGCAAAGGAAACAGTCGTTTCCCTCATTCGTGTTTCCCTCGGAAACGTTTCTCGGTCTCGAATGAGAGGGAAACGATTCCCGAGGTGTTTCCTTTTCCATTCCTCCCTCTCACTCCCTCTCACTCGCACCGCTCGTAACAGCGAGAGGGGAGAGAAATGGAGGGAAACGTTTCTCACCTCTTTCTCCCAAGAAAGGAAACGTGGACAAAGTAATATTAAAATGAGGGAAACGTTTCTCGTTTCCAATTAAAAATGGAAACATCACTCTCTCCTTTGTTTGAGGTTTCCCCAAGTGAGTCACTTGCGGAACCCTATTACCAATACGAAATTACCTGATAAATGTCAATCTAACAGACTTTTGCGTCAAATCAAATTGGCTTCGAAAGATCAAAGATCAAACACCACCCCTCAATCCCATCTCAGATCGTTCCCGACATCGAGACGACGCGGCGCTTCTTCTCCACTGATCCGAACGCCTGCGATCGATACCCGCCCCCGGATGGATACGAGAGGGACGCAGTGCCCATGATCACTATTGTGAGTGATCGGTTATCGCTGATCTTTGATCTTTGATCTTTACTTGACTTGACTCTCTAAGCGATGAACTGAGTAGGAGCCAAAGATCATAGATCATCTGCTGAATTTTCGCCATTCGTAAACTGTTCTTACATACGTAAGGTCCCTACATACATTCCTATCCCCAAGCTCCCCAAGCTCCCCCATCTCCGACAATGATTCATAGCCATCCTTTTCTTCTATCTCCTATCTAATCGTGAATCATACCTATCCTAGCCATTTCTCCTCACATGCTTTCTTCCCCACATCTATTCCTTTCCTCTATTCGTACTTTACCGCGTTA